>CM019828.1:85774580-86249624 GCA_009763385.1 Coix lacryma-jobi var. lacryma-jobi | reverse complement strand
AAAGCAAACTGGCTAAATGGATTAAGGCGCTCTTCTCTACTTGCACCTACCCAGCCCAGACAGCTCACCAGGCACTTGTTGAGCAGCGTGCAGAGCGAGAGCGGGCTGGTCGTTCTCCGTTACCTCCACCCCCTCCCACCTCAGTTTGACCTCTCCAGCCTCGACACAGATGACATGGACTCAGATGACGATGAGGAGCAGGAGGAGGTGGTGCCTGAGCCGTCATGTCGTCCTACCCGTGCCTCGACTCGCTACACTAGCACTACTCATCGCCATGGGAAGGCTGTTGTAGAGTCCTCTGACGACGACAATGGTGGTGACGATGATGATGATGATGATGAGGATGAGACCGAGGAAGTTCAGTGGGACAAGATGTCTTCTGACGATGAGTGAGTGTTTGTACACTCTTTTCTTCTCTCTACTTCTCTCTTTTTGGTGACTTGTTGCCAAAGGGGGAGAATTAGGTGAAGAGAAGGGGGTACAACACCTTTTCATGTCCCATCGCTTTAGTAATTGTGAGTTGTGAGAGTTTGATTCGATCAAACTCTATTTTGTAATATTACTCTATGTTGCTACTTCTTAGATTGGATGTGGACATGTACGATTGTATGTTTATTCAGCTTGTCATATCCTGTTTAGACTCGCTAAATCATATGCTTTGTGGGTTGTTTTTTTTTCCGCTGTTTTTGCTGTCTGAAAGCTAATAGAGCGGCAGTTGCCGCTCCATGGTCGACAGTGCCAGGCTCCGGCAGTGTCGCGCCTAGAGCGGCAGTACCGCTCAGGACCAGGCAACAACATCTCTCTGATGTGCATAAACTGTCATTCGCATCACGTTTTATTCTGACACAGTTTGCTGCACACCCACAGGTATTAGATGTGAAACCTTCGAACCTACACACTTTAATATGTGAAAGTTGGGCCTCTAATGCCATTTGAGATTTCAGCTCTCATTCACACATTAAGGGGAGGTTTCAACACTATGCTTCTAAATCTCAAGTTTTGTACCATTCTCTTGTAAGCTTTAATTGTGTTGTCATCAATCACCAAAAAGGGGAGATTGTAAGTGGCAATCAAGCCCTAATTGTGGGTTTTGGTGATAATGACCACACGATTAGAGAACTAATGAGATTTATCAAGATGACAAGCATGTTTATAATGAGAAAGGATGGGCTCGTGTGTTGGTGGACCCCATACTCACATTTTCATCGGTTCCGGACTCAAAGTGCTATAACAAGCTATTTTATATGAATTTGAGTTATAGAATTGTCGTACTATCAAGGGGAATGCAAATGTACCACTATGGCTGAATGATATGTGCTCAAAACCAACCTAGCCATCCTTGCTTTCTAACCAAAGACAGCTGCATAAAATCTGATCTCTGTCTGTCTTCTGGTAGGTGCGGCAGTGCCGCTCCAGGGCGCGTAGTGCCGGGCCGCGGCACTACCGGGCTAAGGCCGACACTGCCGCGACTTGTTTCAACCGTTGGCATGCAGGGGTATTTACTTCACCCTCCTGCCACCCCAACGGTCACCCACGACCATAACTCTTCTCCTACCTCCAGACAAGGCTCTCTCTCCCCCATTGAAGGCTCTCAAGCTCTCTCTCACCTAATCTTTGATTCCATTGATTCCAAGTGAGTTAGAGGCTCAAACCTTCACCAAAGAGAAGCCCTAGCTGAGATCTACTGCCTAGATGTCACACCCCAATTTTAAGAACAAAATTGGAGCACAATATATGTATGCCAGGATCAATTTCATACATATATCGACATCATAGTAAATATAAAAACAATGCTTTATTAATATCTCGAACATTATTACATAAATGACCCTCGGGTCTGAAAGAAAAAGTACAGACTCTCATGATAACTGATTCTAATGAAGACTCTGAAGAAGACGCGGAAATCTGGACCCCATCTCCCACAGGAAGGTCGACCGGTGGTAGCGCCATCCTAGTACAGGTCGTCGGGTCGAAGCCACCGTCTTCTGGATACTCCTGCTCCTCGTACACGTAGTCGCCAGTGTCTGGGTAGGGTAGCAGGGGGTTCAAGAAGAAGGGTGAGTACATCGAAATGTACTCCGCAAGTTAGGAGCTTTTGAATTTCAATGGCAAAACTGTAAATGATTTGAACTCATTTTCGTGAATTAAATAAATAACAACTGAAAAGAAAACGACATGGATGTCACACCCGGTTTTAAGGACAAAACCAGGTATACACCATATGTGAGCCCAGGAAGTCAAATCTCACATATAGCCACAAATAAGGGTAATATCGAAAGACAATGCTCATATATAACGTATAAACACAAAGAACTTAACCTCAAGGAGCAGACAGCGGAAAGACACTCTGATCTTCAGATGGAGACACCAACGTCATAGGGAACAACTGACTGGTTGACCACAAGCCTAAGATATGCCTAGCACTTCCATCGGCCTTCTAGGAAACTCATCTGTGTCATCACCACGCTTCTGCTGCGCGACTCTGATGGAGACTGAGGTGTTGGGGAAAAGCAAGAGTGAGTCCATGTCGAACTCCACAAGTATAGCAACAAGTGATATAGATCCCAAGTTTCATGATCAATGTAACATAAATAATGAATAGCATAATATGGTAAATAATGAACATGTTAACCAACAAAAGTCATAATCTTAATGTAAAAGGTCTGCAAGGCCGCTCGTGACCGTGAGCACGACTGATATATCAGTTTAATAAACTTGCGCAAAGGGTACACTTTCACTGTGAGACGTGAATTGCCCTTTCGCCCGAGGTGATCAGCCTCTTAACTCACTTCCAAGGAAGTCGGCAGGGTTCACGATGAAGCTTTTCAAAGGTTCGTCTAACAAGTTAGGGCCGCTAGGTTTCATTAGTCAGTCTGGGTGATTCAACCAGTCACAGGGAATCCCCAGTCTGCTATCCCCCATTTGCGCCACAAGGGTAACCTCTAACAAGCTAGAAGGTCCTCATACTGAGCTAAAGCCAGAGCCATATAACCCCCATCAGTTGCACTGTAAAACCCGAAGGCACTTGTACAGATAATTTCTTAAGTTGCTAGCAAGTCATTTTTATCATTCGATGCATACATTAATTAAGTAACATGATCATGATTTGCGAAGAGAAAACTCGATTGCTATACTTGCCTTAACTCAAGATCCCTTTTCAAATGACTTGTATACTTCCAAAGGTTGACTCTTGATCTTGAACTCTTGATCACAAACTTCTTCTTGATCACCAACGCATAACTCACCGACTGGACATACGATCACAGAGCACCACACAAAGCATCCATACCAATCATGCAAAGCAAAACAAAGCCTATAATTAGAACATACATCAATCATAAGAAAATAAGATAAAGAGTTTGAAAACTGATCTACGTCTCACTACGATCACACAGACATGAAGATCACGCTAATCGGAGCTATAACGGAAAATATGAACTAAACAAGATTACAGACACTAATTACTAGATTAGATTTACCTCAAATTTTAATTATAGAAAACAGTACTGAAAGTTATTTAGTTTGAAAGAACTTTCGAAACGAATCTAACGCAAGTTGAACGGACTAAACGGAGTTAAAACAAAGATTTTATAAGCGTTTTAGTGTAGTGGCAAAACTGTAAATAAACTGAAATTCATTTGAATTAAAACCAAAATTTAAAACGAATTTAAAACGGGATTTAACCCAACCAAGACGGCGGGTTGGTTTCGTGATTCTTCAAGGGCTCTTTAGCAAGATCACCCCGAAGGGGTATGGGCCACTCTCGGTCGTTGGATCACCGACGGATGGCGAGGATTAGGTCTGGGGGGGAAAGGGAGCGGGCGGCACTAAGCGCGCGCACCGGCCGCGACGTCGCGGCGCCTCGCGTGACGCCGGGCGCGCTCCCGCCATGGCTTGAGCGGCGGAGCTTACGGGCTCAGCTGAGAAACTCGTCCGCGGCCACGGGAATGGGATGGGAAAGGTAGAGGAGTTGACGGGGACCTCACCAGCAGGGATTGGGAGGCCGGGGTGGACAACGACGGCGAGCGGCCAAGAATGGCGGACGGTGGCGCCCCTGCTCCAAGGAAGGTGGCAATTAGGGCGATGCAAAGACGAATTGAGCGGGGGAAAAAGGTTCGGGGGCTCCCTTACGAGGTGGAGACGACTCAGCCGCGCTGAATCGGCCGGAGGTGCAATAGGGGGGGGGGGGGGTCGGGGCAACGGCGGCGGGCGGCAGAGCTTAACGCCGATGTGCGTGCTGCCCTTGCGGTTGCTCTGAGCGCGAGAGGGAGCGAGGCAGGCGAGCAGAGTGGAGAAAAAGGAGAAGGGAGGAGCTCGTGGCGGCTTTATAGACCAGAGAGGAACGGGGGAGGCCGCGCCCACGTCGGGAGGAGCGGGGGCGAGCGGCGGTTGCGCGCTTGCGGCTCTGCGAGCGAACAGAGTGCGAGGGAGAGATTGGGGAAGGGCGCTGGCAGATGGGGCCGCAAAGTCAGTGAGGGAGAAGGAGGGAGGTGGTGGCCGAGTTGCTGGGCTTTCGGCCGGCTTGCTGGGCCGCGAGCGAGAGAAAAGAAAGAGGAGCCCAACGCGGGAGAGAGAGGAGGGGAGGCAGGGCGGACGGGCTGGGCCACCTGGCCACTCGGGCCGAAAAGCAAGGAGAGGGGAAGAAAAAGAAATAAAACCCTTTTTCTTTTATTTTCAACACTTTTCAACTCCTTTCCAAATGAATTTTGAATTCAAATCAAATTTGACAAAAACCACTCATCTCAAAAATAAAATGCAGAGGCATGAATGCAACATCATGTTTCTAACTGCTTTTAATTTTGTGAAAATTATTTAATCCCTAGATTAAATGCTCACCAAAAATAAAAAAAAACATTTTCCTCTATTTAAAATTGGGCAAATTTTAGGGTGTCACAATGGACCGCGCCTCGTTTCTCTGGAAGTGGAGGGGTTAAACTAAAAGTTTCAATAGACTCAAGGCACAGTGCTTCTGGACGGCGGGTTGATTCAAGAACGAGAAAGGCTCTTTAGCAAAATAGCAGAGCCGACTGGCGTGGCGTTTCGTGTGGCGCTGACGCGTGACAACGTGGCGTTACGGGGTTGGACTGGTGTGCCACGTGAGCCGTAGACTCGCTGACGTGGACGCAGTGGACCGCGTTCACGGCTCGTGCGCCCGGCGCATACCGTTTCGACGACGGGATCTAATCCTGGGCGTTGGCTCTGGATCTAACGGCGCAGGTGGACTGGGTGGGGTTGCGGCGGCTGGTGGCGGCGGCGGGCACCGGCAGACGGCGGCTCCATGGCCAGGGTGCCCGGGTTTCGCCGGGGAGGATGCGACGATGCTCTACCGGACTAAGCAGGGGTACGGGAAGGTGGAGGACCTCGCCGCGGTTCGATTGGTGGGACCAGTGGCGCCGGCAGGGGTAAACGCGGCGGCGCCATGGGAGGGGAGCGTGAGCTCACTGGTGTGCGTCGAGGAGGGGGGGGGGTCCTAGGGTGCAGAAGAGATCACGGGAATAGGCGGAAATGGAAGCGGGGCTTACACGCGGTGCCAAACACGGTGTCCTCGGCTCGGCGTCGGGAAGGCTCGGGGACGGGGTCAGCACGGAGGGCGGACCGTCGGCCCCCTGGAACTCCAGCGAGGTTGGCTTGCGGCGTCTCGGAGAGAGGAAAAAGGGGAAAACTAGGGTGTGAGCGGTGCTACTTGTAGACAGGGAGGGGTAGATGGCGGCGTGATCCGCTTCTGTTGCGGACCGATCCGGAAGTGCGGGCTGGGAGCGGCTGCACGCGCGGCTCCGAGGGTAGGGCGGAGCGGAGATGTCGGCCGGAGGTTGGGAAGCGCCCGACGGTTGGGGGCCCACCTGTCGGTGGCTCGCGCCGGACTGACGCGCGGGACCCGCATGGCAGTCGGAGGAGAAGGGTGAGGCCGGAGCGCAATCGGGCGTGGGCGAGGTGAGGGGAGGCGGGGCGCTGGGCCAGCGGTGGCTTCGGCCCGTGGTGGGGAGCAGGTGAGGAGGAGGGAGAACGGGCCAGCGGGTGGAGCTGGGCCGAGGTCACGCGTGAGGCCGCAGGGAAAAACCCGGCCTGGGTGGAGAGCGGCCGAGCCTGGGAGAGAGGAAGTCGGGCCTGGTCGGGTTGGAGAAGGGAGGGGGTTGGGCCCTTGAGGAGGAAAAATGGGAGGGGGAGAAGGGAGGGCCGGTTGGGCCGGTCGGCTGGGCCGAGGCCGAAGGGAGGGAGAGAGGGAAGAAAAATGAAGTTAGGTCCTTTTGCCTATTCTTCTCTCTTTCTTTGTCTTTCCTTTGCAAACTCTTTTTCGAATCCAAATTCAAATCATTTTGAAAATCAAAACAGTTGCAAAATTTTAGAAATATTTTTCCTAGGTTTTGTAAATAAAATTTAAGTTTGAAATTTTATAAAACTTTTATAACTCCTTTTATTTGTTTTCTAAATAGACTAAAAGCGATTCGCCCTATCCGGGGTTTAACAAAATTCTTTTTCACCCAATAAAAATTATACAACGGCATGAATGCAACAAACATCTGGTTAGAATTTTTCCTCCATCTAGGATTTTTGCTATTTTATTATTAAATTCTAATTTATTTTATTTATTTGAAAATCGGGGTGTTACAAACTTACCCCCTTAACTGGAATCTCGTCCCGAGATTCAGGCTAGAAAGAAAGGTGGGTGGGGGATCTCGTGGGACATACCAAGGAGTTTTGGACACTTGGCATGTTTCTTGTTTATCACTTGACTTGCATCCTTGGCTTCAGGGTGTTGTCGTAGAGCTTTCCTCTCGGCTCGACCTTTGCGATCCTCACGCTTCTTCGGGCGTTTGCTGATGAAGTGTCCAGCTTGCTTGCAGTAGAAACATAGTCCTTGCCTTGACATCTCTTCGGGTGGATATCACTTGATTGTCTTCTGGTGGAGCTTGAGGAGGAGCTTCACTTGAGCTTGCAGGTGGGACCTCAGGGGGCTTCTGGACTTGTGCTTGAGGTGTAGCTCTAGAACAAGAAGAGTTCGTGACATACTTTCGATACTTGTCCTTCTTGCCTCGGTGAGGTGTTATCTGAAAGAGTCGATAAGCCTCATCGCTTAAGTTGCAGTCTTTCCATTGTCGTAGATCCATCAGCTGGTATGGGTGAATAGAGGGTTGAGATGGGAGAGAGAAAGACCCTAATTTAGTTATTAATTTTTTAAGGAAACTATTTGACAAATGATGTCGTTGCAACCTGACGATCGCAACACACCAACAATCATTACGAAGAACCGAATCAAAACATGTGCACAAGTACATGTCATACAACGTGCTACGACATCAATAATTATGGTGGGCATCCTACTATTGGAGGACTTACTTTGAAACAAAGTTTGAATTTTTCAGCAGAGACATGCTACAGAAGTGGGAAGAAGGGTGAGGCTTTTAAAAATAGTTTTATAAACTCGACAATGACTAGGGTAGCGTCCTACGGTCAACACAGCTTTGATACCACTCTGTCACACCCCAATTTTAAGAATAAAATTGGAGCACATATATGTATGCCAGGATCAATTTTCATACATATATCGACATCATAGTAAATATCAAAACAATGCTTTATTAATACCTCGAACATTATTACATAAATGACCCTCGTGTCTGAAAGAAAAAGTACAGACTCTCATGATAACTGACTCTAATGAAGACTCTGAAGAAGACGCGGAAATCTGGACTCCATCTGCACAGGAGGTCGACCGGGGGTAGCGCCATCCTAGTACAGGTCGTCGGGGTCGAAGCCACCGTCTTCTGGATACTCCTGCTCCTCGTACACGTAGTCGCCAGTGTTGGTGGGGTAGCAGGGGGTTCAAGAAGAAGGGTGAGTACATCGAAATGTACTCCGCAAGTGTAGGAAAAATATGCTTATGAGGCTATTAACAAAGGTAGGCTGACTCTGTTGACTCAAGCACCTAAGCGACATATCCTATTAATCCTATTATTCCTATGCACCTATTTACTAGGTTATGGACACAAATACTGTAGAAAAGTAACAACACTCGGAGTCGCACCGAGCAAACCACACTCGGAGTCACACCGAGCAACCAACACCTGAAGTCCATCAGGTAACCGCACCTGAAGTCCATCAGATGACCCGAACCAACAACCAGTAACCAACTAATCTCAAAGAAGTCCAAGCCCGCTCGTGACCATGAGCACGGCTGATATATCAGTTTTACACTCTGTAGAGGTTGCACATCGTTACCCATGAGTCGTGTGTTTCCGTCATGCTAAACACTACCAAGGTGCATAGCGGGTTGCACTGCAAGGCCTTTACAAAGCCCCTCCAAGCCTGTGTTGCACGTACTCTAAGGTTTCATCCCCGTACATAAGTCAACGACCCCAGGGAACCCCTCTTGAGCCACTATACAACCCCCGTGCAGCATAACTTGAAGGAAACTAATTAATTAGCCAGGTCCAGCCCATCCAGATCTCATGGTTGCGCTGTTTTGCCGGGTTACTTGTCCAAGAACCGGGCCCTAGGGATCCAGGCAGGATAAATCTATCACGAGCCCAGAACCAAAAACCAAATCCAGCTGCCGAGTCCCACGGCACGAAAACCACCAGAACGGGTCCATCCTGCCGGATTTTCCTAATAACCATGTTACTACAGAAATTACCATGTCCACATTGTTTCATAGATCATTAATCAAGATTATTAACATTTAACTCTCATCCCAACCATGACTGCAGGGCTAAGCAAGACTCCTACCTACGAACATCCAAAAAAGGCGACAAGGATAATATATACAATTCTAGTAAACCCTAAAATGTGATTCAAATTTAGACACAACATGCATCTACAGGATCTATCTACTCTAATACAAAAAGTAAAATAAAGTATAGGTGCAAAATGTTCAAGAACACTTGCCTGCGGGCTGGGTCGAATCTGTAGGATCACAGGAAAGGTCTGAGCGTCCTCGAACTCCGCACTCTCTGGCCCAATCAACATACATGGCACATACGAAGCAAAATAAATAACAGTACAACAAACAGTACAAAACAGAATATAAATAGATCTAACGCGTAGAGCTCGATGAGACGAATCTAACATGACTTGAACGGGTCAATTGGAGTTAAAACGAGCAAGTTAGGAGCTTTTGAATTTCAGTGGCAAAATGTAAATGATTTGAACTCATTTTCGTGAATTAAATAAATAACAATAGAAAAGAAAAACGGTATGGACCGCGCCTCGTTTCTCTGGATGGAGGGGTTAAACTGAAAGTTTCAATAGACTCAAGGCACAGTGCTTCTGGACGGCGGGTTGATTCAAGGAAACGAGAAGGGCTCTTTAGCAAAATAGCAGGGCCGACTGGCGTGGCGTCCGCGTGGGCTGACGCGTGACAACGTGGCGTTACGGGGTTGGACTGGTGTGCCACGTGAGTCGTAGACTCGCTGACGTGGACGCAGTGGACCGGGTTCACGGCTCGTGCGCCCGGCGCATACCGTTTCGACGACGGGATCTAATCCTGGGCGTTGGCTCTGGATCTAACGGCGCAGGTGGACTGGGTGGGGTTTGCGGCGGCGGGCACCGGCAGACGGCGGCTCCATGGCCAGGGTGCCCAGGTTTTGCCGGGAGGATGCGACGATGCTCTACCGGACTAAGCGGGGGTACGGGAAGGTGGAGGACCTCGCCGCGGTTCGAGTGGTGGGACCAGTGGCGCCGGTAAGGGTAAAACGCGGCGGCGCCATGGGAGGGGGCGTGAGCTCACTGGTGTGCGCCGAGGAGGGGGGTCCTAGGGTGCAGAAGAGATCACGGGAACAGACGGAAATGGAACGGGCTTTACAGCGGTGCCAAACGCGTGTCCTCGGCGTCGGGGAAGGCTCGGGACGGGGTCAGCATGGAGGGCGGACCGTCGGCCCCCTGGAACTCCGGCGAGGGTCGGCTGGCGGCGTCTCGGAGAGAGGAAAAAGGGGAAAACTAGGGTGTGAGCGGTGCTACTTGTAGGCAGGGAGGGGGTAGATGGCGGCGTGATCCGCTTCTGTTGCGGCCGATCCGGAAGTGCGGGCTGGAAGCGCGCTGCACGCGTGGCTCAGAGGGTAGGGCGGAGCGGAGATGTCGGCCGGAGGTTGGGGAAACGCGCCTACGGTTGGGGGCCCACCTGTCGGTGGCTCGCGCCGGACTGACGCGCGGGACCGCGTGGTAGTGGGAGGAGAAGGGTGAGGCCGGAGCGCAATCGGGCGTGGGCGAGGTGAGGGGAGGCGGGGCGCGGGGGCCAGCGGTGGCTTCGGCCCGTGGTGGGGAGCAGGTGAGGAGGAGGGAGAACGGGCCAGCGGGTGGAGCTGGGCCGAGGTCACGCGCGGGCCGGCGGGGGAAAAACCGGCCTGGGTGGAGAGCGGGCCGAGCCTGGGAGAGAGGAAGTCGGGCCAGGCCGGGTGGGAGAAGGGAGGGGGTTGGGCCCTTGCGGAGGAAAATGGGAGGGGAGAAGGGAGGGCGGTTGGGCCGGTCGGCTGGGCCGAGGCCGAAGGGAGGGAGAGAGGGAAAGAAAAATGAAGTTGGGTCCTTTTGCCTATTCTTTCTCTTTCTTTGTCTTTCCTTTGCAAACTCTTTTAAATCCAAATTCAAATCAATTTGAAAATCAAAACAGTTGCAAATTTTGGAAATATTTTTCCTAGGTTTTGTAAATAAATTTAAGTTTGAAATTTATAAAACTTTTACAACTCCTTTTATTTGTTTTCTAAATAGACTAAAAGCGATTCACCCTATCCGGGGTTTAACAAAAATTCTTTTTTTACCCAATAAAAATTATACAACGCATGAATGCAACAAATATCTGGTTAGAATTTTTCCTCCATCTAGGATTTTTGATATTTTATTATTATATTCTAATTTATTTTATTTATTTGAAAATCGGGGTGTTACACTAAGCACTTGATTGTGAGCCATAGCCTGTAGATTTGCTTCTATTACTCTTGGATTCTTGGAACCCTAGCCGGCTAGGCGTCGCCCTTGAGCTAGCCAACTTGTGTGGCAGCCTTGGAGGTTTGTAATCACTTGTACAGCTAGTATTATTATCCCTCACCTCAAGGACTTGGTTCCTGACTTGAGATCGAGGAAGAGTTGCAAAGCTCTGACCAGGTGGTCATCCTCAACAAACGTGGAGGTAGGCAAGCCTTGGTGGCGAGCTGAACCACAGGATAAATCACTTGTCTATTGTGCGTACTTGAAGTTATTTATCATACTTGTGAGCTTGTGATAGATTCTAGGGTTTGGCTCCGATCTACTTCATACAACACATTTGGCATGGTTGAATTGGTTCTGCAGGTTCAGGAACCTAGAGTAACATTTGTATTCATATAGATTGGTTTCCTGTGGCTGAATTTTGAATTGCAGGCTCGAGCAAGTTTCTAGCACGGCAGTACCGGGCTGAGGCCGGCAGTGCCGGGGAGCGGCAGTGCCGGGCTCAGGGCGGTAGTGCCGGGCTCTACTAACTAGGTTTTGAGCTGTGATTTTTTGACAGGCCTATTCACCCCCCTTTAGGCACACAGGTCCTTACAATCACAGGTGCACCGAATACTGAGATTGATTTGGGGCGCAAAGTGGTGCTCGATAGGGGTGATGATGGCAAGAACAAACTCACAATCACTGCCGGATCGGTAAGACACCTGAATAAGCAAAGGTGGTTCGATACCAGGGGCAACACAGCAAAGACCGACTAGGTCGGGTCCTCAAACCGACCAGTCTGGTCCTCCCTCAGAGCAGCCGATTCATCGGGTCAAAGACCGACCAATCAGGCTGGCTTCTTCCAGCTCGGCTAAGACAAATGTGCCAACCACCACAGCCGGGTGTTGACTAGTTCCAGTAGTTCTACCCCTTCTGGAATACTGTCCTATGCACATTTATTCCCACAGAGACCTGAAGTTGGTACCTGGAAGACTATGTGAAAAGAACAAGGGGAAAGTTGCTAGGGAGCCATGCACTTTCGATAAACTCATGGCTAAATATAAATAGCAGAAGGCTGATTCCTAGAATCCAGCCATTATTTCAAAAGAGAAGAGTCCACTCCTCCGAAGCGGAGGATGAGAAGTCTAAGCAACTGGGAGTGGCCCAAGCAGCATCCCCAGTACCGAGGCCGTTCCTTATAAACCACAACGGGCTCCTCCCATTTCATTACCTCCGCAATGGGGCCCCCAGGGAGTTTGGGTACCATACCCTATGCCGGCGCCTACGTACCATCAAAGGTGGAAAGCACCTTTAAGTCAACCTCCAAGGGTATCGGTGTTCGACCGACTATGGTGGTCAACCAAGCTCTGACGTAAATAAAAATCGGGTGGTCGCTCCAAGGAGTTTGGCCCTTCAAGGAGCAAAGGGGGCGCAGGTACGACCACATTTATGTACCTAAAAGGGTATAAAATGCTCCTATTGCTCCTCCGGCCAAACCTGATCCTGTTCCAACAATTACAATCGGTTCTATGGAGGCCCCCATTTTTGTGAGGCCGAGCGATGGTTATTGAGGAGCCAACTCCGACAAAAGTACAAGAGGATGTTCCGAGTAAGCTCAGCCGGAGTGGAAGAAAACAAAAACCCATGAGCAAGACCCCAGATATTTTCAGCCCAGATGGTGTCCACTGGTTTAATTAAGACTCAATGGAGGAAGCTGCAGAGGGCCCGCTTGTAACAAGCAAAGGCGGAGCAACTTGAGAAGATGAGAGAAGATATATTTAACTCAACACATCCCATGTTCCCTCAGGGCAAGAGAGGAGGTGAAGAGTCAGCTTGTGATCAAAAAGCCAACTTTGACAGTTTATGGAACCAGACAGGTCGGATCCTAAGCCGACCAGTCTAGGCATCGATTCTGCTAAATCAGCTTCGGAACCGATCAGGTCAGGTCCTAATCCGACCAGTTCGGATCATGTGCGACCAGTTTTGGACGCCTGAGCAGTTTAAGTCAGCCACTGCTGAGTCGAGAGTTGAGCCAACCCAACTAGGTCCCAGGCTAGCAGAATCAGTTCCTGATGTTCCGGTGGGATCCGATGTACACCCTGGTGTTTGTTTCCTCTGCTGGTGTTTCACGACCAGCGAAGAATTACCTGAAGAACAAAATGAGGAAATGGTGGATTACGAACCTTCCCCAGAGAGGGCGGAGGTCAATGTGGTTTACTTATCGGCCGACTACTATGTGGTCGGGGATGATTCGACAGGCGGCGAGTTCAACTTCGTCTACGCAGAGCGCTGTATTCCAGAAGCCAGAGGACTCTGTCAATCATCTCAAGCCATTACATGTAAGGGCCATATCAATGGTACACCAGTCCACAAGATGTTGGTCGACACCGGGGCGATTGTGAACCTGATGCCATACTCGCTTTACCAGAAGCTTGGTGGCACCGATGAAGAGCTGATCAAGACCAACATGACTATCACTGGAGTGGGGGGAGATCCTATTCCAGCCAAAGGAGTTGCGTCCATGGAGCTTACCATTGGGAGTAAAACTTTGGCCATTGCTTTCTTCGTCGCCGACATACAAGGTAGTTACAATCTTATACTTGGGCGTGATTGGACTCATGCTAATTGGTGCATTCCCTCTAGTCTACATCAGTTTCTCATTCAGTGGGTGGGCGACGATGAGATTAGTTACTTTACTTTTATGCCATGGAAACTTTATTTTGATGGATCGGCTTGTAAGGAGGGCCAAGGTGTTGGTGTGGTCATTATTTCTCCTAATGGCGCTGAATTTGAAATGTTAGCCGATTAAATTACTTTTGCACTAATAATCAAGCTGAATATGAAGCTCTGTTATTCGGTTTAGAAATACTATTTTCCAAGGGAGCTGAAGATGTTGAGGCTTATGGCGACTCCTTACTAATAGTAGAACAAGTTGCTGGTGAATTTGAATGCTTAGAAAGGCCGCTGAATATTTATCTTGATATCATTTCTCACTTTGTCGAATTCCAAATTCGGCATATACCGAGGCATGAAAACCATAAAGCCACATGTTAGCTCAGCAAGCATCTGGTTATAGTATCAGTAAGCGTAATTTTCACATAAAGGAAAGGCCGATGCATCAGGATTCAGAAATTTTGTGTACAAGTCACAAAGAACCAACTCGATCGGCTCGTTTAGCCGACCAGATTAGTTTTGGACCAATTCAGCTGATTTGTTCAAGCGACCAGGTCGGTTTTAAGTTTACTTGGTCGGATTGCTTGACCGACCAGGTTGACTCTAAATTAATTCAGTCAGTTGATCCGATTAACCCGGTCGATATCGGAACAGTTGACTCTCTGTGGATTTTACAAGTCGGTCTGAGTCAAATATTAATGAGACCGTTTTAGAAGATTGGAGTACTCCCTTGGTAAAATATCTCCGTAATCCAAATGTTAGAGTTGAGCAGAGTGTTCGGCGGTGCGTTCAAATATATACTGCACAATAATGAGCTTTACCGGAGAACCGCCGAACTTGCTTCTTAAGTGTTTGGGATCTGATCAAGCAAAAGTGGCTTTGGGAGAATCCATTGAGGTATTTGTGGTACACATCAATCGGCTCCAAAAATGAAATGGTTATTGCGTAGAGCCGGTTTCTATTGGCCTACTATGATAGTCGATTGTTTCCGTTACTACAAAGGATGTGAAGAGTGTCAGTGGTTTGGAAATATACAGCTCGTACCTGCTGCTATGCTTCATCCTATCATCAAGCCATGGCTTTTTCGTGGTTGGGGGTTAGACTTCATTGGCCAGATTCATCCCCCATCTTCAAAGGGGCACCGTTTTGTTCTGGTCGCTACTGATTATTTTACTAAGTGGACCGAAGCGTACCTTTGAAGAACATGACACATAAGGAGGTAATTGAGTTTATTAATGAGCATATTATACATAGATTCGGTATCCCTCAAACATTAACTACAGATCAAGGAACATCTTTTGTCTCTAAGAGGTACGAGATTTTGCCGAATTATATAATATAAAGATGCTCAATTTGTCTCCATATTATGCTCAAGCCAATGGCCAAGCTGAGTCTAGTAACAAAACTTTGATCAAACTTATCAAAAAGAAGATTGAGGATAACCCAAGAAGGTGTCATGAGGTCTTGTCTGAAGCTCTATGGGCTCATCGTATATCAAGACATGGTGCCACAAAAGTTACTCCTTTTGAGCTGGTATATGGTCAGGAAGCAGTGTTGCCTATTGAGGTAAATCTAGATGCATATAGGCTGCTATACAAAATGATCTATCCGCTGTCATGTATCATGACACCATGATGGACAACATTGATGAGGTGACCGACAAAAGATTAAAGGCTCTCAAGGAGATGGAGAAAGACAAGGCCCGAGTTGCTAAAGCTTACAACAAGAAGTGAGGAGTAAATCATTTTAGGTGGAAGAATTAGTATAGAAGACTATACTTCTGCTTGGATCAAGGAGCAACAAGTTTGGCAAATGGTCGCCGAGTTGGGAAGGTCCTTATAAAGTGATCAAAGTAATATTTGGAAATGCATACATCTGGAGACGTTACAGGGTGAAAGTCTCCCAAGAGCAATAAACGGGAGGTATTTGAAAAAATAATTTCCAAGTGTTTGGCAAGAAGCCTGAGTGCCTTCCAAACAATGGCCGATACATGTATCGCCCTTAGAACAAAATGACTATGATTACTGAATGACCGATGAGTTTGGACATCGTTGTTATTCGGTTTGTTTTTAGGTTTTACTAAGAAATCACCTAAAAACAGGGGGGCATATGTTGACACTCAAATGTGTCATAGGCGAATGGTAAGGTTAGAAGATGTATTGGCTCATAATATTTTGAAGACGAATTTATCTTCTAATACTTTGTGTCTAATAAGATCGGATATTTTAAGTGAGATGAGCCTAATTGTTTGATGTCGTCCGACCAGTTATGTTTTTTCCGACCAGGTGCGCTGGTCGGAAACTTTAAGAATGATGAATGCCGATCCAGATATTGATTCGAGGATCTTTCTTTCTCTGAAGATCTATTGATCGGCATAATCAGTTTTGGTTGTTGTATACAAAGTCTATTAAACCGGTTTAGTCGGTTTAAGAATCGACGAAATTAGGTTTACTTTGTTTAGTCCGGATTGGACTCTTGGATTCCATATCTTGATGGAGTCCGGATGGGAAACTTGAAGATCGTATCTGGAGTTTTCTTATTAGGATAAGACCAACCCTCTCTCTATATATGGGAGGATCATGGCGGATTGAGGCATCCAACCCTAATCGACAAAATCAATCTACTATCCTTTTTACCCTTTTTCTTTCTACCTTGCTGTTCGGCGCGTCTCCCGCGAGACTCGACGACGTTCTAGGTGGCCTTGCTGGTCCTAGAGCAACCTCTACGTGGCTCTCCCCAACGTGTCTTCCTAGGAGGGGTTCTAGAGTTACCAACACAAGAGATCAAAACCCTAAATCGGCCTAAACCGGTCTCTAAATCGGTTTCCATCGGTTTAGCCAGGTTCCTTACTGTCTCAGGTTGATCTGCAACCTCTTCGGGCGTTCTAACTCTGCTGGTGTGTGATTTGGATCACTTCCGACGTCAACAATAAAAAAGATATATTTTTTCTCATAGCTTGTGTCTGTAGGCGGGCAGTTAGCTAACAGCTCGCTTACTTCTCTCTTCCTATTTCTCTCACCTCTGCATAGTATTTTGATGACATAACCCATCATACAGTCTGCTGTGTATTTATTTATTATACTTGCTCTTAGTGGTGCCAAGCTTCTGTCGTGTTATTTTTTTTTCTTTCTTCACCGGACATCGCGGATTCGATGTCAAATGTTTGGTGACGTGACGGTGAAATTGAGCGGCTACCTGCACCATCCAGATCGCAGCCACTTATTGGTCACTATTGACTTGGCTGCAAACTAAGGAGTGCACTGGTTAAACAGTACTACTAGTGTACTAAGGGCAGCCGCAATGGCTAGCTCATAAGCTAGCTCTTAGAATTTTTGTTATATTTTAATAGAAGAAAGAAAGAGTTAGCTCTTACTTAAGATAGGCTTATACACACATTCCAAATCATGTGTGAATGTAATGTGGGTTTAGTCATACTATGAGCTATTGCTAAGAGTTAGTATTATTGAAAAGTTGACTTAGAGCTAGCAGCTAGCTCATACCCCTGCGGGTGCCCTGAGTGTCATTCCAGGCGGCGATGACCGGCGGCTAGCTCATGCATTCACCTACCGGGAAGCACTATGACGAGCAGCCGTCGTCGAACGCCCTTTTGACGCGTGTGTACGTATTATAAGCAAGCCACTTGATAGGAGTGCTCGATGTTTTGTTGATCTTTTACTGCACTTTTTTTATGTTTGATATACGAACGTGGACCATGTTCAAAACAAAGTTTGAGTGCTTCGGTTGAACTTGAAACTAAGAGGTGGGTAGGTGAGATGGGGATGAAGAAAGTAAAGAAACAACGCAAGAGCGATTATCAAAAAAAAAAAAAAACAACGCAAGAGCGAACAAGTGGATGATAAGGTTGTTTTGTTGGATTATTGGCCCTTGCACTTCGGCCAGTGTTTTCCTACAATTTCTTGGCCGACGTCCAAATTGGGCATAGGATATTAGTCTCACTTGTGACAAGTGTGAAGTGACTCAAAAAGGGCAAGGGATAACACGGGCTTCTTTTCCGTTCTCGCGTGCACAACTAGCTACAGTAAGATAAGAGCAACTCCAAGAGATTCTATATACCTTTCTAGTTGTCAAGAATAAGAATTTCAATAAAAAAATACTCCAACAACTTCTTTATTTGATTATCTAAATATAACCATATTTTTTTTGGATTTATCGCTAGACAAAGATAGAAATGGGAATGACTTTCTAAAGTGCACAGAAGTAAAAGTTGTTTGGTAGTAATTATTATTATAGTTATTTTGCAACTATTGTTGTTTTGTTGCGAGAGAGAAAACATTGTTCCACAGCTGAAAAAGCAGGGCTAATTCTAGCCGATAATAACTTGAGAGTGAAATTTAAGAAGACTCTCGGAGACGCTCTAAAGACTCTAAGTATCCAAGCACTGACAAAAATGTGGTTGACCTACCTCATCCTTGTTTGTTCCATGAACCTACCACACAGTTAGGGGTTTGGGTAACTCGATTTGGGTTGAGGACCGGCTCCTAGACTTATGTAGAGTGGGCGTCGACTATGACTATGAAGAGGAGAAAACGAACCTTAGTGTAGTCTTGGGCCCATCATCTAGCGAGTGAAAGACAATTCAATAGTATGTAATGATAGTGAAGTGGAAGATAAACCAAATTTTAAATAGTGTCACACAAGAGAAATGAAATTTCAGTAAGACATAAGGGGAAACTATAAATTTCTATCGCGCCGAGTGGAAGAAGAAACCAAATTTTAAATTGTCACACTCAGTGTTTTTCTAGATTGTCTAGAGATATAAGTGTGGTGGGTGCGTTCAACGTTTAAAGCACCTGCCTCGTGCTACGTAAGGCTATGACTCCTATCGACCTTGCTATTTGAGGCCTTGTTTAGTTTCCAGAAATATTTAGGAAATACACTGTAGCACTTTCGTTGTTATTTGATAAATTTTGTCCAAATATGGATTAACTAGGCTCAAAAGATTCATCTCGACATGTAGGTACTAAAAGTATAATTAGTTATTTTTTAACCTACATTTAATGCTCTATGCATGCAGCTAAAGATTGATGTGACGGAGAATTTAGAAATATTTGGGAGAAGTTGAGAAAACTAAACATGGCCTGATATGGAGCTTCTGACTTTGCATTTATTTGTTAGGATAAAGAAGTATTTATGGTTGAAAGTTGTTCCACAGCGCTGAAAGTTGGAAGTCTCGAAACGGAGCATGGAATTCGTCGGAACGGACCATGGTCAGAATGAGTTGTTGGTGAGCAAAATTTGTTGACCAGAGAAGAGAGAATTGTGTGGTACATAATGGGTTGGTGAAGCTGGCCTACTACACTGAGGCCTTGTTTAGTTTCCCCTAATTTTGCAAAATTGACAAGATTTTCCATCACATCAATCTTTATATATACATGAAAAATTAAATGCAGGTAAAAAATAATTATTGTACTTTTAGTATGTACATGTCGAGATAAATCTTTAGATCTAATGTAGTCCATAATTTTGACAATGTGATTTGGACAATGTTTGTCAAATAACAACGAATGCTACAGGAATTTATTCCATAAAATTTGGCAACTAAACACACCCAGACAATCATGGACTAAACTCTTGCTCTGTGTCGTCAGCTTTCCTCCTTTGTTGCGTATGACATGACAAAGCGGACAGTGCCGGAATCGCATATTTGGCAATGCTAAGCATATACAGTACTTATATCCAACAAAATATACAAATATAGGTAACGTGTCATCAAAAATAGTTTATTTTTACTAAATTTTTAGTAAAAAATATTGGCATTTATGACTCCAAACTAATTTATTAAAAAACCATATTTTTGTAATGAATCTAATGATATTTATTTGATATCACAAATATTAATATATTTTTATTATAGTTATTCAAACTAACATACTAAACTCTAATACTATACTAAAATTATATATTTTCTGGATGGAAGGAGTACTTCCTCTATTTAACTCCCTCCGTTCCAAATTATAAGTCATTCCAAGAATCTGGAGAGTTAAAGCCTTTTCAAGTTTGACCAAATTATAGAGAAAATACAAAAAATTATGATATCAAATAGGTATATTATGAAAATATAACTAATAAACAATCTAATGATGCTTATAGTTGGTATTGTAAATGTTATTATCTTATTATATAAAATTTGGTCAAACTTAAAAATTTTTTACTCTCCAAGATTTTTAAATAACTTATAATTTGGGATAGAGTGAATAAATTATAAAACATTTGTCTTTTTAGATATATTATTTAAAATATATATTAGACATAGTGTATACCTACGAGTGTATAACAGAACTACTCTCCCTCCATATCACTTTTAGATGTCGTTTAGGACACCGACACGGTCTCTAAAGTATAACTTTGACCACATGTTTCTTTAAAAATATTTATTGTAAAGTGATATATGTATATTTTTATGAAAGTACTTTTCAAGATAAATTTATTTATATAATTTATATCTCTAAACTCAATAATTAAAAGTTATTCATGATTTATATTCCCAATGTTTGACTCAAACCTTGTCTAAAACGACAATATTTTCTGATACGGAGAGAGTACATATCTAAAAAAGTCAAAACTTTTTATAATTTATAATGAAGGGAGTACTATATGACCTACTATATGTTTTCTCTAGAATAAGAGGGTGTTCGTTTCTGGGCTAAAATTTTTACCGTGTCACATGGATATTGCGACACTAATTTAGTTTATTAAAAATAGACTAATTATAAAACTAATTACACCGTCATCACGATACGTAACAAGATGAATCTATTTAGAGGCAATTAATCTAGCATTAGCTAATGTTTACTGTAGCACTACATTGTCAAATCATAAACTATAACTAGCTTAATAGATTCGTCTCACGCGAATTAGCCTTCGGCTGATAAATTAAATTTGTAATTAGTCTATTTTTAATAGACTAAATTATACTGCAATATCCGATATGACATAGCTAAAGTTTTTAACATAGAAACTAACACGCTCTAGGCATAAGTTAGCTGCATGTTTGGTTTAATTCCGGTGTGACCTGCTGCAGAATCGACTCGTCGATCGGCATGATTCGGTCCTCTACTATATAACCTTCAATTAATAACACTGCCTACAATCACCTGATGGCGGATGTGTGTGTTGACACTCATAGGCGAACAGTAAGTTAGAAGATGTATTCGGCTAATAATTTTAAAGACAAATTTAATCTTCTAATGCTTTGTGTCTAAAAGTCGGATATTCTAAGTAAGATGAGTCTAGTTGTTTGATGCCTTCCGACCAGTTATGTTTTTCCCGACCAGGTATGCTGGTCGGAAACTTTAAGAATGATCATGAATGCCGATCCAGGTACCGATTCGAGGATCCTTTCTCTGGAGATCTTTTGATCGGTGTAACCAGTTTGGGTTGTTTGTTTACAGAGCCCATTAAATTGGTTTAGTCGGTTTAAGAATCGATGAAATCAGGTATGCTTTGTTTAGTCCGGATTAGACTCTTGGACTCCATATTTGATGGAGTTTGGATAGAAAACTTGGAGATCGTATCTGGAGATGTTTTCTATTGGGATAAGACCAACCCCTCTATATATATATAATATATGAGAGAATCATGACCGATTGAGGCATCCAACCCTAATCGTCAAAATCAATCTACTATCCCTTTTACCCTTTTCCCTTCTACTATGTTGTTCGACCGTCTCCGGCGAGACTCGGCGGCGTTCTAGGCGGCCCTGCTGGTCTTAGAGCAACCTCTACGTGCTTCTCCCTGATGGTCTTCCCGGGAGGAGTTCTAGAGTTACCAACACAAGGGATCAAACCCTAAATCGACCTAAACCGGTCTCTAGATCGGTTTTTTATCGGTTTAGCCAGGTTCCTTGTTGTTTCAGGTTGAGCCGCAACCTCTTCAGGCGTTCTAGCCCTGTGGTTGTGATTCGGATCACTTCCGACGTCAACACACTTTTTGGCGACTCCGCTGGGGAACATCGAGCAGAATCAAATCTCATCTACTATCGAGATGGGCAAAAGATGGTGCCACAGATAAGGATAACATCATCCGTCCTTCGGGAATCGACGAGCTCCCCGATAAATTGAACAAGAAGCGCAGGCCAAGCTCGACGCCGTCTTGAAGGCTTTCCTGGATCGGCGCAAACCCCATTCAAAGGATCGGCGCGGCAGGGTCACTCAGGACAAAGAGCCAGACTTCAGCGAGATAATTCCTACTGCATCAATCAAGACCGCTGAAGACGCTACTGAAAAGGTAAACACTAAGGTACATGACGATCCTTACCCCACCCATGCTAATTATTCAGCAATGCTGGTTGACACTTCAAAAGTTTTTACCAATACCATTCAACATTCATTTAAATTACTTAGCGACCGCATAGATAAAATAGAGGGTAAAACCATTGAACCCGATCGTCCTACCGAACAACCACAGTTCAGTATGCCTTTTATTTCTTTGAAGGCCAAACCTCACACACCGATTTGGCCAATTACAATCAGGGTCATCGACAAACGAAACTGGTAAGACCAATCATGGTGGAGTTAGTACATCGACATATATGCCCACCATAATTCTGGTCGGACCACACGGACCGACCAGGGGTAGCAACGAATAGAACTTCAGGAGGACAGGGGATGGTATTTCCCAATCCACCAAAGCCTCCAGGTCACAATCCCATGCATGGCGGTGCTCCTGATCTTGCCACGACCGATTTTGGACGAGCCCTAAATCGGTTAAAGAAGAAATAACTAGGTCTCTCGAGACTAGCTTGGGAGTCCAATTCAAACCTAGTAGGACCACTTACTCTAAACTGTATCCTTCGTGTTTTGATTTTATGAAAGCACCTGATGGTTGGAGGGTACCAGAGTTTTATAAGTTTAGTGGTGACGGTAGTAAATCAACCATGGAGCATGTTGGCATGTTCCTTGCACAGATGGGCGAAGCTAGTACTTTGGATTATATGAATGTGCGATATTTTTCTTTATCTCTTACTGGTACAACTTTTGCCTAGTTTACGTCACTACCGGAATGTACTATTAGTTCTTGGGCTGAATTAGAAGAAAAATTTCACAATCACTTTTATGATGGGGTCCAGGAAACTAGACTGTCGCATTTCGCGTCGGTGCGCCAAGGGCGTAGTGAGCCTGTGGTTGATTTCTTTAAGCGTTCTAAAGAGATTAAGAACCGATGTTTTCATTTAATGATTTCTGATAGAGATTTGACACACTTATGCTTTGCTGGTTTACGTCGAGAATTAAAGATAACTTGAGCATTATGATTTTTTTAACGTAAACCAACTTATGCAGAGGGCCGTTTCAATTGAATCGCGCCTTAAAAAAACCCTACGATTATCATAAGACTCATCGACCAAGTGTGCATATCGTTGAAATGAATTCTGATAGTTCGGACGATGAGTCTAAGATTGTTATGCTGCTGAGTTTTTATGGCCAGCACAGATAAACTAGTTACCTTTCCTTCCCTCAAACCAATTCAAAAGAATCGGGGTGAGGAAGTGAAGTTTACTTTTGATTTCTCCAAGTGTGACCGAATCTTGACGAGTTGCTTAAATTTGGTTATCTTAAAATTAATTATACTTTGCCGTCACCTGACGAGTTAAAGGGAAGAGCTTATTGTAAATATCATAATTCTTTTTCTCATGCCACTAATGACTGCAATGTTTTTCGTCGACAGGTCCAATCGGCCCTTAATGAAGGACGATTGAGTCTTACTGAGATGCAAGTCGACACTGCTCCTTTCCAGTTCATATGGTGGAAGCAGGGATGTAACATCCCAAATATGCATCAATTTTAAAATAGATAATATGATTTAATATGCATTTTATGTTTGCATGGAACCTAGTTAATAAAATTATTTGCAAAAGCTAAAATAAATCCTAGGCCAAGACCATGATGTTGCATACATGTTGGTGCATATTTTATTTTTGTGATGTTTGGTTTTGCTCAAAACTGGTTTGAATTCAAATGGGTTTCATTTTGCTTTTGAAATCAGTTCTGAAAAATGGGAAAAACTTTTTCCTTCTCCCTCCTTCTCCTTTTCCCTTTTGGCCCGAGCCAGCTTGGCTGGCCCGCTCCTTCCTCTTGCTGGCCTGCCTCCCCCCTTTCTTTCCCCCGCGCGGCCCAACTCGGCCGGCCCGATTTCCCCCCCCCCCCCGCACAGCGCCCGTCCCTTTCTCCTTGGGCCGTCGGCCACCGGCGCCCTCACTCTTCCTCCCCGACGGTCCGCTTCCCTCTCCTCTCTTCCGCCCGCATGGGCCGCCGCCCGGCCCAGCTTGGCTTTGCGCGCAGCGCGCCGTCGCTCCTCCCGTCGCTGACCGCGCGTCCCCGCATGTCAGCGTCCCATCTCCCTTGCTCCTGCTCGTGTCATGGCGGACTCCAGGGCCAACCCGACTCCAATCCGGGGCGTGCGCCCTCGCTTGCCAAATTGGCCAAGCCACCCCCTAATAAGATCCCCAGGAACCCGCCGCCTCTCTCTCGCACGAAAATCCTTTTCTCTCGTGCCCTAAACAGCTGACACCGAGAGCTCCGCGCCGCCGAGATCCGCCGCCGTCAACCCGACGCTTCGACAAGTTCCAGCGCTTACAAAAGGTGTCTAGAGCTCCATCATGTTCTCTCGAAGCTAACCGAGTGTTTTCCCTTCTTTTTCCTTCTCCGTTTGATACCTTAATCTCTCGCCGTCGTTGCAGAATCTCGCCGCCCGCCTCGCCGTGCAATCCGCCGTCACAGAGACCTCACTGACGCCATCATCCCCTCGGGTGAGTTCGCCTTGAGTTCCTCTTTCGATTGGACCAACTCCCAGTTTCTACTGCGTCGTAGCCCTAACCCGAGCAAGCGCCGCCGCCTGCCGGCAATGGCGCCGCCGCGAGCCGTTCCCTCCTCCGCGCCGGCGTAAAAGCGCCGCCAGCTCCTCTCAGATCTAATCTGAGCCACCCATCTGTGAATCAACGGTCCCCGGCAGTCGATACCCCTTCCCCTGTCAACTTTGCTAAAGAGTCCCTCGGTTTTCGAAGCTCAACCCGCGGTCCATCGTGCACTGTTCTTTGAGTCTGTGCAAACTTCCTTTTAGCCCCCGCGTTTCATTCTAATTGAGGCGCAGTCCAGTCAATTCTGAAATTCGTTTTAAATCGATTTTAAATTCAAATTCAGGTTTGGTTTATTTACAGTTTTGCCACCAGTTTCAAATGCTTATAACTTCTACGATTTTAGTCCGATTTAGTCCATTCAAGTTGCGTTAGATTCGTTTCGAAAAGATCTATCTATCTGCATGAAAATCTATACTGTTTTCAGTACTTAAAATTTGAGTTAGTTTAATCTACTAACTAAGGTTTTGTAATTGGTTTAGCTCATAACTTTCGCGTTATAATTCCGTTTTTCGTGATCATCGCGTTTATGTGATCGTGTTGGATCGTAGTTTCTGTTTTCAAACTTTTTATATTATTTTTCTTGCTGTTGGTGTAATGTTCTAATTATAGCTTGTTTGCTTTGCATGTTTGTGTCCCGATGATTGTGTGTTGATGTGGTAATCGAGTATAGACGGTGAGACATACGTTGGTGATCAGGAGCCTTCTACGACAACCAAGAGCAACCAGAGTTCACTGAATCAGGCAAGTATAGCATGAGATCCTCCTTGATGTCCTAATAACCATAAATCCTATGAAACATCATATGCATGTGTCTACCTGATGCCTATTTAGATTTATCCTAGGTGTTGATCTTGTGCCTTGTTATCCTCGGTATGCATTGGGTAGAACTATGCTAGTGCTCAAATTAAACTTTGATCATGTGAATCTGAATTTAATGATATATGCAACTTGGTAAAATTGGCTTTTATAGCAACATGGTTTAGGAACTACTATAAGGGATCACCCGGGACAACAGTGCAACCATGGGAGTTATATGGCTCTGACCTTAGCTCAGTATAAGGACCTTTCTAGCTTGTTAGTGGACACCTGTATAGGCGCGTTGGATCTTGCCGAGACGGATATAGTGGCGGCTTCTGTCCACGTGAGTATAGGCTGCGTGTTATTGTGCCACCTGGAAGGAGGCTCTACATCCCCTTGCCTTAAGAACTAACGACCCTAACTTGTTACGAAACCTTTGAAAGGCTTTGCGTGTATCCTGCCCGCTCACCTCGGAAGTGTTATGGGAGTAATTAACCCGGGCATCTGGATATCACGACTCATCGGGTAAGTGTACCACCTCTGCAGAGTGTAAAACTGATATATCAGCCGTGCTCACGGTTACGAGCGACCTGGAATTCTTATGGTATAGTTGTTGCTTTAATTAATGTTTTAAATTAATGTTACTATCTCTTTCAATGGTTTCATGTTCACATTGGTCACATGTTTAATTGGGATGGTTATTATTGATGCTATCTAATGCTAAAATTGTACCAACTAAAAGCTACTGCAGTTTAACCAGTGTCAGCCTTTTGAGCCTCATGAACCCCATGTTACACTTGTTAAGTACGAGATGTACTTATGCTTGTTTATTTTCTTTCTACTTGGATAAAAATCCCGGATGGGTAACAGATTGCTATGGTAACGACGACTTCCCTGAAGAGTTCTAGTCTTGCTGTCAACCAGTCATCTTCCCTGTGATGGAGCTACCGCGAGAGATGCTTTATTTATCCGCTGCTATGTTAAGACTTTGAATAATATTCGTTATGTAATAAACATATGTAATGGTACTTCTTAATTTGTGGCTTATGTGTGTGATTGATCTCTGGGCACACATGAGTTATTGCATTCAATTTTGTTCTTAAAATTGGGTGTGACAATTGGTATCAAATTGGTATCAGAGAGCAAGTTGACTGTAGGACGCAAGCCTAGTTAGTTATGGTCGTTTAGTGGTCCTTGCTTCTCAATTCTTGCTAGTTATCTTAGCCTTGTTAATTTATCAAAACTACATGCTTCTCTTTACTTACTCTATTACACAAATATATTGATTCTACTGTATCTGTCTCTTGGTCTACTCCATAGATGGCTCGTCGTACCACCCCCAGGACCATCGGTGGACGCAGAAGGGCAGGCAACCCTGTTCCGCAAGCACCGCAAGCCCCCAGGAGCCAGAACCGCAGGAGGTAGCACCGCAAGAGCCAGCCTGCAAGAACAAGCACCTCAAGAGTGGAACCACCAGCACCAGTACCACAAGCTCCAGCTCAGGCAGCACCAGCTCACAAGCTCCAGTACCTCCCGCGCCAGTGCCCCCAGAAGTGCTGGAGGTTGAAGACGATGAGAGCTCCCGGTGGGATGGGACGTGGACTCCGGGTATTTCGTCGGAGCGCCCACAGCTGCCCAGAGTCCCACACATCACAGGCTGATGGGACTTTTTGATGCCTACTACCCGACAAGAACATCATCGTACAGTACACTCACTGGAGTACAGCCATCCCATGGAAAGGACCTACTGGAAGGCAAGAGTGACTGTCGCTGTCCGAGAACCAGAGAGTGCCTATACCTGCATGAGATGGTGATTGGCCACAGAGCTCGACGGTCCACTCTAGCGTCAGCCTTGGAAGCCGTGGCAGTTGAAGCCTACAAAGCGTTCCGGGGTCGTCGCATTGAAGACATGAGAGATGATGCATACCGCTACCTGCCCTATTGGAACAGTGAGAATAAGGAGGCTATGGTAGAAGACCCCAATGCAACTCCAACAGTGAAGGCCACACGAGATTTTCTCCTTGACAGGGAAAGGTCTAACGCGGACTTGGAAAAGGAGGTGATATCCCTGGGAAAGGATCTCAAAAGATGCTATGCACCATTGATGGGCTTTTGGAACTTCTCAACCAACCCCCTATGTACAAGAGGCTCCGCGAACCGCTCTACAAATAGGCATAGGTCACCCTTCTATGTAATAAGACGATATTATAAGCGTTTTGTCGAGTCTAGTTAACTTTTGTGCTAGTGTGCTTCTTTATGTGTGAGTTGGATATCATTATGCTTATGTGTGATTTGGTTCTTTGGAATGAGTGTTGAGATTTGTGGGCTTGTCTACAAATCTCCTAGTTAGACATAACGTTTATGAATAATAAGGGTTAGTTATATCTTGTCCTATGCTGTTTTCTGGAGCAACCTGTGATCTTTTGGTTATATCTCAAGTTCTGTTCATGCAACATGGCTGAAAATTTTATGGTGGAAATAGACTCCTACATCTAACCAATGTCTCTGGAATCACCCAATAGCTGTTATGGTTTGTGAGATATGGCTGTTTCAAGTTAGAGTTTCTGCGCAGTTTTGAACTCTGGACAGATTCGTTTCTTCTTTTTTTGACAACTTAACGACAGAATCTGGGAAAGTCACTTAATAAAAGTTGTAGACAATTTCGTTAACTTTCCAACCGTGTATCACACGCCCTGTTTGGATTTCTGGAACTCGAATATGACTGTTTTTTCTGTACTGATTACTGGATCTCGCCCAGAAATTTTCAGATCTCCTGTTTCCTCTCAATAAGTGATCTTTCTTAAAAAGTTCGCTAATCTTGATCCCTGCTTGAAAACGCAGATGGCCGCCAGAGGAGGTGGAGTTGGAGGTGGACGTGGACGTGGTCGTGGTCGTGGAGCACCTGTTAACCCACCACCACCACCCCCAGTTAACATTCAGCAGTTGATGGGCATCCAAGCCCAATTTATGCAAACCTGATGCAACATATGCAGAATCAGCCAGTTGGAGGAGCACCACCGATGCAAGTGAGGGACAAGAGGGGTGAGTTTTTGAAGGGTCACCCGCCAGTGTTCTCTCATGCCGCTGATCCCCTGGAGGCTGATGACTGGCTTCGTGCTATTGAACGCCAGCTTGCATCGCGCAATGCAATGACCAGGAGAAGGTGCTCTATGCTTCTGGTCAATTGCAAGGAGCTGCTCTGGATTGGTGGGAATCGTTTCAGTTCGGTCAAGCCAACGATGCCTCCACCTGTCACCTTGAGGAATTCAAGACCACTTCAAAGCGTACCATATCCCTGCTGGTCTGATTGAATTGAAGCAGCAGGAAGAGTTCAGATCTCTGCGCCAAGGAGCCATGACCGTTGCTGAGTATCGTGACAAGTTTGCTCAACTGTCACGCTATGCCCCCACAGATATTGCTCAGGATGCCGACAAGCAGCGTCGCTCCTTAAGGGTCTGAATGACGGACTGGCACTGCAACTAATGTCCAATGAGTATGCCATTACCAGACTCTAGTCAACCGTGCTATAGTGGTTGACAACAAGCGCAAGGAGATGGAGGCTAGAAAAAGAAGCTCCAAGTCAGTCCTCTGGTAGTAACAACCGCCCTCGTTCCAACTTTGCACCAGGCAATCAGCAGAGGTACTAGGGACCGACACCCAGTGAAACGCAACCAGGCCCAGCAACGTCCTTCATACCAGCAGCAGGGTAATAATCAACGCCCCAACAAGCCTAACATCAAGCTCAACGCCAAGGTACCCCTGTCAGCACCCCATGAAGAATAGTGCACCTAACACTCCCACAAGTGTTTTGTCTGTGGTGATGCTGGTCACCTCTCCTACAACTGCCCTAAAAAGCAGAACCAGCAGACTCCGCAGAATCAGAACAGACAATCAAAGGGGACGACCGAATCCATCACCTAACTCAGGCAAGGTGAAACGTGTCTGCAGAAACCGTGCAGGAGGCGCCAGAAATTATGCTTGGTACGTTCAATATCAGCTCCATCCCCGCTACAGTTCTTTTCGATTCTGGTGCATCGCATACTTTCATATCACATACATTGTTAGAATGCATAACCTACCTGTTAGCCTCATGAAAACCCCATAATGGTTACCTCACCGGGTGGAGGATTGCAAGCTACGCTTCAGTGTATGCTATAGATGTGTCCCTAGGGGGGTAGATTTCTCAGTATCCCCAATTGTGCTGAGAACAGCTGGCATTGATTTGATACTGGGTATGGACTGGATGAAGAGGTGCAAGACGGATATACAGTGTCAAGATAAAGTTGTGACAGTTACCACAGCTAAAGGAGACAGAATCAGTGTGAAGGTAGTGCTACAACCAACACCGACTGCAACCGTGAACCAGATGAATGAAGAGGTTTTCCCGGAAGATCTAGTGGTGGATGAGTTTCCGGATGTGTTCCCCGATGACCTGCCAGGTATGCCACCCGATCGCGACATTGATTTATTATTGAACTTTTACCTGGAACTGCACCCATAGCTAAAAGACCATATAGGATGGAGGAGTACCTGAATTAGAAGAACTTAAGAAACAAATTAAAGAGTTACAAGAAAAAGGGTTTATTCGTCCTAGTTCATCACCTTGGGAGCTCCTGTTATCTTTGTTGACAAGAAGGATGGTGGTCAACGAATGTGTGTTGACTATAGATCGCTTAATGAAGTTACCATCAAGAACAAGTACCCGTTGCGAGGATTGATGATCTTTTGACCAGCTTAAAGGTGCATGTGTGTCTCTAAGATTGATCTGCGTTCTGGTTACCATCAGTTGAAGATTCGAGCATCTGATATTCCAAAGACAGCTTTCACTACCAGGTATGGGTTGTATGAGTATACAGTCATGTCCTTGGACTGACCAATGCACCTGCCTTTTTTATGTATTTGATGAACAAGGTGTTCATGGAATATCTCGACAAGTTCGTTGTTGTGTTTATTGATGATATTCTAGTATACTCTAAGAACAAGGAAGATCATGTTGAAACATCTGAGGTTAGTACTACAAAACTCAGAGAGCACAAGTTGTATGCCAAGCGCAGCAAGTGTGATTTTGGTGAAGGAAGTTTTTTCCTTGGACATGTTATCTCTAATGGAGGCATTTCAGTAGATCCAGGCAAGTTGAAGATGTGTTGAATTGGAAACCACCAACAGATGTGACCGAGATTCGTAGTTTCCTTGGATGGGATGGTTACTATAGAAGGTTCATTGAAGGATTCTCCAAGCTTGCTAAGCCAATGACAGCCCTGCTAGAGAAGAATGCTAAGTTTGTCTGGTCCGATAAATGTCAGGCTAACTTTGAGGAGTTGAAGAAACGTCTGACTACAGCTCCAGTGTTAATACTACCAGATCTAAGTAGGACTTCTCTATTTATTGTGATGCATCTCGTCAGGTTTGGGTTGTGTTCTTATGCAAGAAGGCAGAGTTGTAGCATATGCATCGAGGCAGTTGAGAAAGCATGAGCTGAATTACCCCACACATGATCTAGAGTTGGCAGCTGTTGTCCATGCATAAAAATTTGGAGACACTACTTAGTGGGTCACAAGACAGACATTTTACTGATCATAAGAGCTTGAAGTACATTTTCACTCAGTCTGATTTGAATTTGAGACAGCGCAGATGGTTGGAATTGATTAAGGATTATGATTTGGAAATACACTACCATCCGGTAAGGCTAATGTAGTAGCAGACGCCTTAAGTAGAAAGAGCCATGCCAATGGAATCCGAATTGCTCCTATGTCAGAAGAACTGTGTGCTGAGTTTGCACATCTGAATCTGGGGATTGTGATCAATAGAATGGAATTGGTACTTGAACCGGTATTGATGCAAGAGATACGTAAGGGTCAAATGGCAGATGAGAAGTTGAAGCAGTTAGCCGATAACATTGTTCTTGGCAAGCACCAGGTTTTGATTAGATGATGATGGTACGTTATGGCATGGGAAGAGGTTATGTGTGCCTGAAATCAAGGAGATACGTGAGACTATATTGTGAGAAGTGCATGAGTCAGCTTACTCCATTCATCCTGGAAGCACTAAGATGTACCTTGATCTGAAGAAAAAGTATTGGTGGGATGGACTGAAGCGAGATGTAGCCGAGTACGTCGCTCTGTGTGATACATGTCAGAGGGTGAAGGCAGAACATCAGAGACCCGCTGGTTTGTTACAACCGATGAAGATACCTGAATGGAAGTGGAAGAAGTTGGTATGGACTCATAGTTGGTTTGCCTCGTACGCAGAGAGGATACGACTCCATATGGTAATAGTTGATCGATTGACCAAAGTTGCTCACTTTATACCCGTCAAGACTACTTACGATGGGGCAAAGTTAGCAGAATTATACATGGAAAGAGTAGTCTGTCTACATGGAGTTCCAAGAAAGATCGTGTCCGATAGAGGATCGCAGTTTACGTCACATTTCTGGAAGGGTATACATGAAGCTTTGGGTACAAGATTGAACTTCAGTACTGCTTATCATCCGCAGACTGATGGACAGACAGAAAGAACAAATCAGATTCTAGAAGACATGTTGAGAGCTTGTGCATTGCAGTATGGCACCAGTTGGGACAAGATTTGTGTTATGCAGAGTTCTCATACAACAACAGCTATCAGGAGAGTCTAAAGATGGCACCGTTTGAAGCTTTGTATGAAAGACCGTGTAGAACACCGTTGTTCTGGGATCAGACAGGGAAAGTCAAGTGTTTGGACCTGATGTGTTGAGGAATGCCGAGGAACATGTCAGGATAATCAGAGATAACCTGAGAGCCGCTCAGTCTCGGCAGAAGGTTATGCAAACAACCGTCGTCGAGATCTAACTTTTGCAGTAGTGATTATGTCTACCTAAAGGTGTCACCGATGAGAGTGTGTGAAAGGTTCAATAAGAAAGGAAAGCTAGCACCCAGGTATATTGGACCGTTCAAATTCTTGAAAGACGTGGTGAAGTGGCGTATCAGTTAGAATTGCCTGAAAGCTTGTCAGGAGTGCATGATGTGTTTCATGTTTCTCAGTTGAAGAAGTGCCTACGAGTGCCCGAAGAGCAGATACCGTTGGAAGAGCTCACAGTTAAGGAAGATTTGACTTATGATGAGTATCCGACAAAGATTTTGGAAACAGCCGAAAGAGTTACCCGGAGCAGAGTAATAAAGATGTGCAAGGTTCAGTGGAATCGGTACTCAGAAGCAGAGGCAACTTGGGAAAGAGAAGAGGATTTGAGAAAGTCATATCCACAGTTGTTTGAGTAAGCATCGCTGGATCTCGAGGACGAGATTCTTTAAGGGGGGTAGAATTGTAACATCCCAAAATATGCCAATTTTAAAATAGATAATATGATTTAATTATGCATTTTATGTGTTGCATGGAAACCTAGTAATAAAATTATTTGCAAAAGCTAAGATAAATTCTAGGCCAAAGACCATGATGTTGCATACATGTTGGTGCATATTTATTTTTGTGATGTTTGGTTTTGCTCAAAACTGGTTTGAATTCAAATGGGTTTCATTTGCTTTTGAAATCAGTCTGAAAAATGGGAAAAACTTTTTCCTTCTCCCTCTTCTCCTTTTCCCTTTTGCCCGAGCCAGCTTGGCTGGCCCGCTCCCTTCCTCTTGCTGGCCTGCCTCCCTCCCCTTTCTTTCCCCCGCGCGGCCCAACTCGGCCGGCCCGATTCCCCCCCCCCCCGCGCACAGCGCCCGTCCCTTTCTCCCTTGGGCCGTCGGCCACCGGCGCCCTCACTCTTCCCTCCCCGACGGTCCGCTTACCCTCTCCTCTCTTCCGCCCGCATGGGCCGCCGCCCGGCCCAGCTGGCTTTGCGCGCAGCGCGCCGTCGTCCTCCCGTCGCTGACCGCGCGTCCCCGCATGTCAGGTCCCATCTCCCTTGCTCCTGCTCGGTCCATGGCGGACTCCGGGCCGAACCCGACTCCAATCCCGGGGCGTGCGCCCTCGCTTGCCAAATTGGCAAGCCAACCCCCTAATAAGATCCCCAGGAACCCGCCGCCTCTCTCGCCGAAAATCCTTTTCTCTCGTGCCCTAAACAGCTGACACCGAGAGCTCCGCGGCCGCCGAAGATCCGCCGCCGTCAACCCGACGCTTCGACAAGTTCCAGCGCTACAAAAGGTGTCTAGAGCTCCATCATGTTCTCTCGAAGCTAACCGAGTGTTTTCCCTTCTTTTTCCTTCTCCGTTTGATACCTTAATCTCTCGCCGTCGTTGCAGAATCTCGCCGCCCGCCTCGCCGTGCAATCCGCCGTCACAGAGACCTCACTGACGCCATCATCCCCTCGGGTGAGTTCGCCTTGAGTCCTCTTTCGATTGGACCAACTCCCGTAGTTTCTACTGCGTCGTAGCCTAACCCGAGCAAGCGCCGCCGCCTGCCGGCAATGGCGCCGCCGCGAGCCGTTTCCCTCCTCCGCGCCGGCGTAAAAGCGCCGCCAGCTCCTCTCAGATCTAATCTGAGCCACCCATCTGTGAATCACGGTCCCCGGCAGTCGTACCCCTTCCCTGTCAACTTTGCTAAAGAGTCCCTCGGTTTTTCGAAGCTCAACCCGCGGTCCATCGTGCACTGTTCTTTGAGTCTGTGCAAACTTCTTTTTAGCCCCCGCGTTTCATTCTAATTGAGGCGCAGTCCAGTCAATTCTGAAATTCGTTTTAAATCGATTTTAAATTCAAATTCAGGTTTGGTTTATTTACAGTTTTGCCACCAGTTTCAATGCTTATAACTTCTACGATTTTAGTCCGATTTAGTCCATTCAAGTTGCGTTAGATTCGTTTCGAAAAGATCTATCTATCTGCATGAAAATCTATACTGTTTTCAGTACTTAAATTTGAGTTAGGTTTAATCTACTAACTAAGGTTTTGTAATTGGTTTAGACTCATAACTTTCGCGTTATAATTCCGTTTTTCGTGATCATCGCGTTTATGTGATCGTGTTGGATCGTAGTTTCTGTTTTCAAACTTTTTATATTATTTTCTTGCTGTTGGTGTAATGTTCTAATTATAGCTTGTTTGCTTTGCATGTTTGTGTCCCGATGATTGTGTGTTGATGTGGTACAGAGTATAGACGGTGAGACATACGTTGGTGATCAGGAGCCCTTCTACGACAACCAAGAGCAACCAGAGTTCACTGAATCAGGCAAGTATAGCATGAGATCCTCCTTGATGTCCTAATAACCATAATCCCTATGAAACATCATATGCATGTGTCTACCTTGATGCCTATTTAGATTTATCCTAGGTGTTGATCTTGTGCCTGTTATCCTCGGTATGCATTGGGTAGAACTATGCTAGTGCTCAAATTAACTTTGATCATGTGAATCTGAATTTAATGATATATGCAACTGGTAAAATTGGCTTTTATAGCAACATGGTTTAGGAACTACTATAGGGATCACCCGGGACAACAGTGCAACCATGGGAGTTATATGGCTCTGACCTTAGCTCAGTATAAGGACCTTTTCTAGCTTGTTAGTGGAACCCTGTATAGGCGCGTTGGATCTTGCCGAGCGGATATAGTGCGGCTTCTGTCCACGTGAGTATAGGCTGCGTGTTTATTGTGCCCCCTGGAAGGAGGCTCTACATCCCCTTGCCTTAAGAACTAACGGCCCTAACTTGTTAGACGAACCTTTGAAAGGCTTTGCGTGTATCCTGCCGCTCACCTCGGAAGTGTTATGGGAGTAATTAACCCGGGCATCTGGATATCACGACTCATCGGGTAAAGTGTACCACCTCTGCAGAGTGTAAAACTGATATATCAGCCGTGCTCCGGTTACGAGCGACCTGGACTTGATGGTTATAGTTGTTGCTTTAATTAATGTTTTAAATTAATGTTACTATCTCTTTCAATGGTTTCATGTTCACATTGGTCACATGTTTAATTGGGATGGTTATTATTGATGCTATCTAATGCTAAATTGTACCAACTAAAGCTACTGCAGTTTAACCAGTGTCAGCTTTTTGAGCCTCATGAACCCCATGTTACACTTGTTAAGTACGAGATGTACTTATGCTTGTTTATTTTCTTTCTACTTGGATAAAAATCCCGGATGGTAACAGATTGCTATGTAACGACGACTTCCCTGAAGAGTTCTAGTCTTGCTGTCAACCAGTCATTCCCTGTGATGGAGCTACCGCGAGAGATGATTATTTATTTATCCGCTGCTATGTAAGACTTTGAATAATATTCGTTATGTAATAAACATATGTAATGGTACTTCTTAATTGTGGCTTATGTGTGTGATTGATCTCTGGGCACACATGAGTTATTCATGCTCAATTTTGTTCTTAAAATGGGTGTGACAAGGGAATCCTGCCATTTTGATTCGTCCAGAGCAGCCGATATGACCAAAGGCAAAAATATCGTCATCGGTGAATCACAGGTGCATCGAATACTGAGATTGATTCAGGGCGCAAAGTGGTGCTCGAGAGCGGTGATGATGGCAAGAACAAACTCCGATCACTGCCGGATCGGTAAGACCTCTAAATAAGCAAAGTGGTTCGAGACCAGGGCAGCACAACAAAGCCGACCGGTTGGATCCTCAAACTGACCAGTCTAGTCCTTCCTCAGAGCAGGCCGACTCAGTCAGGTCAAAAGGACCGACCAGAGCCAGGCTAACTTCTTCCAGTTCGGCAAAAGCAAACGGGCCGACCACCACCGGGTTAACTGTCCCAGCAGTTCTACCCTTCTGGAGTACGTGTCTTACTCACATTTGTCCCACAGAGACCTGAAGTTGGTACCTGGAAGACTAATGTTGGGAAAGAATAAGGGGAAGGTTGCTAGAGAGCCATGCACTTTTGATAAACCATGGCTAAGGTAAAACAGCAGCAAGGCTGATTCACAGAATCGGCCTATTTTAAAAAGAGAGAGTCCACTCCTCCGAAGCGTGAGGATGAGAAGTCTAAGCAATTGTTGGTGGCCCAAGCAGCATCCCCAGTACCGAAGGTCGTTCCTTGTAAACCTCAGTGGGCTCCTCCCATTTCGCCACCCCACAATGGGGTCCTCAAGGAGTTTGGGTACCCTATCCCATGCCAGAGCCTATATACTATTAGCAAGGTTAGGGAGCACCTGTTGGTCAACCTTTGAGGGTTCAGTGTTTGATCGGTTGGGTGATCGGCCGAGTTCTAGTGGCATAAATCAGAATCGACGGTTGCCCCAAGACTTTAGCCACTCAAGAAGCAGGAAAAGCACAGGTATGACAAGTTTATGTACCTAAAAGGGTACAGATGCTCCTATTGCTCCTCTGCCAAACCTGATCCTATTCCAACATTACAATCGGTCTATGGAGGCCCCCCATTGTTAGTGAGGCCGAGCCGATGGTTATTGAGGAGCCAACTCCGGTAAAAGTATGGAGGATGCTCCGAGTAGCTCAGACGGAGTGAAGAAGAAACAAAACCCTCGAGCGAGACCCCATATGTTTAGCCCAGGTGGTGTCCACCTGGTTAAGTAAGACTCAACGAGAAGTTGCAGCGGGCTCGCTGTGTAACAAAACAAAGGCGAAAGGGGAACAGCTTGAGAAGATGAGGAAAGATATTTTAACTCAACATCTCAGTTCCCTCAGGGCAAATGGGAGGTGAAGAGTCAGCTTGTAATCAAAAGCCAACTTTGATAGTTTGGAGTCAAACAGGTCGGATCCTAAGCCGACCAGTCTAGACATCGATTCTGCTAAATCAGTTTAGAACCGATAAGGTCGGGTCCTAATCCGACCAGTTCGGATCATGCGCCGACCAGTTTTGGACCTGAGAAAGTTAAGTCAGCCACTGCTGAGTCAAGAGTTGAGCCGACCCGACCAGGTCCCGGGCTAGCAGAATTGGTTCCTGATGTTCTGGTGGGATCCGAGTACACCCTGGTGGTCGTGTTTCCTCCGCTGGTGTGTTGTTACGACCAACGAAGAATTACCTGAAGAAGAACAAGATGAGGAAATGGTGGATTACGAACCTTCTCCAGAGAGGGCGGAGGACTTGTAGTCGGCGATGATTCGATAGCGGCGGAGTTCCATTTCACTACGCAGAGCGCTGTATTCTAGAAGCCAGAGGATTCTGTCAATCATCTTCAAACCATTACATGTAAAGGCCATATCAATGGTACACCAGTTCACAAGATGTTGGCTGACAGTGGGGCGATTGTGAACCTGATGCCATACTCGCTTTACCAGAAGCTCGGTGGCACCGATGAAGAGCTGATCAAGACTAACATGACTATCACTGGAGTTGGAGGAGGAGATCCTATTCCAGCCAAAGGGGTCGCGTCCATGGAGCTTACCATTGGGAGTAAGACTTTGGCACTGCTTTCTTCGTCGCCGACATACAAGGTAGTTACAACCTTATACTTGGGCGTGATTGGATTCATGCTAATCGGTGCATTCCTTCTAGTCTACATTAGTTTCTCATTCAGTGGGTGGGTGACGATGTAGAAGTTGTGCGTTCAGATTCATCGGCCTATGTAGCTGCGGTCGATGCTCCTTTGCTCGAGGGGCATTGCTATTGCTTGTTTATCTGGTCGAGACCTTTCTGATTTTCAATTCGTTAGCGTTACTAAGGAAGGTTTTGTACCGGTATCTCTAAAGCTGATTAATAATCGGTTCAACATCATCATGTAATTTAATGGATGCTAATGTTGATTGGTTAAGACATCGTGTTGAACATATCGGACTTGTAGACCGATGCTTGTGAAGCTATTTGTTGTTTCGGGGATCGAGATCCCGAAACAGCGGGTTGACGCACGAACGAAAGCCCAAAGCGAAAGCGGAAACCGGACGGTAAAACGGGAAAACAGATGAAGTGAACAGTGTTCTCCTCCCGCCCTCCGTGGGAGGTTGGGAGCTTTTATATTAATCCGGATCAATTTGAAAGTACAAGAATGCCCTTCCAACCACTCTGCTACAATTACAATGATGCCCTGCTCAACTACTCCATGGTCGTACGCCGCCCTTTCCGGCGCGAGGGGCATCATCGTAACTTCGCCCTCTGGTGGGCCCAGCGTCCCCCGGCTCCTTTTCCTGGCCGGTGGGCCCGCTCCTTTGACCTAGGCTTCGGTCACCCTGTGAAAACCTTAAGAAAAACCAAAGTCATGAATGACGAAAGCTCTCGCCGAAACGCTGGGCTCCTTTCGCGCGAATGCTTCCTTTCGCACGAAAACTCCATCCTACACCGACCATGCGGACCGGAGACGGACGCCTGCTTTCGCGCGAATGCTCCTTTCGCACAAAAACTCCATCCTACTCCGGCCATGCGGACCGGAGACGGACGCCTGCTTTCGCGCGAATGCTTCCTTTCGCACGAAAGCTCCGCCTTCCCTTGGTCCGCAAGCCGAAACGCGTGCTTCCGCGCGAATGCTCCCTTTCGCACGAAAGCTCCGCCTTCCTACTCCGGTCATGCGGACCGTAGGCGAATGCCTGCTTCCGCGCGAATGCTTCCTTCGCACGAAAGCTCCGCCTTCCCTTGGTGCGCAAGCCGAAACGCGTGCTTCCGCGCGAATGCCCCTTTCGCACGAAAGCTCCGCCTTCCTACTCCGTCATGCGGACCGTAGGCGAATGCCTGCTTCCGCGCGAATGGTTCATTTCGCACGAAAGCTCCGCCTTCCCTTGGCCGCAAGTCGAAACGCGGCTTCCGCGCGAATTCTCCCTTTCGCACGAAAGCACCATCATCTTTCGGTAAAATGCGGGTCGGAGGCGCCTGGCGTCTGGGTGCCGCGCCCAACAATAGCCCCTCGGTTGAATCTGCAGCTTGTGAAGTTCGACCGTGTCCTTTCGCTAGGCGCCTACGCCCGCCCAAAAAACCTTCGCTTCGTCCCGAAGCTGGTTTTTTTTTTTTTTTTTTTTTTGATACAGTGGTGTGTATATATTTTTTTAGTATTATTGTTATTTATGTTTTTGCTTAAGTCACGTTGCAGACGCCTTTTCGTGTTCCTCGAAAACTGTGTGTCATGATGTAAAACCTCTGCGACGCTTCGAATCTTGTGCCCGGGCGCCTCTTCGTCTCCCTCGGATTCGTGCCCAGTTTTTGCGCATATAAAAGCCGGGGCTTCGGCTGGGGGAGGCTTGTTCACTGAACGCCTCCCTTCACCCCCCGCCTCATTCGCGAAGCCATTTCGCTTTTCGGTTGACGCCATTCGCTCGTGTTGGCGATAGCTACTTGTTTGACTTTCATCATTCGTCTGGCGACAGTTTGCGGTACGCGTCACTCCCCTTGTCTTTGTTTCCTTTAGACTTAAGTCTTGCGAATTTGGTTGTTTGAGGTTGTTTAATTTCGCTTATTTTCGTATCTATTTTCGCGTTTTTTCTGTTGTTTTTCCTCTTTCGCTTGCCTTGTGTGTTTATTTTATCTTTCGCGCCAATGCTAGATGGCGTCTTCCAGCTCGACGTCGACCTCGAGCTCTACTAGCGAAAGTTCCGATGCCACCGGGTCGTCCCATCGCGAGCCTAGCGTGGAAGTGTCCATCGGATCGGGGGTTGCTCCACGAGTTCCAGAGCATAGCGGAGCGTGTCGAATGATGGGGACTCCGGTTTGATTTCGGTTCCGACGGATTGTTCTTTTTACCTTGGCGTATCGCGAATGACGGCTGCACGCTTGCAAACAATGGCTGAAGAAGGGCCTTTAAGGAGAGATCATCTTGCGAATTGCCGTGTCCCTGGAGACGAGGAGGTTCCTATTCCTCGGCCGAACGAGGCCGTTGTCTTTCGCGACTACTTTGTAGCTGGCCTTGATTTTCCCCTCGAAGAATTCGTCTCGGATGTTTGTTGGGGTTTGAGATACACTTTCAGCTGACGCCGAATGCAATCGCCAGACTGAGTATTTTCGCGCATGCTATGAAGATGTTGGGCTGCACCCCGCGGGCGGATGTCTTCGTGCGATTTTATGACATTCACCGTCGTCCGACGAAAGTTAACGACCCGCTTCTAGGGAGCAAATTGCCCAGCGAGATTGGCTGCATCAATTTCGTTCCGCGGAAAACACGAGGGACTGTTTCAATTTCGCTTACATATCGGAACAAGTGGCCGGACTGGAATCGCTTCTGGTTCTACTATCGTGTTTGCTCGGACGAAACCGCCGCTATTGAGTTAGATAGGGGAGAAAAGAAGGGATCTCCACTTGTGTCTGTTTTGGAGAGGTGCCCAGGAAAGCATCTTCCGCCAGTTGTGCTGAGTGACCCACATGCTATTCGCTGTGGGGATGCATTCGCGCTTACTGCACGTTTTCAAATCAGCCGGGATTTGGTGGAAGAGTGGATTGCCATCGGGATGAATCCGCTCTGCAGTGCCACATCTTTCGAAGGTTTCGTTGAAAGAGAAGGGTATTGGGGGCCCACGTTGCTGCTGGAAAGACCCGCGGATTACCATGATGACGGCGAATATGTCAGACATATCGAAAAGGAGACCAGAAAGATTTGTGGTCCGTACTTACGCAAGGAGAGCGAGTTTCAACTCGGCAATCTCGGCCGTAATCGGCGTTTAAACCGAGCTTTCGATGCGATGGGCGTTGAATATGCCGAAAGACCGTTGGTTGACGAAAGCAAAGATGAGGCCGAAAGCTTTAAAGGTGAAGGAAGAAAAAGATGGCTCGCCGTGGCGGTCGGAGTGGTGTGATCTCCCGGCGAAGGGTTGCTGAAGCTGGGGACATCCGCATTGGGCGGTTGATTGCCAAACCTTTGCTTGCAAGTCGAGGGGGGGCATTGGAGTCGGCCCTGACGTTGATCCTTTCGATCATTCGAGGGTGGTTAGTTTCTGCCTTTTTGTAATTCTGTTTGCTTTGGCCGTTGTTTTCGTTTTTCTTTTATGGAATTCTTTACTATTATTTCTGTGGTAAAGACGGTTTTTTTTTTTTTTTGACTTGTCTTTGTTTTGCTGTTGTGCTGTCTTGCTTTTGCAGATCACCAGCTTCGCTGCTGAGATGGCGCCGCCGAAACCGCAGGCGCGCCTTTCGACATCGGCTTTCGACGACGAGGTGTCGGTGGCTGACCTTCCGACCTTTGCAAACCCGGTTCGCGAAAGGCCCTCGCGGATACCGCTCGGCCGGTGAAGAGAGCGAAAGCGCCTCGTGCTGAGCCTGCGGCTCGGAAACCTGCCGAAACTGCTGCTCGCGTTTCCACCGGAGGGGCTGCCCCACGCGAGAGGAGGGGCGGATCCGAGGGAGTGACGGCTCCTGCTGTGGATAAAGGTAAGCTACACCTTTCGCCGAGACACATTCGTCTATCACAGGAGATGGTGGAAGGTCAGCTTCTTGGCTACGGGCGATTGATTATCGATGGAGTGCCGTCGGACTACAGGAATCCTTGTTTTTACACTGGGTTGAGCTCGTCGGGCGAGACTGACGAAGCAAGAGAAGAATCTTATCGGATTGCACGTTCTTTGGGTGCAGCTTCCGAAGCTCAGCTTGCGTGTCGGATAGACTTCCGCCGCGCGGGAATCCTCCCCGGCGCAAGCGATGACGCCAGCAAACTTGTGGAGTTTTCGCACAAGGCTTTCGCTGCGCCGGAGGTCGAAAGGGACCTGCTCAAGTTGACAGCGTAAAGCTTGATGACGCGCTGTCGTTTCACTTAGCTAGCGTGAGTTGCTCAGATTGCTATTTGTCGCGTGATTGTTGTTCGCTTTTCCGCAACTGGTGTATGGGTCTTTTGGAGTGTACTGACTTTCGACGTTTGATTTAATGCCATTCGCAGGCTGCCATTCTCGCCCGCAGCCGACACAATCAGAACGACCTTTATGTTCGCAAGATCGAGCGTGAGAAGGAGGACCTCGACATTTTGGCGAAGAAGCTTACAACCGACCTGGAGGTTCAGGCGAAGAAAGCCGAGGACGAGCGCGCCTCGCGGAAGCAAGCCAAAAGGAGGCTGAAAAGCTGAGACGGGAAGCAGAAGACCTCAAGCGGGAGCTTTCGCAGCTGCGAAATGCCCAGGCCGAGAAGGACGAGGCCCTGAAGACGTTTGCCGAAGAAGCTGTCTTTCGCCTCCGCGAAAGCCTTCGCAGCATTGGTGTCGAAACGGGTGGTCCTTCGGAGCAAACTGCTGACGGTCTTGTCCGCTGGCTTTGCTCCGAAATGGATTCACTTGAAAATCATATGGCTCTGGGCCGAGACTACGCCGCCGTCACCGGTATCAAGGCGATCGGCCACAGCCTGGTCGACGCCGGATGCTCCCACATCGTTGACCTTCCGGTCAAAGAGGTGGATTATTACTGGCGAACCCCGGAGGCGGCGAAAGCTCTGGGCAAAAGATTCTTTGAAGAATTCTGGCTTGCGGGTGGGAACGACATGTCGCTGATGCAGTCCGCCGGGGCGCGGAAAGGTATTTTCTTCTTCTGCTTGAGCTATCGCTTGACTTCCATGCTGGCTATCGCTTTTTGTGCGGTGCCTTGTGGCCTGAGTAGTTATTTTTCTGGGCTATCGCTTTTTATGCAGACTCCTGAGGAGAAAACGCGGATCCGACAGCTGTTTTCGGAGTATATCTCCGCAAAACAGGCGCGTGAAAACGAGCCGGAAGACGAGGCAAGTCCTCCTGGCCGAATGACGGGGCGCCCGAAAGCTCGGCCGCTGCTGCTGCCCGCGACGCGAACGCCCCCCAGAGACGCAGCGGTAGACGAGTGACCTTCTTGGGGCCTGCTTTCAATGTGTTGGCAACTTGTTGCGGACCTCTTGTAACATTTTGGAACTTAAATTCGGATGTTGTATATTGAACAGGGTGCGGATGCGGGAACGCCGGACGTTCTCGACATCTGCCCGTTAATGATTAAAGCCGGCGATATCTGTGTTGGTGGTGACCTGTGGAGGAGTTTCCGATCTAGGTTTCCGACTGCATCGCTTTCGGCTTACATGAGAAAACGAGCTAAGAAACTTAGACGCACAGAAGATCGGCTACGCGCTTTTTGATGCTTTCGACCCACGCGAACTTGAGTCGAGGCGAAAGAGGCGCGAGGCTTCGCGCGCGCCACCAGGCTTCGAGGGTGCCGCGTTCGTTAAGTTGGAACCCGAAGATGCCGTGCCTTCGCCGGACGAAAGGCGTTATAGCATTTTACTTGGCCGCGAAAATAGTTCGCGGCCCTGAATTAGAATTGCAGTGTACAACCTTTATATTAAACCCGGTGTAATGACGAGTGTCGCAGTGTGCTCTACCTTTCGGTGTTAATCGTTATTTGCGAATGTGCGATTTTTTATTATTTCGTTTGGCGGATTAAGTTCTTTTGCCGAATGATTTAGTTGTTCTCGCTTTACTAGTTCGCGCGATAGTGCTTTTCGGTGCGGGCCGTCGGTGGGTTGCAAAGACGCGCCCGCCCCACTCTCTTAGGCGAGGGGCGGTAGCATTCGCGCGAGGTGGCTTTCGGTGCGAGCCCCTCGGCCGATAGCAAGGAAACGCTCGCCCCCACTCTGTTAAGGCGAGGGGCGGTAGCATTCGCGCGAGGGAGCTTTCGGTGTGAGCCCTCGGCCGATAGCAAAGAAACGCTCGCCCCACTCTGTTAGGCGAGGGATGGTAGCATTCGCGCGAGGGAGCTTTCGGTGCGAGCCCCTCGCCGATAGCAAAGAAACGCCCGCCCCCACTCTCTTAGGCGAGGGGCGGTAGCATTCGCGCGAGGGAGCTTTCGGTGCGAGCCCCTCGGCCGATAGCAAAGAAACGCCCGCCCCCACTCTCTTAGGCGAGGGGATGGTAGCATTCGCGCGAGGGCTTTCGGTGCGAGCCCCTCGGCCGATAGCAAAGAAACGCCCGCCCCCACTCTCTTAGGCGAGGGGCGGTAGCATTCGCGCGAGGGAGCTTTCGGTGCGAGCCCCTCGGCCGGTAGCAAAGAAACGCCCGCCCCCACTCTCTTAGGCGAGGGGCGGTAGCATTCGCGCGAGGGAGCTTTCGGTGCGAGCCCCTCGGCCGATAGCAAAGAAACGCCGCCCCCACTCTCTAGGCGAGGGGCGGTAGCATTCGCGCGAGGAGCTTTCGGTGCGAGCCCCTCGGCCGGTAGCAAAGAAACGCCCCCCCCTCTCTTAGGCGAGGGGCGGTAGCATTCGCGCGAGGGAGCTTTCGGTGCGAGCCCCTCGGCCGGTAGCAAGAAACGCCCGCCCCACTCTCTTAGGCGAGGGGCGGTAGCATTCGCGCGAGGGAGCTTTCGGTGCGAGCCCCTCGGCCGATAGCAAAGAAACGCCCGCCCCCACTCTCTTAGGCGAGGGGCGGTAGCATTCGCGCGAGGGAGCTTTCGGTGCGAGCCCCTCGGCCGATAGCAAAGAAACGCCCGCCCCCACTCTCAGGCGAGGGCGGCAGCATTCGCGAAAAGCGCTTGATAATTCGGTTGACGAAAATGTCTTTATGAACGCAAGTTGAGGAACATACAATCGACTATGATTATGATATTGCTCGTATTGCTGTCCAGCCACATGCACAGCTTGGTTCATCTCCTATCTTTGGTTTGAGATGGGAGAGCCACTCGATGGCACTACCGCCTACAGTTACCGGATTGGTGACGATAGTCGGACGCGATGCCGATGACACGATCATAAAAGCGAAAGCGTAGCTCCTGATGCTTCCTACTCGCATTTTCGATAATGAGCTGACTGCCTGGAACTAACATTTTGGAGAGCATCGGTAGTTTAGGATGGGTGGGAGGCTTGCACTTTGTTGCCTATTTATACTGCCTTGCCCATTGTACGGGACGGTCGCATTTACTTGCCTGGCTGTATTTGTGTTCACTTGGTAGGTGAAAGGTTAATACAGCGTTTACGTTCTAGCGGCTGTAAATGCTTGCCAGCTGTCGTTTGTTTTACCCTACTAGGGCTGATGGGCTTGCCTCTGCTACCATTCTCCCCTTTTGGTGATGGGGGGCTGGTTTTGCATAGCCCGCAAGCTTTCGTTCAGCCCTCGTTTTGTCGGAATGTCGGTTTGTTCGTGGCCCTGCCGGCTTCGTTCCGCCCTCTCGTTTTGTCGGAGGGTCGGATTTCACATAGCCCGCAGGCTTTCGTTCCGCCCTCTCGTTTTGTCGGAGGGTCGGATTTCACATAGCCCGCAGGCTTTCGTTCCGCCCTCTCGTTTTGTCGGAGGGTCGGATTTCACATAGCCCGCAGGCTTTCGTTCCGCCCTCGCGTTTTGTCGGAGGGTCGGATTTCACATAGCCCGCAGGCTTTCGTTCCGCCCTCGCATTTTGTCGGAGGGTCGGATTTCATATAGCCCGCAGGCTTTCGTTCCGCCCTCGCATTTTGTCGGAGGGTCGGATTTCACATAGCCCGCAGGCTTTCGTTCCGCCCTCGCATTTTGTCGGAGGGTCGGATTTCACATAGCCCGCAGGCTTTCGTTCCGCCCTCGCATTTTGTCGGAGGGTCGGATTTCACATAGCCCGCAGGCTTTCGAGATTGTCGTTGGATGGAAGGGGTCTATTTTGCCCTACCTCCTCGACATTCTCTTTTTATCACATTGTGTTGACGAATGTCTCAACCTTATGCTTGGTTGATTTCGTCTTCGACCGGTTCGTATGACATTTTTTTTTTTGGGGAATTACGGCTACTTTAGTAATGTAGCGGTTACATTCGGCTGCCTCGTTAAAAACCTCGCAGCCCGATGAAGGGCTTCCCCGGCGAGGAAAAAGAGCACAGACGACATTTGATTACAAAAATGGTGAAAGAGGGAGAAATTATACCACAGTCGAGAAAGAGATGAATTACGGGTAGAAACGACGCAGATTGCTCGCGTTCCATGTGTGAGCTGATACTTCGCCCTTGTCATTCATCAACCGGAATACGCCGGGCGCTGCCATGCTCGCCACGACGAAAGGGCCTTGCCACTGCGATTGCAGCTTGCCTTGCTTATCTGGCTGCCGAATGGTGACCATGTCACCAGGCTTGATGTTCTTTCGGATTATCGTCCTGTCCCTGTGATGCTTCGTTTCGGCGTGGTACTTTTCAAGGTTGTCTGCAGCCTGCAGCCTTACTTCTTCGACGGTGTCGAGCTCGACGTGTCTTTGCTGTTCAGTAGTTGGGGTCATTTCGGTTCGGAAGGAACCCAGCTTTACTTCTTCCGGGGTTACTGCTTCCTCGCCGTAAAGTAGCCTGAATGGGGTGAAGCCGGTAGCTCTGGACCGTGAAATGTTGTGTCCCCATACAGCTGTTGTTAGGGTGTTGGCCCACTTGCCTTTCGGCGAGTCGTACAGTGTTTTCGAAATTGCCGAAAAGATTAAGCCATTCGCTCTTTCGACGGCCCCGTTTGCTTGCGGGTAATTTACAGAAGCGAAATTGAGCTTGATGCTGAGTTCATCACAAAAATTCCTGAATTCGGCGCAATCGAACTGCTTCCCATTGTCGCAGGCGATGAATGATGGAACACCGAAGCGACAGATTATCCTCTGCCAGACGAACTTGTTAAAGAGGTGGAAGTTATGCTGGCAAGGGCCTTCGCTTCCACCCATTTGGTGAAATACTCAAGAGCTACCGCTGCAAAACGCAAGTTGCCCGGGCTGCTGGTAGCGGACCAACTATGTCGATGCCCCACCTCTGCAATGGCCAGGTCGGCACTATCGGCGTGGTCTCGTTTGCTGGCGCTTTCTGATTTTTGGCGAACATCTGGCAGCCTTTGCAAATTTGACCAGCTCCTTGGCATCTGATGCAGCGGAAGGCCAGTAAAATCCCTGTCTCATTGCTCTGTGCGCTATCTCGTGAGGCCCTCTATGCGCTCCGCACATTCCGGCATGCATTTCTTCGAGCAGCTGAATGCCTTCGCGCTGGCTTATGCATTTCAGAAGAGGTGCTGTTATTCCATTTTTGAACAACTGCTCTCCGATGATTGCGTAACCTTTCGCCCTGCTGGCCATTCTTTCGGCATCCTTCCTAGACTGTGGCTCGTAAGTTCCAGCTAAATAGGCGAATATCTGTGACCTCCAGTCCTCACTGACGATAGCATGTATCGAGTCTGGATGTTCTTCCTCCTCTTTCACGGCTTTTGCCGAAAGGATCTGATAGAACACATCTGATGGCAGCGGTAGATTTTGTGCTGCGGCTTTGGCCAGCTCGTCGGCCTCTGCGTTTTCGGCCCTTGGGATGTGACGCAAGGTGAAACCAATGAAATATTTCTCCATTCTTCTGATTGCCGCCAGATACTTGGCTAGCTCTGGTTCTCTTGCAGTGAATTCCTTTTCGGCATGACCGACAACCACTTGGGAATCCGATTTGACTATGCATCTTCTCGCTCCGATTGCTCGAAGCTTTCGTAAACTAGAAGCACGGCCTCGTATTCGGCGGTGTTGTTGGTTGTGAGGAACTGCAGCCTCGCGGCAAATCTGACCTTCGGTCCTCTTGGTGGTGTAAGGATCGCCGAGATTCCGGCTCCGGCCATTCCCCATGCGCCGTCACAATTTACTGTCCACACAGGCTCTTCGAATTCAAGCGTTGTGTCGAAAGCGGCGGGAGTCCAGTCTGCTATGAAATCCGCCAATGCCTGCGACTTGATTGCGGATCGGTGCTGGAAGTCGATCACGTATTCGTTCAGCTCCGCCGCCCACTTGCCGATTCGGCCGATAGCTTCGTTGTTGCGGAACAAGGCTTCCAATGGCTGAGCCGAAAGTACTATGATGTGGTGAGACTGAAAGTAATGCTTCAGCTTTCGGGAGGCCATTAGCACTGTGTAGGCTATCTTCTCTAGCTCTGAGTAGTTCAGCTTTGCGCCCGAAAGGGCCTCGGAAACAAAATAGATTGGGAACTGCGTCATCTTGTTTTCGTGCTCCTTTTCTTCCACCAGTACCGCGCTTACAGTGGCGTGAGACGCTGCGAGATACAACAAGAGCGTTGCTTCCGGCGACGGCTTGGACAGCGTGGTTAGCTTGGTCAAATACTCCTTTAGCTGCTGAAAAGCTTGGTGCTGCTCTTCCCCCCAATCGAAAGGGTCGGAGCTACGCAGAGTTCGGAAGAAAGGCAGCCCTCTTTCGGCGGACCTTGCGATGAATCTGTTCAGAGAAGCCAGTCTTCCTGTCAACTTTTGCACTTGCTTTCGGTTTGAGGGCGGTTGCATGTTGATAATTGCCGCTATCTTGTCGGGATTAGCTTTTTCAATTCCTCTTGCTGATACCAGGCAACCGAGGAGCTTGCCTTTCCTGATGCCGAAAATACACTTGTCGGGGTTTAGCTTTAAACCGCTCTTCGAAGATTGCCGAAAGTCTCGAGCAAATCTGCCTGATGATCTTCCTGTCTCGCTCTTGACCACTATGTCGTCAACGTACGCCAACAAGTTTTTCTTTTGCTTCTGGCTTTCGAACACTTTGTCGGTCATTCGCGAGAAAGTAGGGCCTGCATTCCGCAGCCCTTCCGGCATTCGCCGTGTAGCAGTATGTGCCTGTAGGGGTGATGAAACTGGTTTTCTCTTCATCGTCGGGATGAAGCCAAATCTGGTGATAGCCTGAAAAAACAATCTAGCAAGCTCATTATTTCACAACCAGATGCAATGTCGACAAGCTTGTCGATAGAGGCAAGGGATACGGATCTTTCGGGCAGCATTTGTTGAGGTCGGTGAAATCGACGCACATTCGCCATTTTCCATTTTTCTTTTTCACCAAGACGACATTCGCCAGCCATTCGGGATACTGGACGGTCGGATTACTCCCGCGTCAAGTAATCTTTGCACTTCGGCTTTCGCCGCGTCTGCCCTTTCGTTTGACATTTTTCTCAGTTTTTGTTTTCTGGGCTTAGCGCCGCTTGCGATGTTCAAACTGTGCTGGGCGAGATCTCTGCTAACGCCTTGCAAGTCGCTTGCTGACCAAGCGAAAATGTCGTCATTGCTCGCAAGGAAGGATGCCAAAGCGTTCCTTTCTTCTCCGGCATGCTTGACCCAATATGCACGGCTCTTTCGGGCCTGGAGGCCGCGAGCGGGATTCTTATCGTTTCTTCAGCTGCCCCAACCTTGTGTTCCGACGCGCGTACGATAGCGTGCTCTTCGGTGGTTGTTTGCATTTCGTCTTTGTTTGCCACCTCGTTGATGAGGCTATAGCCTGGGGTTGGTTTCCCCTCAATCTTCTGGAAGCTTGCTGATCTCCATGTACGGTGACGATGCCGAAAGGGGATGGCATCTTCATGCATAGGTAGCTTTGCTTGATGACAACGTTGAACCTGTTGGTGAAACCTCTGCCGAAAATGGCAGTGTACGGGTAGTCCATGTTTATTATGTCGAATGTTAGTGTCTCGGTGCGGACTCTTTCCCCTTCGGCGAAGGATACAGGGATCTGCTTTTTGCCGATAGCGTCGATCTTTCTTCCTCCGAACCCGTACAGTGAATTACCGGCGGGGTCCAAACTGCGTCTGTCGAATCCCATTGCCTCGAAAGCTTTTACGAAAAGGATGTCTGCTGAGCTTCCGGTGTCAATCAGAATGTTGTGCAAAGTGAAGCCGGCCACGTTGGATGTTGCGACGAAAGCGTCGCCAATGCGGGTAGTCGCGACTTGAAGTCGGACTCGTCGAAGCATATCGGCGCTAGCGACCAAGCTGGCCTGTTTAGTGGAAGCCTTGGTGATACTGTCTGACTCTTCGGTGGTAGTCCCTTCTAGCTCTCTTGCTTTCGTGCTTATGGTTAGATCCGCCCGTGATGGCGAAAATGTGCCCTCTGTGACGGAAGGATGTTGTTGATTGCGCTAGTTTCATTTTCACTCCTGCGCCTGCTGGAAACCCGGCTGTGCTTGCTGCCCCTGAGGTTTGGTCTGAACCGAAACCACCGGTGGCGGCGTTGCGCTGCGTTGGCTGATGCTGATAAGCATAGGTGACGAAACCGCCGCGAATGCGGCGCAAAGACCGGAAGGGTGATAGCCCTGATACGCCGGATGTACCAATGCAAGTTTTGGGGATGCATGTACTGCGGGGGATCGGTAGGTGTGCTCGCGTAATTGCTGCATGCTGCCGCCACAGCTGCTGGGGTCTTGCGAAATTATGGAAAACATGCTGGGAGCTTTCGGCGGGGCTGACGCTTGGTCCTTATCTTTCAGCTCTTTCGCCATTTTGCTGTATTTGCATACCCGAGTGGTAATGGCCGAAATTGCCGTCACAAATGACGCATATATGTGCGGCCTGGTCATCCTCTTCCGCGGCCTCTACCGTCTCTCGGCCCCGCGTCCGCTTCCTGTTCCGCCGCGGCCCTCCGCGGAACGGCTGATCGAATCCTCTTTGGGTGATGAAAGTCGGGCAATCAATGTCGGGCCTCTCTGTGCCAGCTGCTGATTGCGCCGGTTCTTCTTGCAATTGTTGATTGAACGAAATGGCCCTAACAATCCTTTGATTCGGCACAGGCGGCGCGGCGGCTTGCTTTCGTCGCCTGCCTCTGAATCGGCGGGCGGCCTGCGTCGCCGAAAGTCATCGTCCGACCTCGCGTACGCATTCATCACGTCAACAGTTCCTTGACATCTTTCGGCGGCTCCCTGGAACAGATGAGCGGGCAATGCCCAGTCCCCAAGCCTTCGATTGCTGCTGCATTCACCGCGGCTTCCGGCACATTCGGAGCTTGAGCTTTCAGCTGGATGAAACGTTTGAGGTAATCCGAAAGGGGCTCGTCGTCTTGCTGCGGTGCAATTCATGAGGTCCCGCGTGGTCTTGACATCCGGACGGAATCCTTGGAAAGTGGCCAGCAGCTCGGCTTTCAGCTGTGCCCATGAATAGATGGACAGTGGCTTGAGAGTGGTGTGCCAATCGTGGGCCACGTCTTCGACCGCCAAGATGAGAGATTTTGCTAGAGCCTGACTGTCCCCGCCTGCCGAAAAGACAGCTGTCTCGTAGCTTGCCAAGAACTTGCGCGGGTTCGCTTTACCGTCGAAAGTCGGAATACGAGGCTTGTAATTGAGTGGCCACGGATGAGCCTGCAACTCCCTCGAGAGTGGAGAGGTTTCGTCGATGGCGTTGCCGAAAGCCGGTGGCTGCTCTCGCCTTGGTATGAATACATCTTCTTGTGCTGTCGGGTTGGGGTCCGCCCCGGCTCTTCGCAGTTCCTGAATTTCCTTCTCGAGTTGCCTCCTGTGCGCCTCAGCTCGACGAATGGCGTTGCGAGTCTCGTCTTCTCTTGCTTTCGCCGCCAACTGCTGCTGCAACTGGTCTCTTTGCAACAACAGCCTCTCGATTTCGTCTTGCTGCTGTGCCAACGCCTTGATTGCTTGGGCGTGCCTTGTGATTTCGTCAACATCATCATCCTCTTCGCCGAATTCGTCCTCGACAAGCCCTTCCGGTGTTCCCTCTCTGCCGAAAGTACGTTGATCCTGGGGTTGTACATTCTGGCTCGTCGAAGCTCCCGGCGGCGGCTGCGCTTCTATCGACAGGGCGCCGCCGAAAGGTGGCGGCTCTGCAACTGTGTTTGGTGGAACCTGGCTAGCTGGGACCGAAGCCGCGATGGTGTCGAGAGCATCCTTCCTCGCGGCGATAGCTTCCAGATTGTCGACCGCTTTCGGCGCTTTCCTTGGTGGCATGGTAAGCTCGGGCGAGCCCCACGGTGGGCGCCAATGTCGTTTCGGGGATCGAGATCCCGAAACAGCGGGTTGACGCACGAACGAAAGCCCAAAGCGAAAGCGGAAACCGGACGGTAAAACGGGGAAACAGATGAAGTGAACAGTGTTCCCCCCCCCCGTGGGAGGTTGGGAGCTTTTTATATTAGTCCGGATCAATTTGAAAGTACAAGAGCGCCCTTCCAACCACTCTGCTACAATTACAATGATGCCCTGCTCAACTACTCCATGGTCGTACGCCGCCCTTCCCGGCGCGAGGGGCATCATCGTAACTTCGCCCTCTGGTGGGCCCAGCGTCCCACGGCTCCTTTTCCTGGCCGGTGGGCCCGCTCCCTTTGACCTGCGAAAACCTTAAGAAAAACCAAAGTCATGAATGACGAAAGCTCTCGCCGGAAACGCTGGGCTCCTTTCGCGCGAATGCTTCCTTTTGCACGAAAACTCCATCCTGCTCCGGCCATGCGGACCGGAGACGGACGCCTGCTTTCGCGCGAATGCTCCCTTTCGCACGAAAGCTCCGCCTTCCCTTGGTCCGCAAGTCGAAACGCGTGCTTCCGCGCGAATTCTCCCTTTCGCACGAAAGCTCCGCCTTCCTACTCCGGTCATGCGGACCGTAGGCGAATGCCTGCTTCCGCGCGAATGCTTCCTTTCGCACGAAAGCTCCGCCTTCCCTTGGTGCGCAAGCCGAAACGCGTGCTTCCGCGCGAATGCTCCCTTTCGCACGAAAGCTCCGCCTTCCTACTCCGGTCATGCGGACCGTAGGCGAATGCCTGCTTCCGCGCGAATGCTTCCTTTCGCACGAAAGCTGCGCCTCCCCTTGGTGCGCAAGCCGAAACGCGTGCTTCCGCGCGAATTCTCCCTTTCGCACGAAAGCACCATCATCTTTCGGTAAAATGCGGGTCGGAGGCGCCTGCGGTCTGGGTGCCGCCCCAACAGCGACCATGTACGATGCCCCAGAAAGGGAAATTCGCCGGGAACAGATCCCGCTTGGAGTAGTCGAGCTCGCGGAAAGCCGAAGAGAAGATGATGTTGAGGGCACTCCCACCGTCAATGAGGACCTTGCGGTAGCGGCAGTTGGAGATCACCGGGGATGACAAGAGGAAAACGCCCTGGGTACTTGTCGTCCGACCATTGGTCCTCCGTGGAGAAGGTGATGGGGCGCTCCGACCAGTCGAGGTAGCGGACGTTGGCGGGGTCATCGGTGATGGCCGCCACGGAGGCGATGTCGCGTCGTACTTGGCCTCGCTTCTGCTCGGTCTCGATGAAGACGTTGCTGCCGAAGATGGAGAGTGTCCTCGCTGGTGCACAGAAAGCGGGCTCGTGAGCGTCGGCGTCCTTGTCCTTGTCGTTGTCGAATCGCGGTCGCTTGTCGTCGCTCCCGTGAACGTTACGGGCGATGGTGTCGCACTCGCGCATGGAGTGTTTGGCTCCTTTGTGGAGAGGACAGGGACCGTTGAGGAGCTTCTCGTAGTCGTTGTCGTAGGTGCGCTTCGGCTGAGTATTGGTGTTGGCGATGTAGCGACGGTCACGCCGACGGTGATCCGTCCTCTGACGGGAAGACTCTGGCCGATCGTGCCAGCGATCTTGATCGTCGTGGTGGTCGCATTGCCTGGTACGGTGGTTGCGTCCTTCATTGTGCCGTTCATTGCGGCGATCATCATCACGACGACCCTTCTGGGACCATGATCGGCGACGCGGGCGTTCGTGGTGGCGATGGGCGTCGTCGGCGTCGGCTTAGGAGTTGGCGATCGTCATCAGTTTGGTGACCGAGGCTACCTTCTTTCGGATGATCTTGTCGTGGAGCTCCTTGTGGCGCAGGCCGTTGGAGAACGTGGAGATGGCTTTCGCGTCGGCGATCTCTGGGATCGTGAGGCGCATGTTGGAGAATCTTCGAATGTAGCTCCAGAGGCTTTCGTTGTGCTCTTGGTGGACGTTTTGGAGATCGTAGCGCGTTCCTGGTTGAACGCAGGTAGCGTTGTACGTCTTGATGAAGACTTCCTCCAGTTGCTCCCAGGTGTCGATGGTATTCTTAGCGAGCTTGTGGAGCCAGCTGTTGGCTGAAGACAAGAGCATGACGGGGAGGTACTTGGCCATCACATCATGTCCTCCTCCGTCTGCTTGAATGGCAATCTTGTACGTGGTGAGCCACTGCTTCGGGTTGGCCTTCCCATCGTACTTGTCCACCATGGTAACCTTGAAGCCCTAAGGCCATCGGAGGGCTCGGAGCCGGGCGGTGAAGGGGCGTGGCCCTGTCGAGGTGTCGGGAGCCGGAGCTTGCCTTGGGAGACTTCCTGGTCATGACGTGGCGGCGTTCGCCTTCGGCGCGAGGGATGCGGGCTTGGCGGCGTTCCGCTGTACGATGATCCGGAGGGTGAGAGGTAGCGCCCTTTCTTGTTGCACTGCACGGCAACGGCCTTGACGTGGGCGACAACCTTCTGTAGCTCCGGGGTTACCGGAAGCTTGGAGAGCTCGTTGAAGACGACATCGAGGTTGGCGCTTGGGGTCGGGTAAACAGGTTGGTCGTCGACCCTGTCGAATTCGTAGTTGAGGTCGCGGCCTCCAACATTGTCGTGATCCCGGCGTCGTTCGTTGTCGCGATGCTCCCGGTCGCGGCGCTCGTCGTCACGACGGTGTAGGCGGTCGATGTTGCGTTGCTCCCGATTGGCGCATTCGCCTTCCGTTTTGTTTGGAGGAGGAGGACTGTCGGCGGAGACGTTGAAGATGATGCCACCGCGGTATGGTGGGAAGTCAGTTCCGGAGTCGGTGGAGATAACGGTCGTAGACCGCGTTGAGATGGAGCCATTTGTCGTGGTACATCCGAATGCTGAAGTCGCCGAGACAGTGTCGCCAGAGATCTCTTTGAGAGTCACCATGCCAACGAGTGGTGCTGGGGTCGCCCGCTTGTGTACGCTAGTCGGCGCCATCTGGTTGGAACCAAAAGCCTGGAGCTGGTCGGAGAGTTGTCGCAGCGCCTGATGCTGATATGTAGGAGCCGCACCGCGGAGCCCGAAGGGCATGGACGTTGGAGGCGAAGTGCGGCGACGAGTCGGATGCAGATCCGATCTGGGGCGGTAGGTGGGACGAGCGCTGGAAACTCCCAATGGTGTACCTGAAAATTGCTCAAGGCGAGATTGGTCGGAAAGCTGTATACGAGCTACCTCGATGGCGTCTATGCACTCTGCGATTCCTTGGTTGGCTCGGTCGATGGCTTCGATTAGGTCGTTGCAAGGGACGATTCTCGGCGGGCGGCGTGCCGCCTTGGTGATGCGGCGGGTGGACGGTGGAGCGTCCGGCGCAGGAAGCTGCGCAGATTCCACGGTTTCCAGAGCAGGAGAGTGGTCGCCCACGGTCCAGATCATAGATCCGATCTGAAAAGTGGTGCCAGCCTCCGGAAGAACCATGGAGCGAGGGAAAGTGACCGCTTGACGGATCATGATGTTGTAGCACACACTCCCTACCTGGCACGCTAACTGTCGATGAAATATGGTCGATAGTGTACCGAGGGGTATGCCCAAGGTAGTAGATTGAGCGGCGGAGGCGTGCGAGACGTCTGCAAAGCGTAAACACAAAGACGAGAGACGACGATTTAGACAGGTTCAGGCCGGCAAGTCGCCGTAATACCCTACGTCCTGTGTTCTGGTGGCTGGTTTGTATTTCTGATTGGATGATCCGATGGTATCTGGGTTGATGTGTCTTGTTTCGAGAGGGGGTCCCTGCTCGCCTTATATAGCCGGGGAGCAGGGTTACAACTTGTTGAATCCTAACAGATTACAATCAGTTCCTTTTAGCAAGGAATCCAGGTCTATCTATCTGGATCTTCCTTGTCGAGCAAGAGATCGAGAGAGTCCCTGGCGGCTGCGACAGCCTGGTCGCGGGCCGCAAGACGTTCTGGTTGGGCCGTATCTGCAGAGAAGCCCAAGTCATGCCATGGTGGTATACGGGTGTAATATCCCCACAAGCCCCCGAGCCTCTTGTTATTTAAAATAACTCCGAGGATCTTTCCGAGCCTTTTCCGAGTAATCTTGGGCTAAGAAAAAACATTTCCTTTATGGTATATACCCTGTAGCCCCCGAGCCTGAGTTCCGAGTACCTGAGTAGTCGGTACTCAGGGTTTGTAAGATATAATCCGGGTAGACCATAAGAATGGCAATAAACTAGAACATGACACTGATCTATATCTTCTGCAAGTAATAAATATCCAGCTTCAAGTGGGTAATGTTTTCATCAAACACCCCTTTTCACCCTCACTGAAAAAATTACCGCAAGGACAATCAATAATTGATCAGTGACTGTTTCAACTGCCCTCATTGATGATTCTTGTCATTTTCTGCAACTGCAATAGTTTTGTCGTCTTGCTCTTGAAGTAATCACGTGAAGCTGACCCGTCACTGAAGCCATGCTTCACATGTGCAACAGTGCGTAGAAAATTATTGCTCTCTGGCACTTCCTTTCGTGAACTAAGTCCATAGACCAGGAACGAACGCCTATAAATACCCTGCCTGGGGAACATGGAAGCCACACCTTCCTGAGTGTATGACTTCTCTTAGTCTCTTGAGTGTTATAGTATCTGTGGCGGAAATGTCTGAGCCCCCGGGTATCTTCCTTGTATAAGATAGTTGAGGTGTCCAGAAGAACTCTTGTGAAGGGATCACCCGTCAGGGTGGTTTCCAAGTGGTCGCAAGCAGAGGGATACAGAGGTGCCCCTAGAAGAACTCTTGTGACTCCCGCATCGCGGGCAACCTCGGGGTCACAGGTTGTCAAAAGGCGCTAGGGTTAGGGCCTACCACCGAGTTCTTTGTGTACTGGGGTAGAACCTTTAAGCCCGCCTTGGGATGCACTGAAAAGATAGTGTCTACCCAAGGTTCTGTGTCTGCTTTACTGCGTCTCACTGAACCTGGTCCTTGGTGCGGTGTGCATCAAGACTCTGTACCTTGATTACACTAGAGTAGCATTTTACATCCCGTGTGAACTTGTACTGGAAGCTGTTTGTATCTCAAGATGTGTCCGTGTATCTCCGTTGTAATTCCGAGTAATAATAAATAAGATCCGAGTACTTGGAATGTTTTCCGAGTCCTTTATCTTTTCCTCCGAGTACTAAATGTGCCTTGTGAAAGAATAAAGTTATCTATTGTACGGTTTGCCTGTTCACTGACTCTGACGCCGTCTGAAACGTCCCCCAACTGTTAGGGTTTCTGATGGTTTCTATAACGCCGTTTGGAAAGGTGAACGGTTGCCGAAACGGATCTATAATAGGCCGCCATTGAGCTTACAATTTCCTCATTCTTTCATCAAGCCATAGCCTTCAAAGCAAGGAATCCCATAGCCAATCCATTAGTTGAGGGAGAATCTGGTCGATTGTGCCAACCAAACTAGCCGGGGATGGTTGTATTGGCCAATGGACGATGTTGCCTTCCTCGGTTGAGCTGAAAACGAGTCCCTGCTGAGCTCCTGTCAGCGGGATCTGTTGAAGCTTTTTGAATTTTGGTCCAATCAGCTCTTGGAAGTTCTCTGCCAAGTTGCGCAGTCCAAAGGGGATATGATGCGTGGAGTCTGAGTCCTTCCTGGATCGAGAAGTCGTATCGGAGTAGGAGTCGGATGACTCTGCGTGGTCCCCAGTTTCTTGCGATCCTTGGATTGTGAGGTTTGTTAGATCCCAGGTGAGATGATCAATCTTTGGTGTGGCTTGCGCTTCTGATTCAGGTTGAAGTCGTCCATGCAGTCTCCCTTGATCATCCGCGATGCAAGTCCACGAGCCAAAAACAAAAATTGATCCCACCGAGAACATGTTGAAGTGGTTCGTTGAGCTCTTGATTGCGGAATCGCCGAGAGCCCCTACTTGGTGCGCCAGCTGTCGGTGTTTGTTAACCGGCAACTCGTCTTGAGGGATCTCAGACGATATGTTCGTTGGGGATCGGCGTTCATAGAACCCGGCGAGTACACAAGGACAGCGATTTATACTGGTTCAGGCCGCTTAATAGCGTAATACCTTACGTCCAGTGCGGCGTGTGCCTTGTGTTATGATTCAAGATTCAATTGATAGGGGTCGGCGCCTACTTCCCCTTATATATCCAGGTGAAGCACGGCGTATGCCGAGTCCTAGTCGGTTACATCAGAGGAGTCCTATTCTAATTACAAGACTTCCTTTAAGAACTCGACTAAGTTACAATGAGAGTCCTAATCCATGTACACTTCGTATCAAGTCTTTGGATCTCCCGTGTCGCCCAGAGTTAGTCGGAGTAATCATCTTCTGATGATATCTCTGACATCCTGGTCCGTCAGCATCTTGTGTGGTATGTTGTTTAAGTCTCTAGTGTAGCTACTAGATGCTTTGTTTTTCTGACCAAGTGCCTTAAACCAAAGTTGTTGATCTTGGCAAAAGAAACAACTTTGCTTAAAAGTACTTTTTCAGAAAAGGTCATTTAATATTTTATTCTTGCATTAGAAAATCAGGCTAGGAGTGAAATTCAATTTTCCAGGAAGAATTTGGACTTGAGCCTTAAAGATGAATTGTTCCTTGGAAAATTCTAAGCAACTTTGCTTTTAAGACCTTTTTTCTAATTCGGTTTACTTTGGGAGATAAAAATTACGGAAGAAAATAGACAAAACCTCTTTTGTTTAAATCCCTGCGGGACCCACCTGTCAGCCGCCTCTTCTCCTTCCCCGCGCGCGCCGCGCCTCTCGCCCGCGTGCACCGTACGCCGGCGCCCGCTGCTGTCCGCTGTTCGCCCGCCCGAACAGCGAGCACGGGAACCGCCCGGTCCCCGCGCATCGTCTCCACTTCCCCGACCAAACCCTGTGTCTCCCCCTCTGCTTCTCTGCCGCGTGTCCGCCATGGACGGGTCGCCGCCGCGCCGGTCGGAACGACCCGACGGGAACCGTCTGGGTTCAATGAATCCCGCAACCGCACCGCACTTCACCCTTCGTCCGCAAGCGCTTGGCAGAAGCCCAACTCACTCACTCGCACTCGCCCTCTCTGCTCCATCTTCTCCAGTTCGCAAACGCGTCGCCGCCCGCCGAACTTCGGCGAGCGATTCCTCGCCACCTAGAGCACCGCCATTCGATTCCCTCCGCTCATCTCTCCGTCTTGACCTCCTCCATCGTCTGCGCCGGTTGGTTTCCCCTCTCTCTCCCTAGCCGACGGAACGCCGAGTGCTTTCCCCGGGCACCCGCCATGTCCGCCACCATGACCTTCGCACGGTCCGGCCATTTCCGGCTGACGGACCAGGATGTCAGAGATATCATCAGAAGATGCTCCCTCCGACTAATCCCGGACGGCATTGGAGATCCGAAGACTTGATACGAAGCGTATTTGGATTTGGACTCTTATTGTAACCTTGTTGAGTTCTTAAAGGAAGTCTTGTATTTAGAATAGGACTCCTCTGATGTAACCGACTAGGACTCGATCTGCGTTATGCTTCACCCGGATATATAAGGGGAAGCAAGCGCGGGCTCCGGGAACGATCGAACATTGAATCATAATCATACACAAGGAACACGCCGCACTGGACGTAAGGTATTACGTTATTCAGCGGCCTGAACTAGTATAAATCGCTGTCCCTGTGTACTCGCCGAGTCTTACGAACGCCGATCCCCATCGAACAAATCGTCTGAGATTACTCAAGATGTGTTGCCGGTTAACAAACACCGACAGCTGGCGTGCCAGGTAGGGGCTTTTGGCGATTCGATGACCAAGAGCCCGGCGAACCACGACAACATGTTCTCGGCGGGATCAATTTTCGTTTTTGGCTCATGGACTTGCATCGCGGATGATCAAGGAAAGCTGCATCGTCAACTCCACACCGATCCAGAGGTGCAAGCTACGCCAAAGATGGATGATCTCACCCAGAACCTAGCAAACCTCGCAGTCCAAGATCCGCGAGATTCTGAGAGCCAACTTGAAGTACCCGACTCCTACTCGAACTCAAATTCGGAGAATGAGAAGGACCCGGAGATCAAACATGGCATCACCCTCGGACTACGGAACTCAGCTCAAGACCTAATCGACTCAAAGTTCAAAGAGTATCAAGAGATACCTTTGAACGGAGCTCAGCAAGGACTCGTTTTCAGCTCTACCAAGGAGGGTAACATCGTCCATTGGCCAATACAGCCAGCTCCGGCCAGGCTGGTTGGCACAATCGATCAGCAACTTCCATACCAGTACGGACATCAGCTCCCCTTTGAGGAACACGACACCTCAATAGAACTAATCTCTGGCACCTCTACCTTGGAATCGGTTACGCCAGGATCATCAAACCAGGGCTACACCCGTGAAGTCTTCATGGTGGGGCATCAGTCATCTCTACGACCTCCTACCCCCCCCAGATGTCTTCCAGGATGACGAAACTCTGAGTATGATATCTGATAACGACCCAGAGGGGCCCACAGAAATCGAGTCAATAAAGGCTGAGGGAATCAGGAGGAATCAAGCTAAAGAAGCTCGCAGAAGGCGAGCAACCCATCGCAAGTAAGCCGTCGACCGTTACAACGTACGACTCGAGGAGTATAATACCCGGGTGCGTCTAGAGGAAGACACGGAAAATCGAGCTCGCGCTCAACGTGACTAGGACTATCAGTCACAGAACGAGCACAATCGTCGACGAGCCGATTGCTCCCGTAACCTCGAGCCTGAGTTTATGAGGGTCGCCGGCCATAAAGTCTTCCAGACTCCGTACCAAAACATCCTGGCTCTAGCCACGGAGATGGGGGCTAGGGCCAACCGCACCCCCGATGAAGAGCGACGGTTAGTCATGCTTCAGACTACCGCACTTCAACTCCGAGGACGGAATCTTGAGTCCCTAGCCGATGAGCAAGCTTCATCTCACCCAAGCCAGAGGCGACCTATTCAAGAACGACTCGGTCGAGTCCCAGCAAGGAGTCGTCTAGGCCACCGAGTACCTGATCAAGCTGAGGGAGGAGCTGAATCTTCATACAGAGGAATCGCAGCCACAGCATCTGACGCAGTCGATCGCTTCCCCTGCTTCTCCCAAAGCCTCCGAGCAGTCTCGTTCCCGCGAAAATTCAAACTCGGGAACTATTCAAAGTACGACGGGAAGACAGAACCTAAACGATGGCTCAGGCTGTATGCTCAAGCAGTGGAGCTGGCCGGTGGAACCATTGACGCCAAAGCACTTTATCTCCCAATGGCATTAGAAACAATGCCGCTTGCTTGGTTCGACAGGCTTAAACACGAATCCATCGACTCCTGGGAACAACTCCATCATATCTTCATCGAAAACTTTGCGGGTGTCCCAGAGAGATCAGATCCCCGGACTAAGCTCAGAACCTGTAAGCAACAGAAAAATGAATCAATGTGGGAATACTATAGGCGCTTCTCATAGATTCGCTCCACAGTATCTGACATCATAGACAGAGAAGTAATTGACCTATTCGGCAATGGCATTTGCGAAAGGTACAATTACAAAGATTTCATCAAGTAGGACCCGACCACTGCCGACGAGTTCCATCGGGCCGTAAACTCCATGATGGCGACAGAAGAACGTACACAGGAGCGTTTCCCCGACAGAAACACGCAGGGTGATCGGGGGAACAACCAGAGAGGCAACCAGGCACCACAGCAAAACACTCGGAAAAGGGCAGGAGACAATACTGTTGCTGCCATGGAGCCTTAGAAGAAGGGGAACAAGCCATTCACCTTTGATGACTTACTCGACGGACCGTGCCCTTTTCATCCGAAAGCCGGACATCAGGCAAGGCACTATCGACAACTCAAGGAGCGAGGCTTGAACTCCGACTTCAGCAAAAACAAGAAGGACAAAGGCAAGAAGACAGCTGAGGACCCTCCGCAAGACACCGGTGGTTTCCAACACCACAAAGGGACTATCAATGTCATTTTTGGGGGAGTAACTACCAGTGACAGCAAGAGGCTTCAGAAGCTTTCGCTACGAGAGATCATGTCTACAGAACCAGCAACTCCTAGATACCTTGACTGGTCTGAGCACCCGATCAGCTTCTCCCGAGCGGACCAATGGACCAGCGTCTCCAATGCAGGGCACTACCCGCTAGTCCTAGATCCCACGGTCGTCGGGTTTACCTTGAGCAGGGTACTCATCGACGGCGGAGCATGACTTAACGTCATCTTTGCAAGCACCCTACGCAAGATGAATCTGGATCTTGCAACACAGCTCACACCATCAAGTGCCCCCTTCTACGGCATAGTACCCGGAAAGGCGGCTGTACCACTCAGAATAATCATATTACCCGTAACTTTTGGAACTCAGATCAATTACCGGACTGAGTACATCAGTTTTGAGGTAGCTAACTTTGAGTCATCATACCACGCCATTTTTGGACGACCAGCCATCGCCAAGTTTATGGCAGTACCTCACTACCCGTACCTTCTCCTGAAGATGCCGGGTCCTAAGGGAATCCTAACTTTCAGGGGTGACTTGAAGCGATCATTTGATTGTGATACAGAGGCTGTCCAAATCGCTGAAAAGGCTCAACTCACCCGGGAGTTACAAGAACTAGCTTAGATGGTGCATAATACCAAGCCTGGAGATACAGAAATCCCATCTAAGAAGGCGGGTACCATCCAACCATCAACAGAAGTCTTTACAAAAAGGATTGACCTAGAAACCGGTGATTCCTCCAAGACAACAGTTATCAGCGGTCATCTATCTGAAGAATAGGAATTCGCGCTCACCAAGTTCCTTAGAGCAAACAAAGATATATTTGCTTGGAAACCGGCTGATATGCCGGGAGTCCCAAGGAAATTGGCTGAGCACAAATTGGAATTAAAAGAAGGCTCTAGACCTATCAAGCAAAGACTACGACGATTCTCACCAGAGAAAAAAGAGGCAATCAAGAAGGAAATAGCTAAACTACTCGCAGCCAGATTCATCAGAGAAATTCTCCACCCCGAGTGGTTAGCTAACCCAGTGCTAGTCCAGAAGAAGAACTCTGCCGAGTGGCGCATGTGTGTCGACTACACAGACCTCAACAAACACTGTCAAAAGATCCTTTCGGATTACCAAGGATAGATCAAATAGTTGATGCCACCGCAGGCTCCGCTCTTTTATACTTTTTGGATTGCTACTCCGGGTACCATCAGATTGCCCTCAAGGAAGAAGACCAACCTAAGACATCGTTTATAACTCCTTTCGGCGCCTACTGTTATAAAACCATGTCCTTTGGGTTAAAAAATGCAGGAGCCACTTATCAACGAGCTATCCAAGATTGTTTGGGTGACCAGATTGGCCGCAACGCAGAAGCTTATGTCGATGACGTGGTCATAAAGACAAAAGATCCGACTACTCTGATATCAGACATGGAGGAAACTTTCAACCGACTACACACATACCAATGGCGACTCAATCCCACAAAATGCATCTTCGGAGTACCTTCGGGGCAATTACTCGGTTTTCTTATTAGCCATCGGGGCATCGAGGCCAGCCAAAAACAAATCACAGCTATCATCAACATGAAACCGCCCACCTCAGTCAGAGATGTTCAGAAGCTCACCGGGTGCATGGCTGCACTAAATCGATTTATCTCACGGCTAGGGGAAAAGGGATTACCCTACTTCAAATTACTCAAGGCTGGCGATAAATTTCAGTGGACGGAAGAAGCGGACAGGGCCTTTGAACAACTCAAAGGATACCTAGCCAATTCACCTATACTGACACCACCAGAACCCAGGGAACCGATGATGCTTTATATCGCAGCTACCACACATGTCGTAAGCACAACGATCATGGTCGAGCGCAAAGATGACAAGCACATCTACCACACCCAGAGACCAGTGTACTACATTAGCGAGGTACTCTCCGATTCAAAGGTTAGATACCCACAAGTACAGAAATTACTCTATGCCCTACTCATATCTTCAAGAAAGCTATGGCATTACTTCGAGGCTCATGAGATTACAATCGTCATAGATTTTCCTCTGGGAGAAATCCTCCATAATCGTGACGCCACTGGGAGAATTTCCAAATGGGCAGTTGAATTGGGGGCAATTAACATCAAGTCCACTCCGAGGAAAGCAATCAAGTCACAGGCTCTAGCTGATTTCGTCGCTGAGTGGACAGAGATACAGCAGATCCAAGACAACGTTATTCCTGATCACTGGAAGATGTACATCGATGGGTCCCTAAAACTCGGAGGAGCAGGAGCCGGAGTACTTCTCGTATCACCCGCCGGAGAGCAGCTCAAATACGTTCTGCAGATATTGTGGCCCGCCACCAAGAACGAAGCAGAATATGAAGCACTACTCCATGGACTTAAGCTAGCAGTCGCACTAGGCATCAGGCGACGCCTAGTCTATGGCGATTCTTCCGTAGTAATTCACTAAGTCAACCAAGACTGGGATTGCACAAAGGAAACAATGAACGCCTATTGGGCAGAAGTCCGCAAGCTGGAAAAACATTTTTCTGGGCTAGAACTCATTCATGTTACCCGGGATCTCAATGTGGCAGCAGACATCCTAGCAAAATTAGGATCTGACAGAGCCTTGGTCCCTAGTGGTACCTTCGTACACGAATTATCCAAGCCATCAATCCAAGAGAAGGAAGAGGCTGAGACAGCACCATCCATCGAGGTTCTAACTCTAGCACCCGACTGGACACAAGTCTTCATTGACTACTTCAAAGAGCACAAACTGCCAAGTGATAAAACTACCGCAGAGCAAGTCACCAGACGTAGAAAAAACTATGTTTTAGTCGGGGACAAGCTATATCGACGCGGAGCTTCATCAGGAATCCTCCTCAAATGCATCTCACCAGAAGAAGGCAGGGAAATCTTAAATGAAGTTCACTCTGGGTGTTGCGGTAACCACGCAGCTTCAAGGACTCTAGTCGGAAAAATCTTCAGATCAGGGTACTATTGGCCCTCAGCCCTGAAAGGCGCGGAAGACTTAGTCCATCGCTGTCAATCGTGCCAGTTCTTTGCCAAGCAGTAGCATGTACCTGCACATGAATTGATCTGTATCCCTCCGTCATGGCCTTTTTCATGTTGGGGACTCGACATGGTTGGTCCTCTCAAGCGTGATCCAGGCGGATTCGAATACATCTACGTCGCAATCGACAAATTCACAAAGTGGATTGAGTACATGCCCTTGGTTAAGTTCAATGCATCCAAGTCAGTACAATTCATGCAGAGCATCTTTCACCGCTTTGGGATGCCGCACAAAATCATCACAGATCTTGGGTCCCCTTTCACGGCCACCGAATTCAAGTCATGGGCCAGCGACAGCGGAATCAAGATAGACTATGCATCAGTAGCCCATCCACAGTCCAACGGCCAAGTTGAACGTGCAAACGCCCTGATTCTTGCAGGGTTAAAACCAAGACTATTTGACCTCCTAAAAGATCACGGCGGAAAGTGGGTCGAAGAACTGCCTAAAGTAGTCTGGGGGCTACGGACACAACGAAGTCGGGCAACAGGCCAAACTCCCTTCTTCCTGGTATATGGCACTGAAGCGATCCTCCCGGCTGACTTAATCTGGAACGCCCCACGAACAGAGCAGTATAATGAAGGCGAAGCTGATGACACCAGGCGGCTAGAAGTCGACAGCCTCGAAGAAGCCCGGTTAACCGCACTCTTTCAGTCAGCAAGGCACCTTCAAGGGATGAGACGCTACTACGACAAGAACGTCCATCACCGTACTTTTCAAGTAGGCGACCTGGTCCTGAAGAAAATTCAGAATACTACAGGGCGCCACAAGCTTATGAGTCCATGGGAAGGACCTTACATTGTATCCAAAGTAACAAGACCCGGGTCATTTGAGCTAGTCACTGAAGATGGATCTCCACTGCCAAATTCATGGAATATTGAGCACTTGAAGAAATTCCATACTTAAGGACTACGCTACAATCCTGACTCAGGGCATTTGTATTTATTAGTCGGATATTAATAAAGTTTGGAGTTCATCAGAAACAAGAACTTTACAAATTATCCAGACTTTTTTCTACATCTCATCACGACTAATCAGTCGCATAAAAATCTTTGCAATAGCAGAGCTTACCACCGACTAATATTTAATATTACTCGGACGGATTGGTTCAGCGGTAACCATACTTGAGTTACGAGCTTCGAGCTCAATACAACTCACAAGGTAGTATGGCTTAACACCCGGCTATCAGCCTTTAATGAATATGGTATCTGCTGTAGTAGATACTACTTCCTATAAGGCATAACATGGTGGAATAGTACCCACCCTGTTACACATTTACGGGACAGAGGTCCATCTACCTTCGCACCCAAGCTACGATCATCAAGAGGATATGATCCACCTAGAAGGAACCACGATTACGGTCCCTCAAGAGGTGCCTGATCAGAATTATCCCTTGAACAAGGGTACTAAGAGTAGTACTCGGGCAAGACTAAGTCCTCTACACAATCACTAGAGAGACAAAGTCGTACGACCCACAACAAAAGTGCTAGAGAGCACTCGGATAGACTCGTCTAATCAGACGCCTGGTCATACATCCACTTAAAGTAAAGTCAACCTATTGCCGAAGAAATTTCTCGCAACAAGGAGTTGATCATATACGAAATCCATGAGATTCAAAAGTAACCAATATTTTTGATATTTCATACTAATCGTTTGCAGGGGATACAAGCCGCGCTGAAAGGAATAAGTAGACTAAATTACTCTACAAGATCTAGAATCTGTGAGTACTCCTCCGTCGCGGTCTTCACCTCCTCTTGCATCGCTGCAAGGTCCTCGTCGCCTTTGCCTTCAGGGAGGGTCATCAGAGCGGACAGGTCGAAAGACGGTAGATGCAACTGCAGCGTCGCCATCAGACCTTGCACCACAGAAATCGACATATCTTTGATATATTGAGTCAGCCGCCCAGGCGCAGCCTTGGCCCGATCAATCAAAGTCTCCTCAACTCCTTCTGGTGCCGGAATCATGTTCAGGATGGGCTCGACGGCATGCTCCAAGGCCTTCAGAGAAGCTTGCAAAGATTCGAGAGCCCCCCACGACTCCTTCGTAGACTTCAGTGCCTGCAGAAGGTCCCGGTCAGCACCCTCACGCATCAATTTGGCTTCCTGAAGAGTACTTTGTGCAGTAGCAAATACCTCCTCAAGCTCCGCCTGCTTCCGGTTGAATGCGCTCTGCCACCCAGAAGCTAGCTTATTCGCATCTGCATAAATATCAGTCAGTTATCATAAATCAGATTGACACTATGGAATCGACTGACACGGAAAACTACAAAGTTTACCCTCAAGCTACTTTTTGGAAGCCTTCTTCAGCTCCTTCATCTTCTGCTCCATAGAGGCGGCCTTAGCTATCAGCCCAACCTCACGGTCATTTGCAGCATCGCGCTCCGCGACCACCTCCTTGAGGTTGCCTTGGAGATCATTGATACGGTTGTGCAGAAGCTGGGTGGCTACCTTTTGACTGATTTGGTCCTGGGCAATGTAGTCCCGGAGCTTCTGGTTCTCATGGGACATCTCCTGGCGGATCCGGGTGACCTGATCCTTAACCTTGAAGTCAAAGGCCTGCATACAAACAATATTGTGAGTACTCGGATACGACTACAGTACAACAAGAATAAATTGAGAATTTTACCTCAACAAATTGGTGAAGAGCTTCAACAAGAGCTCTCACTTGATCGCTCAGCTCCTTCAACCGGGTGAGGTCTTGATCATACCCGGATACATCGAGAGTCGCCCCCTGGCGCGAGGACTCGGGCATATCTACAGACCCTCCCTGTTGACGAGTGGAATCTTCTGCACGGATATCCGCCAAAACCATCTCCAGGGATGGTTCATCCGGCTATCGAGTGCGGAAAAACCACTCATTTATTACTCGGTCAAATTCCAACTGAGCAGGAGAACGGAATATCAAGAATGGCACACCAACCTGAGGCAAAGGAAGCAGATCCACTTCAGATGCTGTATTGACCTGAGGACCCGACGAAGAGGAGCCGGGTAGAGCATCTACCTGACTAAAGACAGGAGGGGTTTCTTTTTTGTCCACCATCTCCGACTCCTCTACCACCCGAGTGTCAGGGACCGCATCTGCGGCTACTACAGACGGCTTCATTTTCCTACAATGGATGAGTATCTATGTTGGTACCAGAACTATGCAAGCATTCTACAAGTAAAATCCTATAACTTACTTTACGAGCTTCAATTGTCGTGGCAACTTCAGAAGAGGCTTCTTTAGTAGCGGGTCTGGAGCTGGAGTTTCTTTCGGAACCCCACCACTTGATGTCCCTTGAGTCGTCTCAGCATCTGGTACAAAAACAGATATAAGACCAAAGTTTATCAATCCGCATACAAAAAGAATACAAGGTCCTCGGGTTTCCCCTTACCAGGAGCACCCATATTACAGTGCTTTTCAGCCAAAGCTAGTGACAAAAGTACTTTTCGAACAGCACGGCGCCTACCAGTGTGAGCCTTCTTTGGGATAGTTTCCCCGATGTCTTGAAGTGGAGTCGGTGACCTCTTCCGGCTACTCTCGGCTTCTGGGTCTATAAGCATGACATCAGAGTCAGTTGAATCTGTGTCAAGCCAGTCAAGATCTTCAGGAGAGCTTGGTTTGGGGGGAAGGTCCTCACTTCAGATAGGACCCTCCAGAACTATGCCTCCGCCTTCTTCAGTAGCCGGAGGCAGGGGAGGGCAATCATTGTTATCTCTTCCTTGGCCCTACAAGAGAAGAGCATTCAGTCAAGTCAGAAGGATATCTATTTAGAACCTCGAAGACATGACATGACATCTACTCACCTGAGGAGGCGGGTTGATGGCGCAGAATGTCATCATCACTGGAACAAGGTGTTCACGGCTCTTGAGCAGTCGGTTCACCCTCCTCAGGATCTCATGATCACGCAGCTGTTCGGCGTCATGACGACCAGGGTCTTGTATACCCAGGTACTCGAAGCCAAAATTGGCTCATTGTTGAAGAGGATGGATGCGTCGTGCAACAAAGTCTTGGACGACGGTGTACCCGGTCAATCCACTGATTATCAACCCATCTATCATATCGAGGAGGGGTCGGATAGTTTCTATTTCCTCATTGGTGATCCGGTCCTTCCATTCACGGCACTTCTGCGGCGGCCATCCATCGCGACAACGAAGAGCTGGCAGGAGATTACCCATGTAGAACCATCCGGCAGCCCAGTCTTGTACAGAATTCGACAACTCAACGTTTATATGCTGGCTAGCTACTTCCAATCTAACCTGGATAATAGCTCCTCCGACTACTTCGACGCTAGCATCACTGGGTTGACACTTAAACCAGAAGAAGTAGCGGAAAAGAGTAAAAGAGGGACAAATTCCTAGAAAAGCTTCACACAGATGGGTGAAGATTGCAATATGAAGACACGCATTAGGAGTAATATGGTTGAGAGTCAAACCATAATAATGCAGCAATCCACGGAGAAAGTCAGAAGCAGGAAGCCCCAATCCTCGCTCCACGAACGACTTGAACATGACGATTTCAGTTGTGTTGGGGGCAGGAGCACGATGGCCAGAAGGTACTCGCCATCCGTCAAGAGGTTGTGCTCGCAGTAATCCCTGCTCTGCTAACCACGCCAACTCCGTCACTGTGGTATTTGGCTGCTTCCAAGCTAGCACATCAGTAGGAGGGCATGGATGCTTTGGCCTTCCAGTGGTGGTGATCCTAGGTTTCTTCTTCTCCATAGCAGTTTGTTTCTTGGGACCCATGTTGGTGACGAGAGATTTCTTGCGCATCAACTGAGGTTTGGCTAGGGGATTTGTAACTCTGAAGGCAAAAGCTTGATGAAAGCGTGAGGAACATACAAGCCCGATGGCAGCTTATTATAGATATGTTTCGGCAACCGTTCATCTCTCGTAAACGGCATTAAGAGACTGTTCAAAACCCTAACGGCTGGGAAAGCGCTACAGACGGCGTCAGCCACAGTCAACAGACAAGTTCCCTTCTTATTTAGTACTCGGAGAACAAGACAGAGGACTCGGAAAATATTCCAAGTACCCGGATCTTATTTATTATTACTCCGAATTACAACAAATATATATGGCAACTTCTTGAGATACAACGATTATCAGCAGAAGTACAATCAGGTTGTCAAATGCTACTCTAGTGTAATCAAGGTACAGAGCCTTGATGCCTATTGCACCAAGGACCGGGTTCAGTGAGACACAGTAAAGCAGACACAGAACATTGGGTAGACACTATCTTTTCAGTGCATCCCAAGGTGGATCTCAGGCACCACCCCGGTACTCAAGGAACTCCAGGGAAGACCATCACCCTCGCCCCCCTTTTGACAACCTGTGACTCTGAGGTTATCTACGAGTGGTAGTCACAAGAGATCTTCTAGGCGCACCTCTGTATCCCTCTGCTCGCGACCACTTGGAAACCACCCTGGCGGATGATCCCTTCACAAGAGTTCTTCTGGGCACCTCATCTACTATACAGAAGAAAGACACCCGGGGGCTCGGCCATCTCCGCTATCACTACTATAAACCTCATGGGACTAAGCGAAGTTCTATACTCCTATAGGATATGAGCTCCTTGCTTCCCAGGCAGGGTATTTATAGGCGGTTTCTTCTTGGTCTATGGACATGGTTCACCAACAAAAGTGACCGCTGGAGCAATAATTCAACCAATGTACTGTGGTGCATGTGAAGCTCGGTATTGGTAACAGAGCTGTTTCCCACACGCACTTCAAGACAAAGATGACAAAGTTTGCAGTTGCAGAAAGCGACAAACATCATTATTACACACAGCTGGAACAGTCACCGGTCAATTATTGCTGGCCCCATGGTAATTTTTATTTAGTGGGGGGTGATACGGGATGCTTGCTGAAAACATTACCCACCTGAAGCTGAATATTTATTACTCGGACAGATTAAGCAACGAATTGGTGTCATGTTCTGACTCCTCATTTTCTTTAATAGATTATCTGATCATATATTTCTGAAGATCCCAAGTGTCGACTACTAAAGTACTCGGAACTCAGGCTCGGGGGCTGCAGGGTATAATCTATAAAGAAAATGTTTTTTCTTACCCAAGAATTACTCGGAAAAGGCTCAAAAGATCCTCAAAGTTATTATAAATAACAAGAGGCTCGGGGGCTACACCCTATGGGTGCACTTTTTGGGAAAAAGTGCACGCCATGGAAGTTCTTTACCTACGGAGCACTTCAAGATTTCTCAAGATATTACTCGGAGATTCTCAAAGAGAAACCAGAAGATAATAATCTGAGAAAATGATGAAGAGCTCGGGGGCTTGACGGACCAGGATGTCAGAGATATCATCAGAAGATGATCCCTCTGACTAATCCCGGATGGCATTGGAGATCCGAAGACTTGATACGAAGCGTATTTGGATTAGGACTCAGGATGTCAGAGATATCATCAGAAGATGATCCCTCTGACTAATCCCGGATGGCATTGGAGATCCGAAGACTTGATACGAAGCGTATTTGGATTAGGACTCTTATTGTAACCTAGTTGAGTTCTTAAAGGAAGTCTTGTAATTAGAATAGGACTGCTCTGATGTAACCGACTAGGACTCGGTCTGCGTTATGCTTCACCTGGATATATAAGGGGAAGCAAGCGCGGGCTCCGGGAACGATCGAACATTGAATCATAATCATACACAAGGCACACGCCGCACTGGACGTAAGGTATTACGCTATTCAGTGGCCTGAACCAGTATAAATTGTTGTCCCTGTGTACTCGCCGAGTCTTACGAACGCCGATCCCCACCGAACAAATCGTCTGAGATTAATCAAGATGAGTTGCCGGTTAACAAACACCGACACCGGCCTGTTGGCACAAAATGTGGCGCACTGTGCCTCACACACAGCAAGCCAGAAAAGCATGGCTTCAATCAGGTGTCCAGACGGTTTAAAATCCGAAGACGTGCCAGTCGGTTTGACCTAAAAACCAACAAGGGATAAAACTGTGAGAATAAAACTGGAACATGCCGGGTGAGACCAGACAGTTCCATATTTACGGCCCTGAAGCCACTTTTGACGACATACAACTATAGAAGCTGTCTGCCAAGCATGTTTATAGAGTCATTCGGCTAATATAAAAAGAAAGCATGTAAAAGTATTGATTGCCGAATACACATGTAAGAAAAGACATGCTTGAACAAGTAAAAATAAATTATAAATCGACATATAACCAAGCTCGGCAAACTAGCCGAATTGGAATCCATGAAGAAGGAACATGCAAACAAACACGATCAAACCAAGCTATCCAAGATCTAGAGCTCTGAAGATGAAGACCAGAAAGTGCTAGCCAATGTTAGCCGAATCAGGACCGAGGCTATAAAGGCAATTAATCAGCTCCTGAATGAGTAGACATTGAACTTGTAATAAATCAAGTGTAATATACTCTGTCTCCGCAAAACTATCTTCGCACTTCCATGCCTTTATTTGTCTGAGCAAGCAATCGGCCTTTTTCCCTTAAATTTTCTCTTATTAAGATGTAGCCGATTGTCCTCATTCTCTGATAACCGAACGAGCACTGACTCAAAGAACCAAGGATATAGCCGAACGGCATTCGACTTAACCGAGCTCGGCCCAGTCAGGTAACGGCCCAACTGAGAGGGGAAAACCCTACTTCGTCGCTTGGCATTCTTGCCCCACTACCCCGTGGAACTCGCCACGACTCCTTTTTCGGCTTACAAATAAGCCCCTTTCGTCAGCCTCGATTGCCACTACAGCTAAGCATCCTGTTAACACCAGATTTTCGCACGCATAAGGAGATGATAGATGGGCCAGTGTGTGGAGATGAGCATATGAGGCATTCGGCAAGTATCCATGCGGTCGGCTAATTTCCAAGGATTCGACAACTGCTTATGCGATCCGCTATTCTGAGAAAAAGGGAGTTTCCGTTGAAACGATCGAAGCAAGAGCTGATCGGGCAACAAAATTGCGATAATTAAGGCAATGGAGATTCCGAGGGGAGTCGAAGGCCAAAAAATATTGTATTTTCCATTAATATTTCATAGTCTTATCCTCTTAGGACTTGTATTGCATCCAGGGTATAAATATAAACCCTTGGCCATTGTAAAACTGTTCACAACCATATCAATACAAATCGGCCCCGTGCCATCTTCGAGTCCTTTGTCGTGTCGTCGAGTTCTTCGAGAGGAATCATCGATCCGTCCACCTCCGTAAGTCCCGACAACCTTGTTATCATGTCTAGTATCATGCGGTGGATTTAGATATGATGCAAGTAGTCTTGTTTGTTTCCATTGGTCGTGCGGCGGACCTTTGTTAATGTTCAAGAAGCCTTTGCTTATGCTTTGCTTATGAGTAAATACCGTGTGGCAGGCGTTTGTATGATATGTTTAGCAAAAGCGAGATAGTTATCGGCTCTATTAGATTCGGCAGATCTAATAGATTCATTAATTTATCATGTGTTGCATGTTTTAATTGATTCTGTAACACTCTTTTGCCCAATCTAGAGTGATTTTGTTCGGCCTTTCTTTACAAGTTTATTTATGCTTCAAGAATCGTTGTTTTTCATGATATTTCTTATAAATTGCACGATTATGATGGCCGAATTAATTTCTAATCTAGATTGTTACATGTTGCGGGTTCATGCATGTCAATCATGTTTAAGCTTAGATAAAACTAGGTATCGTGCGGCAGATGCAGGTTTTAGATGGATTTGATCATGTTTGTTTGCATGTTTCTTCTTCATGGACTCCGACTCGGCTAGCTTGCCGAGTTTGGTTACACATCGATTCGTAATTTACTCTTATTCGTTTAAGCATGTCTTTTCCTATACGTATATTCGGCAATCAATGCTTTCATATGCTTTCTTCTATATTAGCCGAATAATTCTATAAACATGTTCGGCAGACAGCTTCTATAGCTGTATGTCATCGAAAGTGGCTTTAGGTCCGTAAACATGGAACTGTCTGGTATCACCCAGCATGTTCCAGTTTTATTCTCACAGTTTATCCCTTGTTGGTTTTTAGGTCAAACCGACTGGCACGTTTCCGGATTTCGAATCGCCCGGGCACCCGATTGAAGCCACTCTTTCCGGCTAGCTGTGTGTGAGGCATAGTGCACCACATTTTGTGCCAACACACTTTTTGGCACGCTCGGTGGGACCAACAGCCAATCCAAGCAGTCGGTTTTCAGAGCAATTCTTAAATGAATAATCCAATTGATGGTAACGAAGGAAAATTGGGACGAGGTTTTATGTCGGCTAATAAATTAGAGGAAATAAATGTTGGTGATGGAGCCAAAACAAGACCAATATATGTCAGTACAAATTTGGGTCCATAGCATAGATTGAAATTAATAAACCTTTTGAAAGAATTCAAGGATTGTTTTGCTTGGGATTACACAGAGATGCCCGGACTAGACCGTTCTATTGTTGAGCATCGATTACCGATCAAACCTGGGTATCGCCCCTACAAACAACCTCCTCGGAAGATTTTTAAAGAAGAGGTACTGGCCGACGTGAAAAAGGAAGTTGAGAGATTATTGAAAGTAGATTTCATTCGGCCATGTGGATATGCAGAGTGGATTTCAAACATAGTTCCAGTATATAAGAAGAATGGAAAGATGAGGGTTTGCATTGATTTTAGAAACCTCAATAAAGCTACTCCGATGGATAGTTACCCGATGCCGGTAGCCGAATTGCTTGTTGACGCAGCGGCTGGTTACGAAATCATCAGTTTTATGGATGGTAATGCTGGATACAATCAAATCTTTATGGCAGTGGAAGATATTTCAAAGACAACTTTTAGATGCCCTGGTCATATTGGTTTGTTTGAATTGATTGTTATGATGTTCGGATTAAAGAATGCCGGCGCCACTTATCAAAGAGCGATGAATTATATCTTCCACGAATTGATTGGCAAAATTGTAGAAATCTATATTGATGATGTGGTCGTGAAGTCTAGGAATCATGAAGAACATTTGGCTGATTTGAGGAGGACTTTGGAATGCACAAGAAGGCATGGCTTGAGGATGAATCCAAACAAGTGTGCTTTTAGAGTTGCGGCAGGTGAATTTTTGGGGTTTCTGATCCATAAAGAGGGGATTGTGTAACACCCTAAAATTTTTCTCCAAAACAAAATAGGTGAAAATGATTTAATAATGAATTTGTGAGCATTTAACCTAGGGTTAAATAAATTTTTGTTGAATTAAAATTATGGTGGCAACATGTTTTTGCATTCATGCTGATGCACTGGATTTATTGAAGTGACTGGTTTTTGTTAAAACTTGGTTTGAATTCAAACTCCTTTTGGAAATGTTTTGAAATGCTTTGAAATAAATGAAAAAGGAATTCTTTTACTCCCTCTCTCCTTCCCTGGTTTCCGGCCCAACCGCCCGGGCAGCCCAGCCCGCCGGCGCTCTTCCCCTCCTTCTCTTTCCGCCGCTGGGCCTTTTTCCCTCCCCCTTCTCTCTATCGCGCGCGGCCGCAGGTCGGCCCGCTCGGCGCCGCTGCACCCACCGCGCGTCCGTCCCCTTCTCCTTTCCCGCCGTGGGCCGGCGCCCTCCGGATCTCCCTCCCGCGCGGCCCATAGGCCGGCCCGACGCAGCAACCGCCGGTGCTCGCTTCACCGCCCGCGCTCTCCTCCCTCTCTCTCGCTGACCTCCCGTCCCCACATGTCAGCGCCTTTCTTCCCCAATTCCCCCTCCTTCTCCGCGTGTCTGCGCCGAGCCGCAACCGCTCGGCCGCACGCTCCGCTTCGCCCGCGAGCCCGCTCCCACGATCTCGCCCTCGCCCTCGTGTATTTAGCGGATGCGCCGCACCCCGCTCCTTCTTTTCCCTCTCCCACTCCCGCAGCGCCGCGCACCGCAGCACCAGAGCCCTCCCCGCCGCCATTTCCGCCGCCGCCGTCGACCCGTCGGTTCGACGCCGCTCCGGTCGTGTGCGACCTTCCCCGAGCTCCGCCGCACCTCGGTGAAGTTGCCGAACCACCCTTCCCTCTCTTTTTCGCTCGGTTTAAGCCCTAACCGCCGCCGTTGTCTGCGCAGTCCGCCGTCGACCGCCGTTCGCCGCGGGCCGCCTCTCCCGAGCCGTCTCCGCCACTTTGTTCCGCCTCGGTGAGATCCCCTTGCCTTCCTCTAGCTCGCCGACCCCTTGGTTTGGCCTGTGGTGGATCCTAGGCCTGAGCCCGCGAGCTCCGTGGCTTCGGCCATGGCGGAGCCGCGCACGACGTCGCGTTGAGAGCCGTGACGCCGCGGCTAGTGCGCGCCGTCGCCCGCCCGCGCGCGCACTCCGCCCTTGGCCTAATCCGCGCCATCCGTCTCCGATCCGACGGTCCGTGATGGCCCGTACCCCTTCGGGGTGATCTTTGCTAAAGAACCCCCGAAGAAGCCATGAATCAACCCGCGCTCCAGCGGCACTGTTCGCTGAGTCTTTGAAAACTTCCGTCTAGGCCCCTGTGTTTTGGAGAAATGGAGGCGCAGTCCAGTTGACTGCGGTATTGGTTTAAAATCCAATTTAAATTTCGGTTTAAATCCAAATACAATTCAAACTATTTACAGAAATGCCACTACTTTGTTTTGCTTATAAAATCCACGTTTTAGCTCCGATTTGATCCATTCAAATTGCGTTAGCTTCGTAATTTAGTGCTCTATCGGTTTATACCCCTGTTAACCTGTTTTAGACAGTTTAGCTTTAGGGTCCAAGTTAATCTTGTTTAGGGCTTTATATACCGTTTCGGCCGTATCTTTCACACCGTAAATCCGTTTTCGATGAACCAAAGCTTGTTGTGATCGTAGAGATGCGTACTTCAGTTTTATCAAAGTTTTATTTAAGTTTATTACTGTTTGGTGTATTGCTCTAATAATAGCCCTGTTTGCATCGTGTATGTTTGCACCTGGAATGCGTGGTGATGTTTGTGATCGAGTAGACGGTGAGTCGGTGTGGTACGACCAGGACCCCTCGTTCTGTGACCAGCAGGAAGATCAACCTTTCGACAACCAAGGCAAGTTAGCATGGGATCCCCTTGTCTCCTATACACTTTACTTTAATCACTCATTTATGCATGTGTCCAATTGAGCAACCTTAGAAAACCCACTTAGCTTTGTGATCTGTGATGTTCTTGTTCCCATGGGATATATGCATGTGGGTAGTTTTGCTAGTGCTAACTGTCTTATAATTGATCCAGTCCTATGATGAATTTGTTTCTCATGATGATACGTTGTTAAACGGTTAATAAAACTTGCTGTTAGCAAAAGCTGGGATTGACAGTGCTACCATGAGTGCTATATGGCTCTGGTTTTAGCTCAGTAAACTGGACCTTGTCTAATTTGGCAGCGGTGACCCGAAAGGGCGCAAAAGGGGCTTGCCACTTTGGGTGTAGGGCTGCTTCTGTTTCTATGTGTATAGCTGCGATGGCCTTGTGCCATAGAAAAGGGGGGTTGCTACATCTGCCTGCCAAGGAAACCTAGCGGCCCTGACCAGTTAGACGAACCAGCGAAAGGCTTCATAGTGTGCTCTGCCGATCTATCTCGGAAGTGGATCAAGAGGTTGGCCGCCTCGGGCACAAGGGTAACACGGCTTGTGGGTAAAGATGCACCACCTCTGCAGAGTGTAAAACTGTTATAACAGCCGTGCTCACGGTCACGAGCGGCCCGGAAAACTAGCGGAACTATGAAACTTAACAATTGTTACTTTATGTTGTTGGTACATTTTGATGTCATATCTTACCTTGGTTGGACAAATGGATCATGGGTTAAGGGTTAAGCACAATATTCGTTTACCTTAATGTTAAAACTTTGCCAACTTAAAAGCTAACTGCAGTCAGACAGCGTCAACCTTTTTGAGCCTCATGAACCCTGTGTTAGCTTGCTAAGTACGAGAAGTACTTACGCTTGTTGTTTATCTTCTTTTTGGGCAAAATCCCGGATGGGCAACAGATGAAGGTGCAGTTGGCGACTTTCCTGAAGACTTCTAGGCTAGCTGCTCCCCCAGTCGACGTTTCCCTGTGGTTTAGTTTGTGTACAAGTTCAGTGATCTGTGGTTCCGTATGTTGTAAGACTCTGTTTTAAGTACTATCGTGATGTAATAAACAATGTGATGATGCCACTCTTGTAATTTGTCTACTTATGTGTGTGATTGTTTCCTGGGCACACATGAGTATTCCGCCTCAGTTTTATCCTTAAAATTGGGGTGTGACAAATTGGTATCAGAGCTTTGTTGACTGTAGGACGCAAGCCTAGCTAGGAAATGGCCGTCTAACACCTTTTTGTTACCTGTTCATGCTTATTTTATTAACTCGTTACTTTATTAAAATTTTATGCTCCTTATTCTTCTTCTATTGCATAAAACTAATTGTTTCCGCTTATCTTATCTTGTTTTATAACGTCAGGATGCCTCGCATGAACACCCGTGCCTACCGTGCTCTTTTCACCAGCCAGCCTGCTCCCCCTGTGGTTCACATCCCCGATAGTGATGGTTCTTCCAGCTCCTCCAACGCCGTCTTCATGGAGGACGAAGAGTTGACCGTTACTCCAGCAACTTCTGAGGAGCTAGCGGCACCACCACCGCCCCCTGCAGCAGTTCCCGAGCCTCCAGCTCCGGAGGTGCCTGCTCCGGAGGTGCCAGTCCCAGTGGAGCCTGTGCCTGAGGCGCCAGCGCCCGAGGTCCCTGCTCCAGAGGCACCCGCTCCTGCAGCACCTGACGCTCCACCAGCTCCTGCGGCACCAGCCTTCGTGCCAGTGTACCCGGTGGTACACTCTCCCGCCGCCTCATCAGCTTCGGCACCAGCACCTCCTGCCTCTCCAGCAGCGCAGGTGGTGGAAGACCTTGGTTGGGATCGTCGCTTCATGTTCAAGAAGCCCGACGAGACAGCCTACTATCATAGTATGCTGGTTCGTTTGCTGGAGGAGTACTACCCTGAGATGGAGGCTAAGCTCCAGTACCACTGCGGCGAGTATACCCACCCTTTGGAGGCTACATACTGGAAGTCCGACCTGATGGTTACAGGTTGGAAAGCTGCTGATCAAGCCCATGTCATAGAGTCAGCTCACAGGACTACCACCAAGCGTGGTGATGCCCTCGCAAGTATGGAAGACGCGGCGCAGGATGCTTACCTGCACTACCATGGCCTTCGCTTCCAGAGGATGAGGAATGATCGCTACCGCTACCTGCCCCAAAGTGACATGGAGGGCTCGTGGCGAACCCTGCTACCACCGGTGGAGTACCCGGTTCTGGTCTCCACTGCTCAGCACGCCTATGAGGTGCATAGGAAGGCCGACAAGGTGCAAGATGACCTGCGTGCTGCACAGAAGGTGATAAGGCGTTTGGAGCGCGAAGTGGATTACCTTCGCGGTGAGCTAGACTATGCAGCTGTCTACAAGAAGAAGTACAGAGCCAACGATGCCCCCGGTGGAGCCCAGTAGCTTGCCTACCACGATCAGTTATCTCGTGTAGACACGTTGTTTAAGTTCAGTTTGTGTTATGTGAACCTGTGGTGTTTGTGTTACTTATGTTAGTGAACTATGTTTGTTCGGATCTTTGTCTGTGTGATGTGAAGTATGGGTTATGTCCGTGCTTCTCCAAGTTAAACCTCTTCTTGTGTTTTATAAAGTTGCTTATCTCCTTTGTCTGTGTTGCTGTTTTCTGGAGCAGCCTATGTTTAAATCTGTGTATCTCTTAATCCGTGATCCCAAAAATTGTGAAATTTTTGTGGGAGTATCTAGACTGATGTACCTTTCAAACAAATCTGGAACCAAGTCTTTATCTGTTCGGATCTAGGAGATATGCCTGTTTAAAGTTGATGTTTCTGCGCAGTCTGTCATCCAGAACAGTTTCTGATCAATGCTGTTTTCGGCCTAGAATCTGGCCGAATCTGAAAAAGTGTTCTATATGAAAGTTGTAGCTGGTTTCTTAAGCTTTCCAACGATGTCTGGTTCATCCCCGTTGGATTTCTGTAGCTCGAGTTATGCCCGTTTTAGTGTGCTGCTGTTGACAAGAATGTGCACCGAAAATTTCAGCAATGTTCACTTATGTCATATATACTTTCTATGTTGGATATAAAGGTCTAACTCTTGCGCATTTGTTGGTGAGCAGATGGCAGCAAGGGGAGGACGCGGGAGAGGCCGTGGCCGTGGGCGTGGTGCTCCTATGGACCCGCCGCCGCCACCGCCGCCGGTGACCATCGAGCAGTTGATGGCCACGCAGAATCAACTTATGCACGCCATGATGAACCGCCTGGATCAGGCGCCCGCTGCCGCACCTCAACCTCTTCAAGTCAGGGACCGTCGGGGAGAGTTCCTGAAGGGCCATCCACCTGTGTTCACTCACGCCTCTGAGCCACTGGAGGCGGATGACTGGCTCCGTGCAGTGGAAAAACAGCTGAACATCGCCCAGTGCACCGATTATGAGAAGGTGCTCTACGCTTCTGGGCAACTGCAGGGAGCTGCACAGGACTGGTGGGATGCGTTCATGTTCGGCCGTCCCCAAGATGCCCCAGTTGTTACGTGGCAGGAGTTCAAGGAGAACTTCCGATCCTATCACATCCCAGATGGTCTCGTGGAACTGAAGCAAGAGGAGTTCCGCTCTCTGAAGCAAGGGTCCATGTCAGTGGCGCAGTACCGCGACAAGTTTGCTCAGCTATCGCGATATGCCCCCCAGGATGTGGCCAATGACAAGGACAAACAGCGCCGTTTCCTGAATGGTCTGTATGATGGGTTGCAACTCCAGTTGATGTCCAACACCTACCCGAACTATCAGGCCCTGGTCAATAGGGCGATAGTTATTGACAACAAGAGGAAGGAAATGGAAGCAAAGAAAAGAAGCTTCCAAGGCCAGTCATCGGGGAGCAACACTCGTCCCCGAATCAACCCACAGCAAGGTTACCCTCAGAGGGGTCAAGGCAACCAGTGGAACAGAGGACAGTACCCCCAGGGCAACCAGAACCAGCAGCGCCTTCCACATCAGCAGCAGTCAGGTGGTCAGCGCTACCAGCAGCAGCCAGGAGGTCAGAGGTACCAGCAACAGCAGAGCGGCCAAGTATCACGCCAGGGAGCAACCAACTCCGCTCCCATTAAGAATGCCGCTCAGCAGAACCCCAACGCTTGCTACCGTTGCGGGGAGCCAGGACACTACGCTCACCAGTGCCCCAAGAAGCAGAACCCCCAGGCCCCACAGAACCAGGCAGGAGCTCAGAAGCAGAATGCTCGTCCACCTCACACTGGACGGGTGAATCATGTAGCTGCCGAGAGTGCCCTGGATGCACCGGATGTTATGATGGGTACGTTCAGCATCAACTCAATCCCAGCAACCATACTTTTTGATTCTGGTGCTTCGCATTCTTTCATTTCACAGTCGTTTGTTAGAATGCATGGTGTGCCTTTATGTGCAATGAAAGAAACAATCATAGTAAACTCACCAGGGGGTAGTATGCCTGCAAGTTTTTGGAGCCCCACCTCTAGTGTCAACCTAAGGGGGGTAGACTTTAAAGTAAAGCCTATAGTGCTAAGAACAGCAGGTATAGATCTCATCTTGGGTATGGACTGGATGAAGCAACATGGGGCTATCATTCAGTGTCAAGAAAGGTCAGTTGTTGTAACTACACCTAAGGGAGACAGAATCTGTGTGCAAGTGGTGTTAAAAGAGCAGCCAACTGCCACGGTCAACCAGATGGATGCGAGTGGTGCAGAGCAAGATCGGGTGGTGGACGAGTTCCCTGATGTCTTTCCGGATGATCTGCCAGGTATGCCACCTGATCGCGATGTTGAGTTCATTATTGAATTACTGCCTGGAACTGCACCAATATCTAAAAGACCATATAGAATGGGGGTAAATGAATTAGAAGAACTTAAGAAACAGCTTAAGGAGTTGTTAGAGAAAGGGTATATACGTCCTAGTGCTTCTCCTTGGGGAGCACCAGTGATCTTTGTGGATAAGAAAGATGGTAGCCAGAGGATGTGTGTGGACTATAGGTCCTTAAATGAGGTTACCATTAAAAACAAATACCCTCTACCCCGGATAGACGATCTATTCGACCAGCTTAGAGGAGCATGTGTGTTCTCTAAAATAGATCTCAGATCTGGGTATCACCAGTTGAAAATCCGGAACTCAGACATTCCTAAGACCGCCTTCACCACGCGGTATGGACTGTATGAGTATACAGTGATGTCTTTTGGTCTGACCAATGCCCCAGCCTACTTCATGTATCTGATGAATAAAGTGTTCATGGAATACCTAGATAAGTTTGTGGTGGTGTTCATAGATGACATTCTAGTGTTCTCTAAAACAGAGGAGGAACACGCGGAACATCTGAGGATGGTTTTGCAAAAGTTAAGAGAGCATCAGCTCTATGCCAAGAGGAGCAAGTGTGATTTTTGGCTGAAAGAAGTCTCTTTCTTAGGGCATGTTGTCTCTAACGGAGGTATATCCGTTGATCCTAGCAAGGTGCAAGATGTGTTGGATTGGAATCCGCCAACTAATGCCAGTGAAATCCGAAGTTTCCTGGGTTTGGCCGGGTATTATAGAAGGTTCATTGAAGGATTCTCCAAGCTCGCAAAGCCTATGACTGCCTTGTTGGAAAAGAATGCTAAGTTTGTGTGGTCTGATAAATGTCAAGCAAACTTTGAAGAGTTAAAGAGGAGATTAACCTCAGCACCTGTCCTAGTTCTGGCAGACTTGAACAAAAGTTTCTCCATCTATTGTGATGCATCTCGTCTGGGACTTGGATGTGTTCTGATGCAAGAAGGAAGAGTAGTTGCCTACGCATCTAGACAGCTGAGAAAGCACGAGGTGAACTATCCAACTCATGATTTGGAGTTAGCAGCTGTGGTCCATGCTCTGAAAATATGGAGGCATTATCTGGTTGGGCATAAGTGTGACGTGTATACGGATCATAAAAGTCTGAAGTATATATTTACTCAGTCAGATCTGAACTTGAGGCAACGCCGTTGGCTAGAACTGATCAAAGACTATGACCTAGAGGTACATTATCACCCGGGAAAGGCCAATGTCGTGGCCGATGCCTTGAGTAGAAAAACCTACGCAAACGGTCTGCAAGTGGAACGCATGTCAGCAGAGTTGAGAGCTGAAATGGCATACCTTAATCTATGTTTTGCCAACAATGTGGTGGAAATGTCAGTTGAACCTACCTTGGAGAAAGAAATCCGTGAGGGTCAGTTGAAAGATGAGAAGTTGAAAGAGATAGCAGAAAACATAGTGCTTGGAAAGGCACCAGGATTCCGGATGGATGCTAATGGGACTCTTTGGTTTGGAAAGAGGATTTGTGTGCCCGATGTGAAAGCTATCCGTGATGCCATTTTGCGGGATGCACATGAATCTGCCTATTCCATTCACCCCGGTAGCACCAAAATGTACTTGGATCTGAAAGATAAATACTGGTGGTATGGTATGAAACGAGATGTAGCAGAATATGTGGCTCTATGTGACACCTGTCAGAAGGTCAAAGCTGAACATCAAAGACCAGCAGGACTGTTACAGCCTATGCAGATACCCGAGTGGAAATGGGAAGAAGTGGGAATGGACTTTATTACTGGTTTACCTCGCACACAAAGAGGCTATGACTCTATATGGGTAATAGTCGACCGTCTCACTAAGGTCGCTCACTTTTTACCAGTAAAGACCACCTATACTGGGGCGAGGTTAGCAGAACTGTACATGGAGAGGATTGTGTCTCTGCATGGTGTTCCAAAGAAAATAGTGTCTGACAGAGGGACACAGTTCACTTCTCACTTTTGGTATCAAGTACATCAATCCTTGGGAACTGAGCTGACTTTCAGTTCTGCATATCACCCACAAACAGATGGGCAGACTGAAAGGATAAATCAGATCTTGGAGGACATGTTGAGAGCATGTGCCCTTCAGCATGGGACTAGCTGGGATAAAAGCCTTCCATACGCTGAATTCTCATACAACAACAGTCACCAGAAGAGTCTGAAAATGGCTCCTTTCGAAGCTTTGTATGGGCGAAAGTGTAGAACTCCCTTGTTCTGGAATCAGACAGGAGAAACTCAAGTGTTTGGACCGGATGTCCTTAGAAATGCTGAAGAACAAGTAAGGATGATCCGAGATAACTTGAGGATAGCTCAGTCCCGACAAAAGAGTTATGCAGATACTCGCAGGAGGGACTTAGTTTTCAAAGTGGGAGACTATGTGTATTTGAAAGTGTCACCCATGAGAAGCGTAAAGAGGTTTAACATGAAAGGAAAGTTGGCACCCAGATACATAGGTCCTTTCCGGATCTTAGCCAGACGTGGAGAAGTGGCCTATCAGCTCGAGTTACCTGAAAAGTTATCAGGTGTGCATGATGTGTTCCATGTTTCTCAGCTAAAGAAATGCCTGAGAGTGCCTGAAGAGCAAGTTCCCCTGGAAGAGATCAAGATAGGAGAGGATCTCACTTATGAAGAGTACCCTGTCAAGATCTTGGAGACAGCAGAAAGAGTTACCAGGAGCCGAGTTATCAAGATGTGCAAAGTTCAGTGGAACCGGTATACAGAAGAAGAGGCTACCTGGGAAAGAGAAGAAGATCTTCGGAAGTCTTATCCCCAGTTGTTTGAGTAAGCTCCAGTCGAATCTCGAGGACGAGATTCATCTTAAGGGGGGTAGAGTTGTAACACCCTAAAATTTTTCTCCAAAACAAAATAGGTGAAAATGATTTAATAATGAATTTGTGAGCATTTAACCTAGGGTTAAATAAATTTTTGTTGAATTAAAATTATGGTGGCAACATGTTTTTGCATTCATGCTGATGCACTGGATTTATTGAAGTGACTGGTTTTTGTTAAAACTTGGTTTGAATTCAAACTCCTTTTGGAAATGTTTTGAAATGCTTTGAAATAAATGAAAAAGGAATTCTTTTACTCCCTCTCTCCTTCCCTGGTTTCCGGCCCAACCGCCCGGGCAGCCCAGCCCGCCGGCGCTCTTCCCCTCCTTCTCTTTCCGCCGCTGGGCCTTTTTCCCTCCCCCTTCTCTCTATCGCGCGCGGCCGCAGGTCGGCCCGCTCGGCGCCGCTGCACCCACCGCGCGTCCGTCCCCTTCTCCTTTCCCGCCGTGGGCCGGCGCCCTCCGGATCTCCCTCCCGCGCGGCCCATAGGCCGGCCCGACGCAGCAACCGCCGGTGCTCGCTTCACCGCCCGCGCTCTCCTCCCTCTCTCTCGCTGACCTCCCGTCCCCACATGTCAGCGCCTTTCTTCCCCAATTCCCCCTCCTTCTCCGCGTGTCTGCGCCGAGCCGCAACCGCTCGGCCGCACGCTCCGCTTCGCCCGCGAGCCCGCTCCCACGATCTCGCCCTCGCCCTCGTGTATTTAGCGGATGCGCCGCACCCCGCTCCTTCTTTTCCCTCTCCCACTCCCGCAGCGCCGCGCACCGCAGCACCAGAGCCCTCCCCGCCGCCATTTCCGCCGCCGCCGTCGACCCGTCGGTTCGACGCCGCTCCGGTCGTGTGCGACCTTCCCCGAGCTCCGCCGCACCTCGGTGAAGTTGCCGAACCACCCTTCCCTCTCTTTTTCGCTCGGTTTAAGCCCTAACCGCCGCCGTTGTCTGCGCAGTCCGCCGTCGACCGCCGTTCGCCGCGGGCCGCCTCTCCCGAGCCGTCTCCGCCACTTTGTTCCGCCTCGGTGAGATCCCCTTGCCTTCCTCTAGCTCGCCGACCCCTTGGTTTGGCCTGTGGTGGATCCTAGGCCTGAGCCCGCGAGCTCCGTGGCTTCGGCCATGGCGGAGCCGCGCACGACGTCGCGTTGAGAGCCGTGACGCCGCGGCTAGTGCGCGCCGTCGCCCGCCCGCGCGCGCACTCCGCCCTTGGCCTAATCCGCGCCATCCGTCTCCGATCCGACGGTCCGTGATGGCCCGTACCCCTTCGGGGTGATCTTTGCTAAAGAACCCCCGAAGAAGCCATGAATCAACCCGCGCTCCAGCGGCACTGTTCGCTGAGTCTTTGAAAACTTCCGTCTAGGCCCCTGTGTTTTGGAGAAATGGAGGCGCAGTCCAGTTGACTGCGGTATTGGTTTAAAATCCAATTTAAATTTCGGTTTAAATCCAAATACAATTCAAACTATTTACAGAAATGCCACTACTTTGTTTTGCTTATAAAATCCACGTTTTAGCTCCGATTTGATCCATTCAAATTGCGTTAGCTTCGTAATTTAGTGCTCTATCGGTTTATACCCCTGTTAACCTGTTTTAGACAGTTTAGCTTTAGGGTCCAAGTTAATCTTGTTTAGGGCTTTATATACCGTTTCGGCCGTATCTTTCACACCGTAAATCCGTTTTCGATGAACCAAAGCTTGTTGTGATCGTAGAGATGCGTACTTCAGTTTTATCAAAGTTTTATTTAAGTTTATTACTGTTTGGTGTATTGCTCTAATAATAGCCCTGTTTGCATCGTGTATGTTTGCACCTGGAATGCGTGGTGATGTTTGTGATCGAGTAGACGGTGAGTCGGTGTGGTACGACCAGGACCCCTCGTTCTGTGACCAGCAGGAAGATCAACCTTTCGACAACCAAGGCAAGTTAGCATGGGATCCCCTTGTCTCCTATACACTTTACTTTAATCACTCATTTATGCATGTGTCCAATTGAGCAACCTTAGAAAACCCACTTAGCTTTGTGATCTGTGATGTTCTTGTTCCCATGGGATATATGCATGTGGGTAGTTTTGCTAGTGCTAACTGTCTTATAATTGATCCAGTCCTATGATGAATTTGTTTCTCATGATGATACGTTGTTAAACGGTTAATAAAACTTGCTGTTAGCAAAAGCTGGGATTGACAGTGCTACCATGAGTGCTATATGGCTCTGGTTTTAGCTCAGTAAACTGGACCTTGTCTAATTTGGCAGCGGTGACCCGAAAGGGCGCAAAAGGGGCTTGCCACTTTGGGTGTAGGGCTGCTTCTGTTTCTATGTGTATAGCTGCGATGGCCTTGTGCCATAGAAAAGGGGGGTTGCTACATCTGCCTGCCAAGGAAACCTAGCGGCCCTGACCAGTTAGACGAACCAGCGAAAGGCTTCATAGTGTGCTCTGCCGATCTATCTCGGAAGTGGATCAAGAGGTTGGCCGCCTCGGGCACAAGGGTAACACGGCTTGTGGGTAAAGATGCACCACCTCTGCAGAGTGTAAAACTGTTATAACAGTCGTGCTCACGGTCACGAGCGGCCCGGAAAACTAGCGGAACTATGAAACTTAACAATTGTTACTTTATGTTGTTGGTACATTTTGATGTCATATCTTACCTTGGTTGGACAAATGGATCATGGGTTAAGGGTTAAGCACAATATTCGTTTACCTTAATGTTAAAACTTTGCCAACTTAAAAGCTAACTGCAGTCAGACAGCGTCAACCTTTTTGAGCCTCATGAACCCTGTGTTAGCTTGCTAAGTACGAGAAGTACTTACGCTTGTTGTTTATCTTCTTTTTGGGCAAAATCCCGGATGGGCAACAGATGAAGGTGCAGTTGGCGACTTTCCTGAAGACTTCTAGGCTAGCTGCTCCCCCAGTCGACGTTTCCCTGTGGTTTAGTTTGTGTACAAGTTCAGTGATCTGTGGTTCCGTATGTTGTAAGACTCTGTTTTAAGTACTATCGTGATGTAATAAACAATGTGATGATGCCACTCTTGTAATTTGTCTACTTATGTGTGTGATTGTTTCCTGGGCACACATGAGTATTCCGCCTCAGTTTTATCCTTAAAATTGGGGTGTGACAGATTGAAGTCGGAAAGAAAAGCATGGAAGCAATAGACAAAGTTGTCCCTCTAACCAACCTTACGGAGTTGCAATCACTGCTTGGCAAAATTAATTTTGTAAGAAGGTTTATATCTAACTTATCAGAAAGAGTTCTGCCTTTTTCTCCGTTGCTGAAGCTTAAGAAAGATCAAAAGTTCGTGTGGGGTGACGTACAATAGAGAGCTTTTGATGAAATTAAAGAATACATGAAGGCACCACCAGTGTTGGTACCTCCACAGCTTGATAAATCTTTCAAGTTGTACGTGGCGGCCGATAGCCTAACAGTGGGATTGGCCCTTATACAAGAATTTGAAGGAAAGGAAAGAGTAATAGCTTACCTTAGCCGAAAGTTGTTAGACCCAGAGACGAGGTATTTGGCTACGGAGAAACTTTGTTTATGCGTTTATTACTCGTGTACCAAGCTTCGGCATTACTTATTAAATGTCGAATGCGTAGTAGTTTCTGAATTTGACGTAATAAAACATATGTTGTCAATGCCTATTCTAAGTGGAAGGATCGACAAGTGGATTTTAGCACTGTCGGAGTTTGATTTAAGGTACGAACGGCAAAAGCAGTAAAAGGTCAAGCTATCGCCGATTTTGTTACTCATCATCGTGGTCATTCTGCTGATATGGTAAATATCGCACATTGGACTTTGTTTTTCGATGGCTCATCTTGCAGTAAAGGTGGTGGTGCTGGTATTTTCTTAATTTCTCCATGAGGGTTGACTTTTAAATATGCCATCCCCTTTGAGTTTTATGTTACTAACAATCAAGCGGAGTATGAGGCCTTGCTCAGAGGACTTCGACTTCTTGTGGAAATAAGAGCTGTTGCTGTCGAAATCTTTGGGGATTCTGAGTTGGTCATCAACCAGTTAACTGGTCAATATGAATGTAAAAGTGATGTATTGAGAGAATATTATGAAGAATGTCAAGAGCTTTTGAAATGTTTTCAGATGGCAACTTTACATCATATCCCTAGGGGGCACAACGAAGAAGCAAATAAATTAGCTCAGGCTGCTTCTGGCTACCGGGAAGATCAGGAAGTTCTCACTTTGGAAGAAGATCGTATGGCTGATGATTGGAGAAAAGAAATTATCGATTACTTGAAAAATCCATCACAAAAGGTTTCCCGAAAGCTCAGATATAAGGCCCTCAAGTTTACACTTCTTGATGATCAATTGTACTATAAATCTATAGATGGAGTGCTTCTCAAGTGTTTGAGTCAAGGAGAAGCCAAAAAGCTGATGTATGAAGTGCATGAAGGGCTGTGTGGCGCACATCAATCGGCTTACCGAATGAAATGGATACTAAGAAGGACTAGGTATTTTTGGCCGACTATGCTCGAAGATTGTTTTGAGTATTATAAAGGATGCCAAGATTGTCAGAGATTCGGCAATATTCAAAGAGTTCCAGCATCGGTTATGAATCCAATTATCAAACCGTGGCCGTTTAGGGGATGGGCCATAAATTTGATTGGTCAGATCCATCCTCCTTCTAGCAAAGGACATAAGTTCATACTATTGGCTACAGATTACTTTACCAAATGGGTTGAGGCTGTGACTTTGAAAAAGGTTACGTCAGAAAACATGATCAATTTTGTTAAGGAGCATATAGTTCACAGATTCAGGATCCCTCAGACTATAACAACAGATCAGGGGACTCAGTTTACATCATCCGAATTTTGTGATTTTGCTGAAGAAATGGGAATCAAGTTGTATAATTCTTCTCCCTTCTATGCGCAAGCCAATGGTCAAGCTGAAGCATCAAATAAAATTATGATTAAGATTATCCAGAAGAAGATTGATGAAAAGCCGAAAAAATGGCATTTGGTTCTTAATGAGGCATTGTGGGCTTACCGAATGGCATGTCATGGGTCTACTCAAGCGTCTCCTTATGAGTTGGTTTATGGGCATTGTGCTGTGTTGCCATGGGAGTTACAATCGAGTTCAAGACGAGTTACATTACAGAATGATTTAAGGAAAGAAGATTATGCAGGTCTAATGATGGATGAACTAGAAGATTTGTACTTGGTTCGTCTTAAGGCATTGGAAAACATAGAGAAAAATAAACTACGTGTTGCCAAATAATACAATAAGTTAAAGAGAAACACTTTGTAGAAGGGGATTTGGTTTGGAAGGTTATATTGCCGATCGGGATGAAGGATAAAGCGTTCGGTAAATGGTCTCCAAATTGGGAAGGTCCCTTTCGGATAATAAGACATGTGCCTGGCAATGCATATATTTTGAAGACTTTATTGGGAGAAGAATTTTCTAGAGCTATTAATGGGAGATTTCTTAAGAAATTTTATCCCAGTATGGAAGTCGGTACATGAGCAGATTCAAGGATATTCATGTGCAAAAATAGCCGACATGACATATGTCGTCTTTAGAGCAAAAATATCAGTCTAACTGAATAAGTATAATATCATGCAGGAGTCCTGCTTTAGGCGATTTAGAGAAGAAAAAACGGGGGTCACAGACCAATATTTCACAGATGCAAAGTGTTTCACAAAAGAAGGCAGTCTTGTTACGGGAACTCCTAAGTACAGTTTATTCATCAAATAATCTGTTCAAGTCAGATTGGGCGTCAGTGGCCTGGGCAAGGACGGTTGCATGATCATCATAGCTTTCCAGAAGTTCTTCAATGTCTTCAACATCTTCTAGGAGTTCGCCGCTGAGAAAGCCGGTTGGCATGGTGGAGAAATCCTCACGCGCCTGGGTGGACATCGCCGCCAGCCCTAAGGCAACGTCGTGGTGTACGCCGTGAATGACGACCTGATCGACACGACTGTTTGCATCATCAAGGCGTGCCTCCGCGGTTTCCCTCTGGGCGTTTACCTTGTCGGCCACCTTAGTTGCCGCAATCTTCAGGCGGTCGACCTCCGCGGACAATGCTAGCAAGAGAAAAGATGCGTCAGGCAAGCAAGTTCAATTAAAAGGAGGGGAATCGGGCGAGGATTTCACCAACCTATGATGGCATTGCAGAGTTGCTTCCGCTGGTCCTCCCATTCAAGCTGGTCGATGTCATATTGCTTGGAAACTTCGCCCAGTTCCTCTCGGGCCTTGTCCCTCTCTTCCTTGAAGCGACAGGCATCGTGGTTACTCCACCAATCGGAGTAGTAGGAGTCTGATGAAGGGTCCGAGGAATCGAAGGGGCTGGAGGAACCAGATGACGGAGTTCCTGGTTGAGGATGTGGATGACTTTGGCTGCTGGAGATGAATCTTATCCTGATGAGTAAGAAGAAAATCAAAATCTAGGCAGAAGAAGGACAAGAACGAAGAACTGCAAGGGGGCAAAGGAACTTATTCTCACCCGTGGCGTCGGCGTTGCGGTGGCTTGCTTCCCTCTGCTTCCTCTTCGGCAGGACGCTTGTCGCGGTCATCACCACTCGCCATTGCTATGGAGGTTAGGGTTTTCTTCTGGATTGAGTCGAGTGAAAGATGAAGAGGCGGAGGCAGGAATGCTGGATTGCAGGTAGTAATCGAGACTGACGAAAGGGATTTATTTATAAGCCAAAAGAGTCATGGCGAGTTCCACGGAGCGGTGAAAATGCCAAGCGACAAAGTAGGGTTTTTTCCTCTCGAATGGGCCGTTACTGGACTGGGCCAGGCTCGGTTAAGTCGACCGCCATTCGGCTATATCCTTGGTTCTTTGAGTCAGGTTTCGTTCGGCTATCGGAAGAATAAGGACAATCGGCTACATCTTAATAGGAAAAATTTAAAGGAAAAGGCCGATTGTTTTCTCAGACAAATAAAAGCGTGGAAGCACAAAGATGGTTTTGCGGACACGGAGTATATTACACTTAGTTTATTACAAGCTCAATATCTATTCATTCAGAAGCTGATTAATTGCCTTTAGGGCCTCGGTCCTGATTCGGCCAATGTTGTCTAGTACTTTCTGATCATCATCTTTAGAGCTTTGAATCTTGGATAGCTTGGCTTTGATTTGCCGGTCTTCTTTGAGGGCCGAAGTCATCCTTAGTGAAGCCGCTTCTATGTTCTTCGGCAAATCAGCTATATGGGCCCTGTGAGACCGAATTTTGGCATTTAGTTCGGTCAGCCGAGCTTCTAGCTTGCCTTTTTCCTCCTCCATGGCTTTCAATTCAGGCTCTAGGGTTGCCAGGGAATTTCTTGCAGTTTGGATATGAGAATGCAAATTTTTGAGTTCCAGCTTCTTTGAGGACCTGTCATTTTGCAAGACAGCCCTGGATGATGTGTTCTTGGTCGCCCTTCTCACCATGCCGACGAAGTTGTCAAGGCAGGCTGCAGACTCTAGGGGAGTTAAAAAGAGCAGAGGGAATATCTTCATCAATAAGTTCAAGGATGTCTCTGATTTGATCTGCATCCTAAACCAAATTGACGGTATCCTTGTTCAACAGGGCGGTTATCTCCTTCAGCCGAGCTTGATTTTCCGTTGACAAAGTACAGTGAGAAGTATTTTCTTCACCCTTCTCAGTGATATAATCTTCAGCAGGGAAGGAATAACTCGTGGTCGACTCATTGGTTTTCTTCTAAGAGAGGGGAAAGAAGCGTTAGCCGATTGAGCAAATTTGTTGAAATAATATAGTTTGAAATGAAACTTTACCTGCTGAGCTGATTGATCTTGGCCTGTTTGAGGGCTTGGCTGAGTATTCAAAGGAGGTGAACTTGGGGCATGATCAGGGGAAGTTTCTTTTGCCAGTTCGTTTAATATTTTATCTATTTCAGATAATAGTATGAGCATGGAAAGAGATGTGGCAGCAGAAAGGAGTTTAGCCGAATGTATTACCTATAGTCTCATTGGCTTCTTGACTTTTTGAACCTTCAGGATTTGTTGGATCTTCAGTTGATGAGGTACCACCTGATTTGAAAATTTTAACCTGTGGCTGTAGTAGAAGCGATGGAATATGGAGATGGTCAGGTTTATTGCCGAATGAAGTTACTAACTTGACACAAGACGAAGGATTCATACCTTAGGGGATAATTGAGCCCTTTTGGTCCTTGGTTTCCTGGGTAAAGGGATACTCTCAAGTGCTTTTCTTTTACCCTCTCCTCTTGAAGGTGCAGTAGTTGAAGTTGCAGGAATTTTCATAAAAGTTTTCAGGTTTGGAGCATTGAAACCCAAAGCAGGACTGGGTCCAGCCAAATAATATTCAATTTCTTTAGCAGGGGGTGTAGGCTCCGAATCCTGTGTATAGCCGAATTTTAAGGTGGGGATTGAATTCAAAAGCAGAAAGTGATAAGTATAATGAAATTACCTCACTGTCAGAAGCAAAATCAGGTTGCAAATTTTGACATAAAGAATGGACTGATACATTGAAGATATGAGCGCGCCATTCTTCCCACCAAGAAGTGAAGAAAGGATGAGCATTGTCTACTATCCCGAATGGAGATGGTTCATATGTTGGCAGCTCCCATCCTAATTCAAAGACTTTTTCGGTCATTATCCCTTCTATGATTACTTCCCTAGGCTTTATTATTGTTGAGAAGAAAGGTTTTGGGGGTAATTGACCACATCCTAATTGTCTGGCCACCATGTTTGGATAGTAAAATTCATAGGTGGACTGCACTAATCTTCCATGATGAAACTCGGCTGGCAGAGTGCAAGGTTTGATGAAAGAGTTAAAGATATCAATGGATACTTTGTCTACACAGCCGAATTCATAGCTAAACTTGCAAGGAAAAGTCAGGTTTTCATTCTCTTTGTAAGGACACCAAAGTACATTGTTGAAACCTTTGAAGAACAGCTTGAAGAGATGACCGATGTCTATGTCGATTCTGATAGATGATGGTGCTTCTCCATAAGTCTGACAAGCTTTAACCTTTGCTGCCTTGCCTTCAGCATAGTTCATTGAAGGGAAACTCAGGTTAAGAAGGCTCACAAAAACTATCTGATGCATATATAGTTGGAGCCACATTTGAACCAACCACCAGGGACCATTCACACAGGAGATTTCTCCACCTAGGTGCATCTGGAGAGTAATCTGGTGCATCATATGATAAACACACCCCAAAAAATATTTGCCTAGAGAGATTTGAGTACCTGCAGATAAGTCTTTAGCCATCACTATGTGGTTCAGGGTGGTTCATTGGATTTTCCATAGAAGATGAATCTGCATAGCCACATATTCATGAAGGCTTTTAGTTCTTTGTCAGAGACAGTGCCAGATGACTCCATGTAAGTCTGGATGTATTTGGCCCATCCACATCCAGAACTGACAGCTCTTTGATTGCTTTTGTTCTTGTACTTGTAAGGATATACTGGTAGTGCCACATTCAGGCCAGTTATCATGAAAACATTAGCTAAAGTGATAGTCATCATACCATGGCCGAAAATGAAAGCATTGGTGGCGTCAGACCAAAATTGGGAAGCTGCTATCAGAAGGGAGTCGTTTCTGGGCGTTTCTGATAAAGATAATTCCAAGCAATGGCCAATGTCTTGACTCTCCCAGTGACTGCTACTTTTTTCCAATATCCTCCTGTACCAATTTCGCCATCCAACAATTGGGGGAAATGGCCAGTTCTTGAAGGTGTTTGGCCATTGATTCAGCGGGGTTATCCCACATTTAAAAGGAATTCTTTGGGTTTCCTTCTCAATAATCTCTGTTGGATCGAGATTTCCTATCGGGCCAAGAAGGTAGGAATCAGGATTGGCAGCATAAGGAATCAGAATCTGGTTCTTGTATTCCTTCAAAGAATGGCAAAATTGGAGAAGGAAGTGAGCCGAAAGAGAGATGAAACTAGCGGGAAATCACCAAATGTGTGAGAATGAATGAAGTTTACCTCAGGGATCTCGTTCTGAGTCGCCATTAGGGATTCGAGGTGGATCCGGAGTTACGCCGAGGATTGAGTTTCTTGAGTGGCGGCTACGGCGTCGAAAGGTGTAAACCTAGAAGAGGGAAGAAGTTTGCGGACAATTTCGAAATAAAATAACTTTTATCCCGAAATTGAGGGGGCATGTGTTAACACCAGATTTTCGCACACATAAGGAGATGATAGATGGGCCAGTGTGTGGAGATGAGCGTATGAGGCATTCGGCAAGTATCCATGCGGTCGACTAATTTCCAAGGATTCGACAACTGCTTATGCGATCGGCTATTCTGAGAAAAAGGGAGTTTTCGTTGAAACGATGGAAGCAAGAGCCGATCGGGCAACAAAATTGCGATAATTAAGGCAATGGAGATTCCGAGGGGAGTCGAAGGCCAAAAAATATTGTATTTTCCATTAATATTTCATAGTCGTATCCTCTTAGGACTTGTATTGCGTCCAGGGTATAAATATAAACCCTTGGCCATTGTAAAACTGTTCACAACCATATCAATACAAATCGGCCCCGTGCCATCTTCGAGTCCTTTGTTGTGTCATCAAGTTCTTCGAGAGGAATCATCGATCCGTCGACCTCCGTAAGTCCCGACAACCTTGTTATCATGTCTAGTATCATGCAGTGGATTTAGATATGATGCAAGTAGTCTTATTTGTTTCCATTGGTCGTGCGGCGGACCTTTGTTAATGTTCAAGAAGTCTTTGCTTATGCTTTGCTTATGAGTAAATACCGTGCGGCAGGCGTTTGTTTGATATGTTTAGCAAAAGCGAGATAGTTATCGGCTCTATTAGATTCGGCAGATCTAATAGATTCATTAAGTTATCATGTGTTGCATGTTTTAATAGATTCTATAACACTCTTTTGCCCAATCTAGATTGATTTTGTTCGGCCTTTCTTTACAAGTTTATTTATGCTTCAATAATCGTTGTTTTTCATGATATTTCTTATAAATTGCACGATTATGATGGCCGGATTAATTTCTAATCTAGATTGTTACATGTTGCGGGTTCATGCATGTCAATCATGTTTAAGCTTAGATAAAACTAGGTATCATGTGGCAGATGCAGGTTTTAGATGGGTTTGATCATGTTTGTTTTCATGTTTCTTCTTCATGGACCCCGACTCGGCTAGCTTGCCGAGTTTGGTTACACATCAATTCGTAATTTACTCTTATTCGTTTAAGCATGTCTTTTCCTATACGTATATTCGGCAATCAATGCTTTCATATGCTTTCTTCTATATTAGCCGAATAATTCTATAAACATGTTCCACAGACAGCTTCTATAGCTGTATGTCATCGAAAGTGGCTTCAAGGCCGTAAATATGGAACTGTCTGGTCTCACCCAGCATGTTCCAGTTTTATTCTCACAGTTTATCCCTTGTTGGTTTTCAGGTCAAACCGACTGGCACGTTTCCGGATTTCGAATCGCCCGGGCACCCGATTGAAGCCACGCTTTCTGGCTTGCTGTGTGTGAGGCATAGTGCACCACATTTTGTGCCAACACATCCTTACCTCCACCTCTTCATATTCCTTGCTCGATTCAATCCAGAAGAAAACCCTAACCTTCATAGCAATGGCGAGTGGCGATGATTGTGGCAAGCGTCCCGCCGAAGGGGTAGCATAGGGAAGCAGAGCACCGCAATGTCGGCGCCATGGGTGAGAATCGGTTTCTTTGCCCCCTTGCAGTTCTACCTTCTTGTCCGCCTTCCATCTGGATTTTGATTTTCTTCTTACTTACTAGGATAAGATTCATCTCCACCAGCCAAAGCCATCCTCATCCTCAACCAGGAAACCCATCGTCCGGTTCCTCTAGCCCCTCCTATTCCCCAAATTCTTCCTCAGACTCCTACTACTCCGATTGGTGGAGTCACCGTGGTGCCTGCCGCTTCAAGGAGGAGAGGGATAAGGCCCGAGAGGAACTGGGCGAAGTTTCCAAGCAATACGGCATCGACCAGCTTGAATGGGAAGATCAGCGGAAGCAACTCTGCGATGCTATCACAGGTCAGTGAAATCCTCGCCCGACTCCCCTTCTTTTAATTGAACTTGTTTACTTGATGTATCCTTTTTCCTGTCCAGCATTGTCTGCAGAGGTCGACCACCTGAAGATTGCGGCAACTAGGGTGGCCGACAAGGTGAACGCCCAGGCGGAAACCGTGGAGGCGCGCCTTGATGATGCGGACAGCCGTGTCGATCAAGCCGTCATTCACGGCGTACACCACGGCGTCGCCTTAGGGCTGGCGGTGATGTCCACCCAGGCACATGAGGACTTCTCCACCATGCCAACCGGCTTCCTCGGTGGTGAACTTCTAGAAGACGTCGAAGACATCGAAGAACTTCTGGAAAGCTATGAGGATCATGCAACCGTACTCGCCCAGGCCACTGATGCCCAATCTGTCTTGAACAGATTGTCTGATGAATAGTCTGTACTTAGGAATTCCTGTGATAAGACTGCTCTCTTTTGTGAAACACTTTGCATCTGTGAAATATTGGTTTGTGACCCCTATTTTTCCTTCTCTGAATTACCGAAAACAGAATTCCTGCATGATATTATCCTTATTTGGTTAAATTGATATTTTTTGCTCTAAAGGCGACACATGTCATGTCGGCTATTCTCCAAACTTTTGGAGCATTTTTTCTGCTAAAGGCGATGTTTTACATCGGCTATTTTTTCATACAAATATTCCTGAACCTACTCATGTACCGACTTCCATGCTGGGATGAAACCTCTTAAGAAATCTCCCATTAATAGCTCTGGACAACTCTTCCCCGAACAAAGTCTTCAAGATATATGCATTACCGGGCACGCTCCTCACCACCCGAAAAGGACCTTCCCAATTTGGAGACCATTTAACGAATGCTTTATCTTTCATCCCGATCGGCAATATAACCTTCCAAACCAAATCCCCTTCTACAAAGTGTTTTTCTTTAACCTTTTTATTGTAATATTTGGCAACACATAACTTATTTTTCTCTATGTTTTCCAATGCCTTGAGACGAACTAAATGCAAATCTTCTAATTCATCCGTCATCAAACCTTTATAATCTTCTTTCCTCAAATCATTTTGTAATGTAACTCATCTCAAACCCGATTGTAACTTCCACAGTAACACAACACAATGCCCATAAACCAACTTGTAAGGAGATGCTTGAGTAGACCCATGACAAGCCATTCGGTAAGCCCATAAAGCTTCGTTAAGAACCGAATGCCACTTCTTCGGCTTTTCATCAATCTTCTTCTAGATAATCTTAATCATAATTTTATTCGATGCTTCAGCTTGACCATTGGCTTGGGCATAATAAGAAGAAGAATTATACAACTTGATCCCCATTTCTTCAGCAAAATCACAAAAATCGGATGATGTAAACTGAGTCCCTTGATCTGTTGTTATAGTTTGAGGGATCCCGAATCTGTGAACTATATGTTCCTTAATAAAATTGATCATGTTTTCTGACGTAACCTTCTTCAAAGGTATAGCCTCAACCCATTTGGTAAAGTAATCTGTAGCCAACAGTACAAACTTATGCCCTTTGCTAGAAGGAGGATGAATTTGACCAATCAAATCTATAGCCCATCCTCTAAACGGCCACGACTTGATAATTGGATTCATAGCCGATGCTGGAACTCTTTGAATATTGCCGAATCTCTGACAATCTTGACATCCTTTATAATATTCAAAACAATCTTCGAGCATAGTTGGCCAAAAATAACCAGTCCTTCTTATTATCCATTTCATTCGGTAAGCCGATTGATGTGCACCACACAACCCTTCATGCACTTCATACATCAACTTTTTGGCTTCCTCTTGATTTAAACACTTGAGGAGCACTCCATCTATAGACTTATAGTATAACTGATCATCAAGAAGTATAAACTTGAGAGCCTTATACCTGAGCTTTCGAGAAACCTTTTGTGATGGATTCTTCAAGTAATCGACAATTTCTTCTCTCCAGTCATCAACCATACGATCTTCATCCAAAGCAAGAATCTCTTGATTTTCCCGATATCCAGAAGCAGCTTGAGCCAATTTATTCGCTTCTTCATTATGCCCCCTTGGGATATGATGTAAAGTTGCCACCTGAAAATACTTCAAAAGCTCTTGACATTCTTCATAATACTCTCTTATCACTCCTACACTCATATTGACCGGTTAACTGGTTGATGACTAACTCAGAATCCCCAAAAAATTCGACAGCAACAACTTTTATTTCCACAAGAAACTGAAGCCCTCTGAGCAATGCTTCATACTCTGCTTGATTGTTAGTAACATAAAACTCAATGGGGATGGCATATTTAAAAGTCAACCCTCATGGAGAAATCAAGAAAATACCAGCACCGCCACCTTTACTACAAGATGAGCCATCGAAAAACAAAGTCCAAGGTGCAATATTTACCATATTAGCAGAAGGATCACGATGATGAGTAACAAAATCGGCAATAGCCTAACCTTTTACTGCCTTTGCCGATTCGTACCTTAAATCAAATTCTGACAATGCTAAAATCCACTTGCCGATCCTTCCATTTAAAATAGGCATTGACAACATATGTTTTATCACATCAAATCCAGAAACTATCACGCATTCGGCATTTCATAAGTAGTGCCTAAACTTGGTACATGAGTAATACACACATAAACAAAGTTTCTCTGTAGCCGAATACCTCGTCTCTGGGTCTAACAACTTTTGGCTAAGGTAAGCTATTACTCTTTCTTTTCCCTCCAATTCTTGTATGAGGGCTGATCCTATCGTTAGGCTATCGGCCGCCACGTACAACTTGAAAGATTTACCAAGCTGTGGAGGTACCAACACCGGTGGTGCCTTCATGTACTCTTTAATTTCATCAAAAGCTTTCTGTTGTACGTCACCCCACACGAATTTTTGATCTCTCTTAAGCTTCAGCAACGGAGAAAAAGGCAAAACTCTTTCCGACAAGTTAGATATAAATCTTCTTACAAAATTAATCTTGCCAAGCAGCGACTGCAACTCCGTGAGGTTGGTCGGAGGGACAACTTTGTCCATTGCTTCCATGCTTTTCTTTCCGACTTCAATCCCTCCTTTATGGATTAGAAACCCCAAAAACTCACATGCTGAAACTCCAAAAGCACATTTGTTTGGATTCATCCTCAAACCATGTTGCGCATACATGGGTGTATGCCGAGTCTTGAGTGATGAGTGATTGTCAACAGGTTTGATCGCAGGTTCTTTGGCTTGTGTTGTGTAGGTGTCGAGCATAGAGACAGTGATCGAGGGCAAGGTGAAGGTCAAGTAGAGACGTGCTGTGCCGACGGACCGGGAGCGGTGAAGGGTGGACGTGAGGCTTGGACTGAGGGACCGGTGGCCTGAGGATCAGCTGTGGTGGCTGACAGCCTGGGATAGCGACGAGTGAAGACTTGCGGGACATGGTGTTGCTCGGGTCGAGGATCTGGGGACACATGTCGGTGGACGGGGTGCATGGTTGGTGCATCCCCTCTACAGCTTCGGTTTGTTGGTAGAGCCAGAGAAAAACCATCGGGTGGACGGTTTCCAGGTTTGGGCATCAAAACCTGGGTGCTGCGGGTTTGCCGAGTTTGGGCCACAAAACTCGGGCTAAGGACGGTTTCCAGGTTTGGGCCTCAAAACCTGGGCGCTGGCGAGTTTCCTGGTTTCAGCCTCAAAACCAGGGGATGGACTTGGAGGCTGGTTTCCCGGTTTGGGCCTCAAAACCGGGGGTTGGTCGTGAAGGCTGGTTTCCCGGTTTGGGCCTCGAAATCGGGGGCGAGGTCCACGAAAAGGACGAGCGGAGCGATGGCGGCACGTGGCGGCAATCGGTGAGGTTGCGTCGAGGCAACGCTACCAGTTGTGCGGGCGTGGCCGTCGGATCCACCTACCATCGAGTTGGTCCAGAATAACACTAGGGTTTAGCTGGTTCGCTCTGTAATTAGAGAGGGGTAGAGTAGGAAATAGAATTAGGATAAGTAGAGGGAGACACCCTCCTCCCATTTCATCTCAGTCATTTGCTCTTCGCTTCTAGGGTTTCCTGCTCTCCCAATCCCCTGCTGTAGCTAGCTGAGATCCGCAGAGAACCATACCTCTGTGTACTGGAGATTTTGAGGAAGTGAGGTCGTAACCTCACTGTTGTAGCGTGTGGTAGCCACACGGTTGCAGATCGATGTGTTGATTCGCGTTTTGGTTCGTGTTCTTCGCGTTCTTCGTTTCTGCACGATTTTCCCGTCACTCGATCTCTCTCTATACTGCGTCTTTTCGAAATCCACTTGAATCATCTTGTTCGTTATAGTGAGGAGGTCATTTTGACCAAAGGAATTGATCTAACTCCTCACGAACAAGTAGATCGGGTCGATTTCGTTTTCGTGGCGCTTTTTCGTTCATACTCCTCCCCTTTCGATTTCTCGGTGATTGAATCGATTTGAGTGGATGATTTCTTGGGGATAGTCTCCTAACTACCTCGTGATCATCCTCTCCAAGTTTGGGAACGTGGGATTGAGTTTTGATTCGAATTTGTGAAGAATCGTGAGAGGGGCGACTAAAATCGCCCTCTCTGTTCATCCGCGGACAGTCCGTCGTTAGTACCGCGGACAGTCCGCGCGTCGGGGTCGGTCAGACCAGTGGCCTGACTCCGCGCTGTTGGGCAAGCGTTTTTTGAACCACGGACAGTCCGCCGTTGTTCTTGGCGGACAGTCCGGGAACGTCCAGGGAGGTTCCAGCAGAGTTGCTGTTTCTAGTATTTGGCCGGCGGAAAGTCCGCCAATCCTTCGCGGACAGTCCGCAGTAGGGACGGACAGTCCGGGACCCCAGGGCCGGACAGTCCGGGATTTGGCTGAAGCCTCCGGTTTAGTGTGTTTGCTCTCCCGGCTTCTTCGCTTGGTTTCCGGACTTCTCGCTTGGCCCTAGAGTTGACCAAGGAACCTCTCTAGGTATCTTTGCTACTTGTTAGCATCGGTATTTGGGGATTTCTCGACGTAGCCTTCCATCAACGTTTGGGACTTGGTTTTTGAGGGTCGAACTTGTGTCGGTGCTTTTGGTGTTTGGTCCGCTATCGCTTTGTGGTGCCTCGCTGTGATCCTACGGATCATCCACCCTCTTCCAAGGGTCGTGGGCATCACGGTTTCGGTCGTAGCTTTCGGGGGTTGATTTTGGGACATTTGGCCAAAGTTTCGAGAGAAATTTTGTTGGCTCCCATTCACCCCCCCTCTGGTCGCCTTGCTATTGCATTCTCGGTCCTTCAATTGGTATCGGAGCGGGTTAAGGATCTTCCACCTTAGTCGGTTCCAGATCCACAGAAGGCGACATGGATCGCGGCATGGGCAAACCGCTGTTTTTCGATGGGACGAACTATGCGTATTGGAAGATACTCATGTCGGCCTATCTGCAGAGTTTGAGTGCTTCCATTTGGGATATTTGCAACTCTGCCGATTACGTGGTCTTGGCTGCTCGTGTGACTCAGCATCAGATCGATGAGCATGATGCCAATAGCCGAGCCCGTAATGCTCTTTTCTCATGTCTGAGCATGAGTGAGTTTGATCGAGTTTCTCACCTCGCTATGGCTCGGGAGATTTGGGCTACCCTCATGCGCTTCCATGAGGGAACCTCTCAAGTCAAAACCCGTCTCTACGAGTCGTTCAAGCGAGAGTATGAGAACTTTCGACATATGCCTGGCGAGAGCATAGAAAGTTTATTCGCTCGCTTTCAGGTGATTGTCAACAGGATGAGGGCTAACAAGGAGCTGTTGCCTTTCGACGATCATGAGAGGGCTTTGAAGCTTTTGCATACTCTTGATCGGTCGGTGTGGGATTCCAAAGTTCAGGCGATCATCGAATCGCCTAACTATGAGACCCTCATGTGCGACGAGCTCTTCAGTAAGCTCAAGTCCAGTGAGATCGATGCCATGGCGAGGGCTTGTTATGAAAATCCTTCTGGCCCATCAATGACTTTGCTTTCTGGCTCTTCTGCTAACTCCTCTGGAGGCTTTGCTTTGCATTCTCTTCTTTCTGTCACAGAGGAGCAGTTGGAGTCTTTGGGAGACGATGAGTTGGCTTTGCTTGCCAACCGGTTCTCACGGTTCCACAACAACCGCATGAACCATCGCCGCGGAGGAGGACGCTCGGGCTGTTAAGAGTGCGGCAACCCCGATCACTTCATCGCCAACTGTCCCAAGAAGAACAAGCATTCTGGGAAGGGCGATCATGGGCACAAGTACGACTCCAGCAAGCGCAAGGAGAAGTACGTCCCCGCGAGGCACAAGCAGAAGGGTGGCTTCAACAAGGAGTACATCAAGACCAAGTACTTGGAGAAGGCCTAGGCTGAGCAGCGTGCGTTCTTCGCCACGCTCAGCGACGTCAATGACTCGGATGACGACTCCGCTTCTTCTAGCGACGACGAGTCCGAGAAGAAGAAGAGGATCGAAGACAAGCTCAACGACCTCTGCTTCTTCGCCGACGACGAGGGCTTCTGCACCATGGCCCTCGGCAAGGAGGTCGATGGTGAGCTGGAGGACACTCCTCGGAATGACGACGACGACGACGACAGCTCCCAGGTATCTCTGACCCCCGATGAGCTTTCTGCTGAGGTCGAGAAGCTTACTGCCGCGCTCCTTAGTTAGGATAAGTTGCTTAGGCGTGCTCCTAGAGAGCGCAAGGAGTTTAGGCAGAAGTGGGAGGATACGGTGAAGGAACTTGAATCTGTCAAGTCCACCGTAGTTGTTACCAATGAGGAGGAGTGTGAGATGTGCACCACGCACATGACTGACCTTCTCACCTTGAGAGGTAAGTATGCTGCGTTGGTTGGAGAGGTGGATGAGCTCCGGGCTAGACCAATGTTGTTGGGTGCGTGCAAGACTTGTCCTATCTTGCAATCCGAGTTGGCAGAGAAGAATGCCAAAATTGTGTCTCTTGAGAAGGCCAGCTCGGGTAGCACTTGTGTGTCCAGGTGTGTTTTGTGTGAGGGCCTGGAGATGGAAATAGCCAACGTGAAGCATGACAAGATGCAAACCGAGGAGAAAAACACATACCTTCGGACCATCTTGTCATGGGTGTCATGTAGTGAGCCGCAGCTTGGGATGATGATCTCCCAATTTAAGCGAGCTGCTGGAGGTCCTGGTGTAGGTTTTGCTCCGGGTGTTGATCTTTCTGCTTTTGGGAAGATTGGAGAGTCGAGTGGTCTAAACCCATGTGAGAAGCCCAACTCCACCACTACTCCCAAACTTACCAAGCTTCCATCCAAAGAGCCTCTCAAGCCTAACACCAAGGATGGGGTGTTTGAAGAACCTCCACGAGCTCCACCCAAGAACCAGCAGTGGGCTCCCAAACCAAACCACCTCAAGAACAAGCTTGACACCATGCCACCCATCCAGGAGGAGCTTATGCCACAGAAGGGCAAAGTGATCCACACCCACTACCGTGAGTACCAATAACCCCCTTTGAGAGCGGTGAGGTACCATTGTGAGCACTGTGGGCGAGATGGACACTTGAGTGAGTTCTGCTTTCGGCGCAAGAGAGAGGCGCGCCGTGCAAGGGAGATGAACAACCCGGACATGTACCATCCTTTCCATGATGTACATGTGCTGAATGTTCAGAGGAGAGCTCCGAGGAGAGCTGCTAGGCCTAGAGGTCCAAATCCTCAAGTTCCTAGGCCTAGGCCGCAAGGAGGTCGTGCCCGGCAGGAGCCTGCAGTTGTAGGCTATGGACCCCGTGGCGGTGGCTTTGTAGTTGAGCGTTTTCCCCCACCGCGTTTTGAGTATCGCGGTGAGCGCTCCTTCCCCAGCGGACCACGTTTTCCTCAGCGTGGTGATCGCTCCTCCCGTAGGCGTGCTAGGAATGGTTTTTCTGCTAACCGTTCTTTTGAGCAGTCGGCCCAACACTGGTTTTCCCCTTACTTCACTAACCCCAGTGTTGGACCGTATGCTCACCCTATGTCTTTTTATTGATGTAGGTAAAAAGATTGGAGAACGTTTGGTTGGTGGATTCTGGTTGCTCGAGGCACATGACTGGAAACGCCAAGTGGTTCTCCAGTCTTAGTCCAGTCGCCGGAAAGGAGTTTATCACCTTCGGCGACAATAGCAAAGGTAAGGTTTTGTCTCGTGGGTCTGTGTGAGTTAATGAGCACTTTGTGTTGCGCGATGTTGCTCTTGTTTCTAACTTGCATTTTAACCTTCTTTCTATTTCGCAACTCTTTGATGACGACTATGAGATTCGTTTTAAACCGAATCTCAGTCGTATTTTGGATCCTCAGGGCAATCTTGTGTGTTTGATTTCGCCCTTTGGAAAAGTCTTTCGTGCGAATTTCTCGGAGTCTTTTGGCACTTCTCATTGTCTTGTGGCTGGACCTTCCTCCTCTGATCTTTGGAAGTGGCATAGGAGACTTGGACATTTGAGCTTCGACTTGCTTGCAAGGCTTAGTTCACTTGGCCTAATCCGAGGATTGCCCAAGTTGCATATGGAGAAGGATCTTGTTTGCCACTCTTGTAAGACATGGGAAGATGGTTGCCGCTCCCCACCATCCAGTGACTCAGGTCATGACCAAGCGCCCTGGAGAGCTTTTGCACATGGATCTAGTTGGTCCGGCTCGGGTGAGCTCGGTTGGGGGGAAGTGGTATGTGCTTGTTGTTGTTGATGACTTTTCGAGATATTTGTGGGTCTTCTTTTTAGCTGAGAAGACCGAGACTTTCTCCTTTGCTCGCAATCTGATTTTGCGTCTTCAGAACGAGTTCCCTTTGAACTCGATGCGAGCCATTAGGAGTGATAATGGTTCCGAATTCAAGAATTCGGATTTTGAGAAGTTTTGTTACTCCTTGGGTTTAGAGCATCAGTTTTCTTCCCCCTACACACAACCACAGAATGGTGTTGTAGAGAGGAAGAATCGGACCCTTGTAGAGATGGCCAGGACGATGCTCGATGAGCATAGGACTCCTAGGCGATATTGGGCCAAAGCTATGAGCACTGCATGCTACATTTCCAATCGCATTTTTCTCCGAGCTTCATTAAAAAGACATCTTATGAGTTGCGTTTTCGAAGACTGCCCAAGGTGAGTTATTTTTGAGTTTTTGGTTGCCATTGTTTTATACTCAAAAAAGGCAACTTGGACAAGTTTGAGTCTCGTTCTTCTGACGGTGTGTTTTTGGGTTATGGCACTCATACTCGAGCTTATCGTGTACTTAACCTTGACACTAACCGAGTCATGGAGACATCAGATGTCACCTTCGACGAGACCACGGTTTGTCCTTCTTCTCGTTTTGAGCATGCAGGTGATCACGAGGTTGGTGAGCCTCTTTTTGATGACGAGGACGAGGGTGCTGAAGGTATGGATGATCCAGCACCCCCTCCACCTGCTGTGCCGCAAGGAGCGGCTTCTACTATGACTCATGGCCCCGACACTTCTTCCTCTTGGGGGCCGTGGGATCCGCCACCTCGAGCGAAACCCTTTGTACCCGAGGAGGCACCAGCTGCTGTTGAGGGGGAGGCTACATCAGCTCGGGAGGCGCCACGACACATCCAACGCCAACACCCCCCTCAGCAGATGATCGGCAGCATCGGCGAACGTGTCACTCGGTCAAGGTCACAACAAATCTCTCACTTTGCTCATTCTGCATTTGTTGCTAATTTTGAACCCCGAGATGTTGGACACGCTTTATCTTATCCGGATTGGGTTAATGCCATGCATGAGGAGTTGGAAAATTTTGAAAGAAATTGGGTTTGGGTTTTGGTTCCTCTTCCTCCTGATTGTCATCCTATTGGGACAAAATGGGTTTTCAAAAACAAACAAGGAGAGGATGGCCATGTTGTGAGAAACAAGGCCAGACTAGTAGCCCAGGGGTATAGTCAGAAGGAGGGGATAGACTATGAGGAGACTTTTGCTCCTGTAGCTCGTTTGGAGGCAATTAGGATACTCTTGGCTTTTGCTGCATCCAAAGGTTTCAAACTTTTTCAAATGGATGTCAAGAGTGCCTTCTTCAACGGCTACATAGAAGAGGAGGTATATGTGAGACAACCCCCCCGTTTCGAAAATCCCAAGTTTCCAAACCATGTTTTTAAACTTCACAAAGCTTTATATGGTTTGAAACAAGCCCTAGAGCCTGGTATGATAGGTTGAAAACCTTTTTGCTTGCTAAGGGTTTTAAAATGGGATGTGTAGATAAAACGCTTTTTCTCCTCAAGCAAGGCACTGATTCACTCTTGGTCCAGATTTACGTGGATGATATCATTTTCCGTGGTTCTTCTCACGCTTTGGTTGCCAACTTTGCAGACACTATGAGCAGGGAGTTTGAGATGAGCATGATGGGCGAGTTGACGTTTTTCCTCGGGTTGCAAATCAAGCAATCCCGAGAAGGGACGTTCGTGCACTAGGGTAAGTACACCAAGGACATCCTGAAGAAGTTCGACATGGGTGTGGCCAAGCCTCTTCCAACACCCATGCCAACCACGGCGGCCCTAGATGCGGATGTGGATGGAGAAGCGGTGGACCAGAAGGAGTACCGGAGTATGATCAGGTCGCTGCTGTACCTGACGGCGACACGGCCGGATATCCAGTTCGCGGTGTGTCTTTGCGCGCGATTTCAGTCGTCGCCACGCACCTCGCACCGTCAGGCAGTCATGCGCATAATGAGGTACTTATCCTTCACTCCAGAATTTGGGATTTGGTATTCTGCTTCCTCCACCCTCTCCCTTTGCGGTTATTCAGATGCCGATTTTGCTGGTTGCCGTATTGATCGCAAGTCCACTTCTGGAACTTGCCAGTTTATTGGTTCTTCTCATGTATCGTGGTCTTCTCGCAAGCAGTCTAGTGTCGCCCAGTCTACCATGGAGGCTGAGTATGTTGCCGCGGCTAGCTGTGGTTCCCAGTTACTCTGGATGATGGCCACTTTACGTGATTTTGGTCTGAGCTTTTCTCGCGTTCCTTTGCTCTGTGACAGCACGAGTGCTATTAGCGTTGCTAAGAACCCCGTGCTGCACTCGAAGACCAAACACATTGATGTGCGCTTTCATTTCTTGCGAGACCATTATGAGAAGAGTGATATCGACCTTCGCCATGTCGATACTCATCATCAGTTGGCTGATTTTTTCACCAAGCCTTTGGACCAATCGAATTTTAATCGGTTGAGAGGTGAGCTTGGTGTGTGTTTCCCCTTTTAGATGGGGGAAACATTTTGGTTCTTGTATCATAAACTGACTATTTTTCGTTTGTCTTGTTTTTCTTTTGGTTTAGTCTTTTTGCATATGCTTTTACATTCTGAGCTTCATGTATATAATCTTTAGAATGTAATTATGCTCTATTCAGTATGCTCCAATGCTATTTGTTGATGCTAGTAGCTTATGCTCTTTCTGATCACTAATACATGTTGTGAGCTGAGCTATTTTTGAATGGTGAATCTGCTTAACAAACATAAAACTTGAAAATGTTCACCATTGAGATATGCAACTAGCATGTGTAGGATGTGTTGAATTCACTCGTGCTTTTCATATATGCTAGGTTGCTATGTCTCTAGTTCTGAGTCTGTCACTTGTTTGGTTTATTCATACTCTGTCAATAAAATCTGAACCAAGTTTTAAGTGAATTGAAAAGATCGAGATGGGATTGCTTGTCAACACATCACAGTTTCGAGACTGTTTCTCATTGCACTTTGAGTTAAACTTGAGCTATGTAGTGTATGACCGAAACTGTTGCTTTAAGCTTCTGATTGCTTCTGCATAGGCTTCGCACAGTTGAAAAGTTAGGCAATGACAAGCTTTCAACCTCTCGCAATCACATGCTGAAATTTGAACTTGTGTAACCTAAACCGCTGCAACTCCGATAAAATTCGGATATACAAGTCTATGTTTCATTCTATAGCATGATGATTGAACTTTGCTAGGGGTAGTTCACCTTGTATACATGTTTAGCACTTGTCTGATTTTCTGTCTATACATGTCTTGTGCTATTTTGATGGTGAATACCTTTTTGGCTAAAAACTGCTCATTTTGCTCATATGTTCATATTTCATATTTGGTGATCAGTTTGAGCCTTCGCTAGCTTGTATGCTTTCCAGTGAGTCGTTGGAGCTATACTGTTTAGAGCATCTTTGCATTCTCTTGACTATATTCCTGAAGCTGCTAACTTGCATTGTGACTCATATGCATTTTGGAAGGGGAAGAACTTCTCTTGTTGGCACTTTTGATGGTGCATTTTCTAAGGGGGAGAAAATTGCTTTTGGTTCCTTTGGCTTGATGGTGCATTTTCAATTAAGGGGGAGAATTTGGACAAATCATGCCTCCCATGTCCAACTAAGGGGAGAGGAATCGGTTGTGTGCACCATGCAAGGGGGAGTTTTGGCTCGTGATAAATTTTTGAAATTTCCAATTGGTTTGGAGCGCCTTGCTAGTTGTGTTGAGCCCTTGCCTCTATCTTGAGGGACTAGCAGTCGCATCTTTGCTTCAGTTGGCTTTAGTTGGTATCGAGCTTTTCAGTTAATGTCGAGCTTTCTGCTAGTCGTGTTGAGCCTCTGTGCCTCTGTCTTAAGGGACTAGCATTTTGCTTTGATTTTTCCATTGGTATTTGCTAGCGGTGTTGAGCCTTTTCTACCTCTTCTTGAGGGCTAGCTTTGCTTTGCTTGGTTGCGTCGAGCCGTTGCCCATGTCTTTGGGGACCAAGTTGTCTTGCTCTTTCCACTTGACCTTCTTCGGCTTTGCTATGCTTTTGGGTCATTTGGTCGAGTTCTCTCCTCTCCCTTCTTCCTCCTTCTATTTCCATTATGATTTGTGTGAGTAGTTGACAATGCACTCATCAAGGGGGAGATTGCGGATACATGGGTGTATGCCGAGTCTCGAGTGATGAGTGATTGTCAACAGGTTTGATCGCAGGTTCTTTGTCTTGTGTTGTGCAGGTGTCGAGCACAGAGACAGTGATCAAGGGCAAGGTGAAGGTCAAGTAGAGACGTGCTGGGTCGACGGACCGGGAGCGGTGAAGGGCGGACGTGAGGCTTGGACTGAGGGACCGGTGGCCTGAGGATCAGCTGTGGTGGCTGGCAGCCTGGGACAGCGACGAGTGAAGACTTGCAGGACATGGTGTTGCTTGGGTCGAGGATCTGGGGACACGTGTCGGTGGACGGGGTGCACGGGCGGTGCATCCCCTCTACAGCTTCGGTTTGGTGGTAGAGCCAGAGAAAAACCATCGGGTGGACGATTTCCAGGTTTGGGCCTCAAAACCTGGGTGCTGCGGGTTTGCCGAGTTTGGGCCACAAAACTCGGGCTGAGGACGGTTTCCAGGTTTGGGCCTCAAAACCTGGGCGCTGGCGAGTTTCCTGGTTTCAGCCTCAAAACCAGGGGATGGACTTGGAGGCTGGTTTCCCGGTTTGGGCCTCAAAACCGGGGGTTGGTCGTGAAGGCTGGTTTCCCGGTTTGGGCCTCAAAACCGGGGGCGAGGTCCGCGAAAAGGACGAGCGGAGCGGTGGCGGCACGTGGCGGCAATCGGTGAGGTTGCGTCGAGGCAACGCTACCAGTTGTGCGGGCGTGGCCGTCGGATCCACCTACCTTCGAGTTGGTCCAGAATAACCCTAGGGTTTAGCTGGTTCACTCTGTAATTAGAGATGGGTAGAGTAGGAAATAGAATTAGGATAAGTAGAGGGAGACACCCTCCTCCCATTTCATCTCAGTCATTTGCTCTTCGCTTCTAGGGTTTCCTGCTCTCCCAATCCCCTGCTGTAGCTAGCTGAGATCCGCAGAGAACCATACCTTTGTGTACTGGAGATTTTGAGGAAGTGAGGCCGTAACCTCACTGTTGTAGCATGTGGTAGCCACACGGTTGCAGATCGATGTGTTGATTCGCGTTTTGGTTCGTGTTCTTCGCGTTCTTCGTTTCTCCATGATTTTCCCGTCACTCGATCTCTCTCTATGCTGCGTCTTTTCGAAATCCACTTGAATCATCTTGTTCTTTATAGTGAGGAGGTCATTTCGACCAAAGGAATTCATCTAACTCCTCACGAACAAGTAGATCGGGTCGATTTTGTTTTCGTGGTGCTTTTTCGTTCATACTCCTCCCCTTTCGATTTCCCGGTGATTGAATCAATTTGAGTGGATGATTTCTTGGGGATAGTCTCCTAACTACCTCGTGATCATCCTCTCCAAGTTTGGGAACGTGGGATTGAGTTTTGATTCGAATTTGGGAAGAATCGTGAGAGGGGCGACTGAAATCGCCCTCTCTGTTCATCCGCAGACAGTCCGCCGTTAGTACCGCGTACAGTCCGCGCGTCGGGGTCGGTCAGACCAGTGGCCTGACTCCGCGCTGTTGGGCAAGCGTTTTTTTGAACCGCAGACAGTCCGCCGTTGTTCTTGGCGGACAGTCCGGGAACGTCCAACGAGGTTCCAGCAGAGTTGCTATTTCTGGTATTTGGCCGGCGGACAGTCCGCCAATCCCTCGCGGACAGTCCGCAGTAGGGGCGGACAGTCCGGGACCCCAGGGCCGGACAGTCCGGGATTTGGCTGAAGCCTCCGGTTTAGTGTGTTTGCTCTCCCGGCTTCTTCGCTTGGTTTCCGGACTTCTCGCTTGGCCCTAGAGTTGACCAAGGAACCTCTCTAGGTATCTTGGCTACTTGTTAGCATCGGTATTTGGGGATTTCTCGATGTAGCCTTCCATCTACGTTTGGGACTTGGTTTTTGAGGGTCGAACTTGTGCCGGTGCTTTTGGTGTTTGGCCCGCTATCACTTTGTGGTGCCTCGCTGTGATCCTAGGGATCATCCACCCTCTTCCATGGGTAGTGGGCATCACGGTTTCGGTCGTAGCTTTCGGGGGTTGATTTTGGGACATTTGGCCAAAGTTTCGAGAGAAATTTTGTTGGCTCCCATTCACCCCCCCCCTCTGGTCGCCTTGCTATTGCATTCTCGGTCCTTCACATGCTTCCTTGTACATTCCAAAGTTTTCCTCAAATCAGCCAAATGTCCTTCACGATCCCTAGACTTCACGACTACATCATCAATATAAATTTCTACAATTTTGCCGATCAACTCATGGAAGATATAATTCATAGCTCTTTGATAAGTTGTGCCGGCATTTTTTAATCCAAACGTCATAACAACCCATTCAAACAAACCAATATGACCAGGGCATCTAAAAGCTGTCTTTGAAATATATTCCATTGCCATAAAGATCTGATTATATCCAGCATTACCATCCATAAAGCTGATGACTTCATAACCAGCCGCTACATCAACAAGCAATTCGGCAACCGGCATCGGGTAACTGTCCATTGGAGTAGCTTTATTGAGATCTCTAAAATCAATGCAAACCCTCATCTTTCCATTCTTCTTATATACCGGAACTATGCTTGAAATCCACTCTACATATCTACACGGCCGAATGAAATTTGCTTTCAACAATCTTTCAACTTCTTTTTTCACGTCGGCCAATACTTCCTCTTTAAAAATCTTTCGAGGAGGTTGTTTATAGGGGCGATACCCAGGTTTGATCGGTAGTCGATGCTCAACAATAGAACGGTCTAGTCCGGGCATCTCTGTGTAATCCCAAGCAAAACAATCCTTGAACTCCTTCAGAAGGTTTATCAATTTCGACCTATACTCTGGATCCAAATTTGCACTGACATATATTGGTCTTGGCTCGGCATCATTACCAATATTTATCTCTTCTAGTTTATCAGCCGACATAAAACCTCGTCCCAACTTTCCTTCGTTACCATCAATTGGATTATCCATTTAAAAATTGCTTTGAGAGCCGACTGCTTGGATCGGCTGTTGGTCCTTGTCGAAAACATTTACAGGACCTTCTTCCCAAACTCTTCCAAAGAAGCACTCGACACCATCATATTCCCAATAAGTGGGCTCTGTGGCAGCAACACTTACCGAATCATCAGCATAAACAAGTTCGACATCATCTCCAATCCACTGGATAAGGATTTGATGCATAGTCGATGGAATGCAACAGTTTGCATGGATCCAATCTCTTCCTAAGAGAAAACTATATGCCCCTTTGCCATCAATGACGAAGAAGGTAGCAATCAAAGTTTTTGATCCAATCATCAACTCAACATGAACAGCTCCTCGAGTATCAGAAGGGTTGCCAGCGAAGTCCCTGAGCACCATGTCAGACTTTAGTAATTCCTCATTAGCCATCCCAAGCTTCCTGAAGGTAGTGTATGGCATGATATTGATGGCAGCACCCCCATCAATAAACATCTTGGTTAAAGTCTTGCCATTAACATAGCCTTTCACGTAAAGCGACTTCAAGTGTCGATGCTTGGCTGGCTTGTCAAAAATTGCTCGCTGGGTCAAAACAAGTGGAGCCATCAGATCCTGGTACTCGCTTTCATCAAAATCCGAGTACACCTCTTCTTGGACATCTTGATCCCCGGGGGCCATGAATTCTGACAGAAGGAAAAAGGCCATGCATGCATCAGCCGAATGATCATGCTCATTGGGTTTCTCCTTTGGGCACCAAATTTGTTTCGTCTTAGTGCCTGCTTGCGCCAATTCTCTATCTCTTAGGCATTGCACTCTTCTTTTCTGGCTCTTTCTCAACCCTAGTGGACACCACTGTCCTTTCTGCCAAACATATTCACGGTACTCTTCTTCCTCAGCGCGAGCCCAATTTCGATTAGCAAATCTTTTCCCTTGCCGATTTTCGGAATTACCCATTTTTAAGCGCCGATCGTCCTTAGGGAATTGCATCCCAAGCCTTTCATGGACCGAACGGCGGTTGACCCGAGCTTGCCTATATTCAGAATACTGATCACTGCATTCAGGGCAATTGTTCTTAGTAGGGAGCTTCAGGCCTTCATTCCAACAATATTTGAAGAATGAGCACCCCCAATGAGATTGCTCTTGCTCTCTCATATATTCTTGTTCTTCTCAGTACATCTTCTCTTCGTACCTCCGTTGCCCCTCTATGAACTTTTGTTCTTCATAAAACTTTTGCTTTTGGTGTCGTTCCTGTTCCCGTCGCCACTTGTTCAACAAAATATGTGTCGTGACCCTAGGCCCGGAAGCCTCTCCCCTCTCGGTTCGGCTATTCTAGAAACAAATTTGTTGCAGAAATTCTTCATTTATGATCTGCCGATCAGGGTCAACAGCGCCGGTTTCTCTTGCTCTATCAGAGGTTAATACCTTCATTTTGCCTCTGCTGTTGGGGTCACCTACATTAACCATGTTAACGGAGAAAGATACGGCATTCTGTGCAAAAGGGTTAGCATCAATCTTCATTTTTCTGTCGAACTTCAAATGCCCTTCTTGGATAGCCTTCTGGATCCGCACCCTGAACACTCGGCAATCATTTATAGAATGAGATCTGGTGTTATGGAAACCACAATACTTCTTGTCTTTAACTCCTTCAGGGTGTAGCATGGGATGTCCTTCCGGTAGCTTGATGCGTCCCTCTTTCACCAACAATTCAAATAGCTTGTCCGATTTGGAAACATCAAAGTCGTAGGTACCCTTTTGCTGCCTCACCCATTGTTGATTGACTTGAGTCGGCTCTTTCGCCCAGACTAACTCAGCTGCGGCTATCTCATCTTCATCGTCATACTCCACTACTTCTAAGAAACTCTGATACATTTCGCTAGCCACATCGCCTTTCTGGAATTGGTTGTTTCTTCTAAACCCCTGAGCCTGATTACTCATTATTGCCAATCGTTGTGATAATTTCCCAAGATCATCAAACTCCATGCCGAATAACTTTTCCCTGATATTCGGCAACATGCCAGCTATAGCTATCCCTAGCAATTGATCATCTGGCAAATTCAAGGAATAGCAGAGATTTTTAGTCTCTCTGAACCTCCACAAATATTCCTGTGGTGTTTCGGTAGCTTTCATTCTCAAACTCATGAGGTCGACCAACTTCTTCTCATTGGTACCCGTAAAGAAATACGCATGGAATTTCTGCTCCAAATCCGCCCATGTTCCAATAGAATTCGTCGGTAGAGATGTGAACCATGAGAAGGCTGGTCCTGTCAGTGACAACGGGAAGTACCGAATCCTCCAAGCTTCATCTGCAGATGCTTCCCCAAGCTGCATTAAGTAGCGGCTGATATGTTCTATAGTGCTAGTATCATCCTGGCCTGAAAACTTGGTGAGATCGGTGGGAGGCTTTACCCTTGGAGGGAGTGCCACTCGGTTATACCACTCTAGGTAAGGAGATTTATAAGCGTAAGACTGATTCTTTGGCTTCAGGCCGAATTGATTTTGCATCATGTCGGCCATCCTCTGCATGACAATATCAATATTTGATTCTGGAACGTCGTGCGCTTGTCCTCCAAGAAATGCTCCTGCTGAATTTTTAGAACCCGGGTTCGGGAAAGCATCAATCGCATTGTAATCAACGAACTCCTGATATCCATCTCCATACATATTCTTTTGCAACCTATTTGTTGCTGGAGACACCCTGAAAGCAGATTGTGGGACGTTTCCCATCGTGCCAAATGTGAGTTGGCCATGAGTCGTGGGAGGTTGTTGCTTCTCGTGAGGGACCATCCCACCTCTGCTTGTACCAACTCCGCCGTCTTCGGCAATCTTTTTCTGATGTTGGGGTATGGGGAATAACATTGGCCCCTGTATCGGGCCAGCGGCTTCCTCAAAACATTTATCAACTGCCGGGCTGAAAGTACTAACCATGATGGCACGAAAAGTATTTAAGAAAGCTGATTGATGATTTGTCAAGGCCTCTGACATAGCCTTGTACACCAGTTCGGATAATTTTTGAGCATCTTTCTCATCGGTGCTATTGGATTGATGAGGAAGGAGAGTTCTTGGGAGTGACTGCTTCTGGAAAACCTTGTTACTCTTATTCTTAGAAAAGGACATCAAGCACTTGTGCTGAAATTCATCGCATGCTTGTTAAACTAAATTTCTCAAGTCTCCTGGCAACTCATCCATGGTCACGTCCAGAACTTGACTGTTGTCGAATTCAGGCATCTTGGAATGTGGAGTCCCACCGGGCGTGCCAAAAAGTGTGTTGGCAAAAAATGTGGCGCACTGTGCCTCACACACAACAAGCCGGAAAGCGTGGCTTCAATCAGGTGCCCGGACGGTTTGAAATCTGAAGACGTGTCAGTCAGTTTGACCTGAAAACCAACAAGGGATAAAACTGTGAGAATAAAACTAGAACATGCCGGGTGAGACCAGACAGTTCCATATTTATGGCCCTGAAGCCACTTTTGATGACATACAGCTATAGAAGCTATCTGCCAAGCATGTTTATAGAGTCATTCGGCTAATATAAAAGAAAGCATGTAAAAGTATTGATTGTCGAATACACATGTAAGAAAAGACATGCTTGAACAAGTAAGAATAAATTATAAATCGACATATAACCAAGCTCGGCAAACTAGCCGAATTGGGATCCATGAAGAAGGAACATGCAAACAAACACGATCAAACCAATCTAAAACCTGATTCTGCCGCACGATACCTAGTCTTATCGAAGCTCAAGCGTGATTGATATGTATGAACCCACAACACGTAACAATCTAGATTAGAAGATAATTCGGCCATCATGATCATACAATTTATAAGGGATATTATGAAAACAACAGTTTTTGGAACATAAGTAAAAATTGTAAAGAAAGGCCGAACAAAGTCAATCTAGATTGGGCAAAAGAGTGTTGCAAAATTAATTAAAATCATGCAACACATGGTAACTTAATGAATCTACTAGATCTTGCCGAATCTAATAGAGCCGATAACTATCTCTCTTTTACTAAACATATTAAGTAAACACCTGCCGCATGGTATTTACTCATAAGCAAAGCATAAGCAAAGATTTCTTGATCGTTAACAATGAAGGACCGAAAATGCAATAGCAAGGCGACCAGAGGGGGGGTGAATGGGAGCTCAAAAATCTCTTTCGAAACTTTGGCCTTTTGTTCCCAAAATCAACCCCAAAAGGTACAAACGAAAACCGTGATGCCCACGACCCTTGGAAGAGGGTGGATGATCCCTAGGATCACAGCGAGGCACCACAAAGCAAGAACGAACCACACGCCAAAAGCATCGGCACAAGTTCGACCCTCAAAAATCATGTCCCGAGCGTAGATAGGCGGCTACGTCGAGAGATCCCCAAATACCTATGCTAACAAGTAGCAAAGATACCTAGAGAGATTCCTTGATCAACTCTAGGGCCAAACGAGAAGTTCGGAAACGAAGCGAAGAAGCCGGGAGAGCAAACGCACTAAACCGCAACAAGCAGCTGAATCTCGGACTGTCCGGCCCTGGGGTCTCGGACTGTCCGCAGCTACTGCGGACTGTCCGCCAGCCATTCCCGGACTGTCCGCCGGCTAAAAACACAAAACAGCAGAGTTGCTGCAAGTCCCCTGGACAGTCCCGGACTGTCCGCGGTTTATACCGGCGGACTGTCCGCCAGTCAACCGAGACCCAAACAGCAGAGACTCGCGGCCACTGCTCTGGCCAAGTCCCCAATGCGCGGACTGTCCGCGACCTCCCAGTGAGGGCGATTTCGGTCGCCCCTCACACAACTCTTCCCAAATCTGAATCAAAACTCAATCCCACGTTCCCAAACTTGGAGAAGATGATGACGAGGTAGTTAGGAGACTATCCCCAAGAAATCATTCGCTCAAATCAACTCAATCACCGGGAAATCGAAAGGGGAGGAGTATGAACGAAAAAACGCCACGAAAATGAAATCAACCTAATCTACTTGTTCATGAGTTAGATGAATTCCTTCGGTGGAAATGATCTCCTCACTATAGAGAACAAGTTGATTCAAACGGATTTCGCAAAGACGCAGTAGAGAGGGAGATCAAGTGACGGGAAAATCGCGGAGAAATGAAGAAGGCGAAGAACACGAACAAAACACGAATCAAGTCATCGATCTGCAACGGTGTGGCTACCACACGCTACAACAGTGAGATTACGGTCTCACTTCCTCAAAATCTCCAGTACACAGAGGTATGATTCTCTGCGGATCTCAGTAGCTATAGCAAGGGATTGGGAGAGCATGAAACCCTAGAAGCAAAGAGCAAATGACTAAGATGAATGGGGAGGTGGGTGTCTCCTACTTATCCTAATTCTAATTCCCACTCTACCCCTAACTAATTACAGAGCGAACCAGCTAAACCCTAGGGTTATTCTGGACCAACTCGTGGTAGGTGGTGATCCAACGGCCACGCCCGCACAATAGGTAGCTTCGCCTCGACGCGACCTCACCGATTGCGGCCACGTGCCGCCACCGCTCTGCTTGTCCTTTTCTCGGACTTCGCCCCCGGTTTTGTGGCCCAAACTAGGAAACCAGCCTTCATAGCCAACCCCCGGTTTTGAGGCCCAAACCGGGAAACCAGCCGTCCATCGCCTGAGTTTTGTGGCCCAAACTCAGCAAACCCGCAGCACCCAGGTTTTGAGGCCCAAACCTGGAAACCGTCCTCAGCCCGAGTTTTGTGGCCCAAACTCGGAAACCATCAGCGCCCAGGTTTTGAGGCCCAAACCTGGAAACCGTCCACTCGGTGGTTTTTCTATGGCTCAACCACCAAACCGAGCCGTAGAAGGGATGCACCGCCCGTGCACCCCGTCCACCCGCAAGTCTTCGCTCGTCGATGTCCCAGGCTGTCAGCCACCATAGCTGATCCTCAGGCCACCGGTCCCTCACTCCAAGCCTCACGTCCGCCCTTCACCACTCTCGGTCCATCGGCACGGCACGTCTCTACTTGACCTTCTCCTTGCCTTTGATCACTGTATCCATGCTCGACACCTACACAACATAAGCCAAAGAACATGCGCATTATCTCAGTTGACAATCACTCATCACTCAGAGACTCGGCATACACCCATGTATCCGCAATCTCCCCCTTGATGAGTGCATTGTCAACTACCAACACAAATCATAATGGAATAGAAGAAGGAAGGAAGAAAGAGAGAGAACTCGACCAAATGACCCAAAAGCACAGCACAGCCGAAGAAGGTCAAGTGGAAAGAGCAAAACAGCTTGGTTCCCAAAGACATGGGCAATGGCTCGACGCAACCAAGCAAAGCAAAGCTAGCCCTCAAGAAGAGGTAGAACAGGCTCAACACCGCTAGCAAGAAAACTTGATACCAATTGAAAGATCAACTGAAATTCAAGCAAAACAGAGCTAGCCCTCAAGAAGAGGCAGAATGAGCTCAACACCGCTAGCGAGGAAGCTCGATACCAACTGTTATCAACTCAAAACCAAAAGAGTTCGATACCAATTGAAGAGCTGAAAATGTTTGCTAGTTCCTCAAGAAAGAGGCAAAGGCTCAACACAACTAGCAAACTCCCCCTCAAATAGTGCACACAACCCAGGGAACTCACATGATTCATGATTTGTCAATATTTTCTCCCCCTTAGTTGAAAATGCACCAACAAGCAGATGTGCACAAGCACTCAAATTTCTCCCCCTTGACAGAATATCTCCCTCCAAAAATGCATATGAGTTAAAAATGCAAGGTAGCAGCTTCATGAATATAGTCGATAGAATATGAAGGTGCTCGACAAAGTGCTGATCCGATGACTCATAAAATGCACAGAATGCCAGCGAAGGCTCAAACTGATCACCAAATACGAAATATAAGCATTTGAGCAAAAAGAGCAGTTTTAGCCATTCAGAAAAAGGATGTTCACCACAAACAATAGCACTATTCATGTATAGACAGGAATTCAAAACAAGTGCTAAACATGTATACAAGGTGAACTATCCCTAGGAAGGTTCAATCATCATGCTATAGAATGAAACATAGACTTGTGTATTGAATTTTTTATTGGAGTTGCAGCGGTTAAATTACACAAGTTCAAATTTCAGCATGTGATTGCGAGAGGTTGAAAACTTGTCATTGCCTAACTTTTCAACTGTGCGAAGCCTATGCAGAAGCAATCAGAAGCTTAAAGCAACAGTTTCGGTCATACACTACACAACTCAAGTTTAACTCAAAGTGCAATGAGAAACAATCTCGAAACTGTGATGTGCTGACAAGCAATCCCATCTCGATCTTTCCAATTTACTTGACTTGGTTCAAGATTAAAGCAGCATATGAACATACCAAGCAAGTGAATGACTCAGAACTAGAGACATAGCAACCTAGCATAAATGCAAAGCACAAGTGACTTCAACACATTCTACACATGCTAGTTGCATATCTCAATGGTGAACATTTTTAAGTTTTATGTTCATTAAGCAAGTTCACCATTCATAAAATAGCTCCGCTCACAACATGTATCAGTGATCAGAAAGAGCATAAACTACTAGCATCATCATAAAGCATCAGAGCAACTGCTATACAGAGCATAGTCATATGCTAAAGATTATATATATGAAGCTCTGAATGTAAATATGCAAGATAAAATGCAAAAGATGCATGAAGAAACCAAATGAAAGAAGTAAAACCAACTGAAAAACACAAAGTCAGTTTATAATACAAGAGCCAAAATGTTTCCCCCATCTAAAAGGGGAAACACACACCAAGCTCACATCTCAACCTAGCAAAAGTTGATTGGCCCAAAGGCTTGGTGAAAATATCAGCCAACTGATGATGAGTATCGACATGGCGAAGGTCGATATCACCCTTCTCATAGTGGTCTCGTAGAAAATGAAAGCGCACATCAATGTGTTTGGTCTTAGAATGCAGCACGGGGTTCTTAGCGACGCTAATAGCACTCGTGCTGTCACAAAGCAAACGAACACGAGAAAAGCTCAGACCAAAATCATGCAAAGTGGCCATCATCCAGAGTAACTAGGAACAACAGCTAGCCGCAGCAACATACTCAGCCTCCGTGGTAGACGGGGCGACACTAGACTGCTTGCAAGAAGACCACGAAACAAGAGAAGAACCAATAAACTGGCAAGTCCCAGAAGTGGACTTGCGATCAATGCGACAACCAGCAAAATCGGCATCGGAATAACCACAAAGGGAGAGGGTGGAGAAAGCAGAATACCAAATCCCAAATTCTGGAGTGAAGGATAATTACCTCATAATGCGCTTGACCGCCTGACGGTGCGAGGTGTGCGACGACGACTGAAATCGCGCGCAAAGACACACCGCGAACTGAATGTCCGGGCGTGTCGCCGTCAGGTACAGCAGCGACCCGATCATACTCCGGTACTCCTTCTGGTCCACAGCTTCTCCATCCACATCCGCATCCAGGGCCGTCGTGGTCGACATGGGTGTTGGAAGAGGCTTGGCCTCACCCATATCGAACTTCTTCAATATGTCCTTGGTATACTTACCCTGGTGCACGAACATCCCTTCCCGGGATTGCTTGATTTGCAACCCGAGGAAAAACGTCAACTCGCCCATCATACTCATCTCAAACTCCCTGCTCATAGTGTCTGCAAACTTGGCAACCAAAGCGTGAGAAGAACCACCGAAAATGATATCATCCACGTAAATCTAGACCAAGAGAGTATCATTGCCTTGCTTGAGGAGAAAGAGTGTTTTATCCACACATCCCATTTTAAAACCCTTAGCAAGCAAAAAGGTTTTAAACCTATCATACCAGGCTCTAGGGGCTTGTTTCAAACCATAGAAAGCTTTGTGAAGTTTAAAAACATGGTTTGGAAACTTGGGATTTTTAAAACCGGGGGGTTGTTTCACATACACCTCCTCTTCTATGTAGCCGTTTAAGAAGGCACTCTTCACATCCATTTCAAAAAGCTTAAACCCTTTGGATGCAGCAAAAGTCAAGAGTATCCTAATTGCCTCCAAACGAGCTACAGGAGCAAAAGTCTCCTCATAGTATATCCCCTCCTTCTGACTATACCCCTGGGCTACAAGTCTGGCCTTGTTTCTCACAACATGGCCATCTTCTCCTTGTTTGTTTTTGAAAACCCATTTTGTCCCAATAGGATGACACTCAGAGGGAGGAGAAACTAGAACCCAAACCCGATTTCTTTCAAAATTTTCTAACTCCTCATGCATGGCATTGACCCAATCTGGATCCGTCAAAGCGTGTCTGTTGACACTCCTTAATGGAATCACTCTAAGAAGAGAGTTATAATTATCCCCGGTAATGGCGCCAGAAATACTTGTTGGTATTTCTTAACGTCGCTACTAATTAGTGAAAGCACTAAAGAGTGTACTTTGGTAGTGAAAGCACTAAAGAACAAACCACATAAAATAATAAACTAGTGAAAGCACTAAAGAGTGTACAGGACATAACTAACTCCACTTAACGTCAAGTTGTCATCCCGAACATGAAGCTAGCAATGTAATTATATCAGGGCACTGGATTAAAGATAAATATTTACCCGCAAGCGCACAGATAAACATACCCATTGTAGAAGCATTTCACCCAAGCTAGTCGCAGGTATCGTTATTTATATTTTAGCCTAGAGACTAATCAATTCAAGATATGATGGCATTGTAAGGACTTAACAACATTTAATATGGCACACACTTATAATAAGACTGATAACACACTAATTACTTTGAACAGGAATCAGGTTACAGAGTTGAAAGGATCAAGATGCCCAAGAGGGGGGGGTGAATTGGGCTTTTCTAAAACTTCTTGCAATAAAAAACCTATCAAGCTCCAATTAACCCCCTAGTGCCTAGAAGTGAGAATGACAAGAATCAATAGCACAAAAGACTATCGCTAAGCCAATTCTACTCTAGCATGGCAATTCAACTTATGGAAGAACAACAAGTAAGTGCGAAATTGAATTGCTCAAATGTAAATGCGTAGTAAAGAGAGTAGAGATGACACGACGATCTTTTTGTCGAGGTATCGAGGTGTCGGCACACCCCCCCTAGTCCTCGTTGGAGCACCCGCGCAAGGGTATCGCTCCCCCTTGATCCGCGCAAGGATCAAGTGCTCACTACGAGCTGATTCTTCGCCACTCCGGCCCGGTGAATCGCTCGCTACCGGTCACAACTTGGCTTGGGTCATCCACAATGCCTCCGGATGATCACCAAGCTCACCGATCGCCACCAAGCCGTCTAGGTGATGCCGATCACCAAGAGTAACAAGCAAGAACTCTCACTTGACCAACGCAAGGCTAATGAGATGGGTGGATGCACACTTGCTACTCTCTACTCACTAACGAGGTGTTTGATCACTCAATTATAAAATCTCTCAACCTCACTAAGCCTCTTGCACTCACTTGGAATCACAATGTGTTTGGCAACCTTTCAAATGAGCAAGAGACACGGCATGAATGAGGGGGAGTCATATTTATACCCCCCAACTCGAAACATGCACGAAGGGGTAAGTCCAGCCAGTTACACACTGACCGGACGCACCTGTCGGGGTGACCGGACGCGTCCGGTCAGTGTCTAACGGCTACATGACGTTAGCCCTGACACCAGTACGATACACTGACCGGACGCACCCATGCGTCCGATCACCACTGACCGGACGCATCCGGTCATCAATTTCCCTCTCTGGAACCTCTCTGGACGCGACCGGACTCACCCCCTGGTGCGTCCGGTCGAATACTGAAGAGCGTCTGGTCGCAGCCAAGCCTGCTCCTCAGCCAAACCTACTGACCGGACGCACGCCCCAGCGTCCGGTCATTAGGGTTGGAGCGTCCGGTCACATTTTGAAGTCCGAAACGACTTTGGTTTGCGACGCTCCCTTCACGAACTTTCTTCCTTATGATCTTAGGGACCTTTCTAAGCTACCTAGGGCTTTGGTTAACAAGTGTGCACCACACCTAACTCAAAAGTCTCACCTAGGTCAAGCTACTCATTCAAACCCCTCTTTATAGTACGGCCAAAGATAAAACAAAGACCTATGCTACTCTAAGTGTCCTTCAACACCAAATGACACTTAGCACTAGCCTATCACCGTCTTCGTCGTCCATCCTTTGAAAACCAAACGAATTCCATCGCTAAGGGGGCATGAATACCATAGTGCCCTCACGATCATCATTACCATGACTTAACTCAACTGTTTCTGCAAAACACACGTTAGTCATAGTAATTTACCGTTGTCATCCAATCACCGAAACCCACTGGGGGCCTAGATGCTCACAATCTCCCCCTTTTTGGTGATTGATGACAACCTCAAGTATGTTTGAAAGAGAGGTGAGGTTTTCAACAACTTGGTTTATATAAGCATGTGACAATAAGATCAAAAGTGGTTAGGCATGCTTATACGAACCAAGTCCACATAAGTACTCAACATATAAGAATTAACACAAGTACTTATGAACAAGCTCATTTATCGGAGTATAAGTGCGGAAGCAAAATAAATGAGCATAAGCAAGTGACATGTATAAGATAACGAGTGAAGCATGACATGTCACAACTGAGCATAAACGAGTGACATGAGTATATAACAAGTGTAGCATCACATGTCACAACCAAAAGACATACACATATCGTACGGGTGCCAAAAGATAAACATGTATGCATATGAGTGCAAGATCAAAGAAAAGAACCGAAACCCTCTCACAGGCTCCCCCTTCGTCTAACATATGCTCTCTCCCCCTTTGGCATCAAAGACCAAAACCTAAGGGTCGGAAGGCGGGAGTGGAGCAGACGAGCCGGGCGACGAGGTGCGCGGAAGAGTCTCGAACTGAGCCAGGTAGGTCTCCTCGTCGGACGACGTACTGAGAGCTGACTGACCCTCTGACACTAGACGTGAAGGAGAAGCGGTCTGGGTCTGCTCAACTGTCTCTGGAGCGTCCTCTGGAAGAGGGTCCACGGTCTCAGTCGCGACCACTGACACTGTCAACGAAGTCTCAGGAGCTGAGCTGACAGGAAGAGTCTGACTCTGAGAGGTCGGCGGCTCGGACGACGCTACTGAGGAAGGTAGTGTCTCTGTGGTACCAGTAGCTGGAGCAGGAGCTGGAGCTGAGGTCACCGGCAACTGAAACTCGGGCGGTGTGGGTAGGCCGGTGAGCTCACTGAAGGAAGCCTCCAGACTCCTCGGTGTCACTAGGACCGACTCCGTCTGAGTAGGAGTGAAGCCTGACCGAAGCGGTGTGAACCCTGACAGCTGCCCTGGCTGAGGTGAGAACCACTGCGGGTACTGCGGGAAAGGTGAGACCGTCGTCGAAGGAGCTGACGTGTAGAACGAGGTCGACGGTCCGGGCTGCTGCAGCTGAAACTGAGGCGGCTGGGGTAACTGTGGAATAGCTGCCATCCTCTCCATGAAGGCTAGAGTCTGTGTCTGAAGCTGAATCATCTGCCTCTGGAGAGCGTCCTGGCGCTCCTGTGCCTGAGCTGCTGCCACTGCTTGGGCCTCTGCCAGTCGGGCCTGCTCCTGTGCCTGTCGGCGCTGCTCCTCAGCCTGACGCTGAACCTCCTCGGAAAGGCGAGACTGCTGCTGCTCCATCCGAGAAAGGATGGCTAGGAGTGCTGGGTCGGAGCCTGCCATACACGAGGAGGAGGCCTCGGAGTCGTGAGCACCCTGTGGACGCATCCTCGGAAGAGGAGCGTAGTCGTCGTCGGTGCTGTCGGATGGGAACTCGTCGTCAGGGTCCTCGCCCTCTGCCTCAAGACCGGCAAGCTCAGCCTCTGCCAGCTGTCGAACTGCCTCGTCCTGCTCAGCCTCTGTCTCATTAACCACTGGCCTCTGGCGCTGACCTCTAGGGCGAGTGTCTGGACGGTCCCCGGCAATCTGGCGAGTGTCGTAGACGAGGAACTCCGTCGGAGACTGGAGAAGCTCTGGAAGCAAGCCTGGAATAATCCTCCTCAATAGATAGCAAATGATGTGAGCATAGGGGAGCTGCCGGTGACCCTTGAAGCCCTCTGCAAGTGTGTCCTCCATCTCTGAAATGATGACATCCCAAATGTCAAACTCTAGCTGCGAGACCAAATGGTGAACGAGCCACAACTGAATCCTGGTCAAGCCCTCACGATAGCCAATCCAGGGCAGAAGTGTACGCCGCATGACTTCGTTCACGAGGCGGGCCGTCGGCGTCAAGTCACGAGGACGCCGGCTGGACCCCTCGCCGAACGGCTCCCGGAAACAAGCTCGAACCTGATCTGCTGACGGAATCTCTCCTGCGTGGGGTCGCCTGGGTGGCTCTGTCTCTCCGTAGCAAACTGTGTGCACTCTAGTCGGATATGCTGTCAAACCAAGGTACTCTCTGGCACGTGAGCTGTAGAGCCTGTAGGACCTCCCCCTGAAAGCGAAGTGGAGGAACCGATGATCCGGGGAGATCCACAGGGACGCGTAAAACTGGCGAACCCAATCCTCAATGTAGAGACCACCACGTCCAAGCAGATCGGCTAATCCAGGTAGATAGGTAAGCATCGGACGGATGGCCTCACCAGCAACTGCAACGATCATCTCCAGCGGGCACACTCTGTGGGGTCGGATGTGGACGCCGCTGTTGACGTAGGCCCGGTAGAAATCCTCCTGGATCACCGTGTAGAAGCCCTCTGCGGCCTGAGGGTGCCGGGCTGCTGGGAACCACTCCTCATACGGTATCAGTCGAATGGCCTGCACCTGACGTGCTGTCGCCGCCCGCAGGTCCAAGTGCTCCACAGGTGGGGGTCCCTGTGGCCTCGGAGGGGGTCGACCACCCCACCTCTGCCCCTCAGGTCGAGGAGACACCTGAGTGCGAGAGCGGGTGGACCTGCGGAGTGGCTGCTGAGCTGGCTGCTCCTCTGTCTGACCCTCTGCCTGGGTCTCTGTAGCCGAGCTGGGCTCTGGAGCGGAACCGCTGGCTGTAGCCGCTGCGAGAGCTGAAGCTGCCTCAGACGGGAACTGGAAGTCTGGAGGGAGAAGCTCAGCTGGGTCATCGAGAGAGTACTCGTGATCCTGAATCCGGACGACGACGCCCTCAGTCCGAAGTAGAGCCTGCACCTGCTGCTCTGTAAGAAGGTCGCGAATCCGCGTGCCACTGCCCTGACTGGCCTGCTCAGAAGACTGGTCGTGAATCCGGAGACCGCGTGTGGAACCCCCCTGCTCGGCTCGCTCGGCTGCTCTGGCTGCTGCAAGTGCGATCTCTGAATCCCGATCGAGGCGCTTGCGTTTCTTGGAAATGAGTTTCTGAGGCCGCTTCCCCTTGTCACCAGAAGGGGGACGCGGGGGAGGAGGATCGGCCCCGGGACCTCCGCCGACGTTCTTGCAGCGAGCCATTGCTACAAGAACAGAACCACTGCAACTGACTGAGAAGCGCTGCCACTGAAAACCACGGCCACTGACGAGACTCACTGCCACTGAGTACCACTGCCACTGACACAAGAGAGGCTGGACTGAACCTCAGAGGCTTGGCCTCGTTCCGTATCCGCGAGCTTGGCCCCGGATTTAGCGGTCACTGTGACACTGCTCACTGAAACGGTCCCGACTCGCTGCAACAGATAGATAGGGATATACATAAGCATATAAGCTAGAGAAAAGAAGCCTATCGGAAGCAAAGCACAAGGAAAGAGAGACAGAAGGCACGGCTTTGCTACCAGACACGACGCGACGAACGGACGAAGCGAGGAGAGCGGACCGACACGAGCGAGCACCACTACCTCTCGCCGGAAGAATGAGGAGGGGGTCTGCTGGCCGAGGGAGGACGCCGGAGAAGAGGAAGACTTGGTGGAGAGCTCCGGCGACGGGAGGAGGCCCGTGGACGTGGGCACGGCGAGCGGCGCTCGGTCGCGGCGATGGGGGGGGCGGGCGCGGGCACGGCGGGGCGGTGCGGGTGTGGCGCGGCGGGGGCAAGCACGACGGCCGAGGAGGCTCGACGGTGCGAGCGCAGTGGAGGTGGAAACGGCGGCCGACGGCGCGGGGGTTAGGGCACGGGTGACGGGGGCGTGGACGGAGACGAAGACCGGAGTGGTGGTGGCCCACATGTCGGTTAGATAGGTTTATTCCGCTCGATAAGTTGCGACCGGACGCACCGCAAGGCGACCGGACGCATGGAGCCCGAGCGTCCGGTCCAACACAGAGAGCTCCCGCAACGGGATTTGCTCGACCGGACGCGTCCGATCAGACATGACCGGACTCACCCAGCGTCCGGTCAACCGCTGGCAATGGACCGGACGCACGATCAAATTCCTGACCGGACGCGCCGAAGATACTGTTCACTTGCGCGCGCTCTGCACTGACCGGACGCACCGCGTGAGTCCGGTCGCTGCGTCCGGTCACAAGGAAAACCCTGTTTTGACTCGATTTTTCGCGCCGACTTCTCCCAACAAAGGTCCAACTCAAATAAGAAGCAAATAAACACAAGTTGGAACCTAGAGGAGTGACCTCTCTCAAACCCTAAAAAAAATTTAAATATTTTGCCATAGGCTAAAGTAGTTTTCTAGATAAAATAGGCGATAAAACTCCAAGGAGACAACATGTGGCCACCAAAACTAGGGGTCTTAACCAATTGGAGCCTCAAATGCTCCCCCTAGCGGCGGACGAACACAGCGGTTGCTCAAAGCTTAACCGAAAAAGAACGACAAAGCAACAAACATGCATATGCAATGCAATACGGAACTTGAATCTAGGTTGCTTGTCAAGTTTGCTCATGGGTAAGCTTCTTCACACGCTTTTTAGGGCGGTTATCTTAACCACGTCTGACAAGCCTATGTGCATAGCGTAATTTAAACATGGCATATGATACAATGCAATGCAAAGACAACCCCCTTTCACCTTTTGACAAAGTTACTTAGATCAAGCACATTAAGCTCACTTCGCAATCTACAAAGGGTGTTCTCATCTAGGGGTTTTGTGAAGATGTCCGCCAATTGATCTTCGGTTCTAACTCCCTCTAAGGATATATCTTTCTTGGAAACATGATCTCTAAGGAAGTGATGGCGAATATCTATGTGCTTTGTGCGAGAGTGTTGAACCGGGTTGTTAGCAAGCTTAACCGCGCTCTCATTGTCACACAACAAAGGTACCCTTTCTAGGACTACACCATAGTCTAAAAGGGTTTGTTTCATGTAAAGGATTTGTGCACAACAAGCACCAGCGGCTATGTATTCCGCCTCGGCGGTAGACAAGGCCACACTATTTTGCTTCTTCGAACTCCATGACACTAGTGATCTCCCAAGCAAATGGCACCCTCCGGATGTGCTTTTTCTATCAATTTTGCAACCCGCGTAATCCGAATCGGAATACCCAACGAGTTGGAAGTTAGCTCCTTTGGGATACCAAAGGCCAATGCTTGGGGTGTGCTTTAGGTACCTAAGGATTCTCTTCACCGCTATGAGATGTGATTCCCTAGGATCGGCTTGAAAGCGAGCACACATGCACACACTAAACATGATGTCGGGCCTAGATGCGGTCAAATATAACAAGCTACCAATCATAGAGCGGTAGAGAGTTTGGTCAACCGGGTTACCTCCCACATCTAGGTCGAGGTGTCCGTTGGTTGGCATTGGAGTCTTGATAGGCTTGCAATCATCCATGTTGAAGCGCTTGAGGAGGTCTTTTGTGTACTTCTCTTGAGATATAAAAGTCCCCTCCTTCAATTGCTTGACTTGAAAGCCTAGGAAGAATGTGAGCTCGCCAATCATAGACATCTCGAACTCTTTCGACATCAAGTCACCAAATTCCTTGCAATAGGCTTCATTTGTTGACCCGAAGATGATATCATCTACGTAGACTTGACAAATGAAGATCTCTCCATCAAGCTTCTTGGTGAATAGTGTGGTGTCAACCTTCCCAATGGTGAAGCCCTTCTCAATGAGGAAGTCCCGGAGGCGCTCGTACCACGCTCTAGGGGCTTGCTTGAGCCCATATAGCGCCTTGGACAACCTATAAACATGATTAGGATATCTAGGGTCTTCAAACCCGGGAGGTTGATCAACATAGACTAGTTCATTTATGAAGCCATTTAAAAATGCACTTTTCACATCCATTTGATATAATTTAATGTCATGATGTGATGCATATGCAAGGAGGATACGAATGGCTTCGAGTCTTGCAACCGGTGCAAAGGTCTCTCCAAAATCCAAGCCTTCAACTTGAGAGAACCCCTTTGCCACTAGCCTTGCCTTGTTTCTAACAACCTTGCCTTGATCATCTTGCTTGTTCCTAAACAGCCATTTTGTCCCAATGACTCTTGCGCCTTTAGGTCGCTCTTCAAGTGTCCAAACTTGGTTGCGGGTGAAGTTGTTCAATTCTTCATGCATAGCATTCACCCAATCCGGATCACCTAGAGCTTCATCTACAATGGTAGGCTCAACAAGAGACACAAAGGAGTGATGTTCAATAAATAAAGCAAGTTTTTGAGATCGAGTTGTTACACCCCTTGTTGGACTCCCTATGATGAGATCTTGAGGATGAGCTTGTAGTAGAGGAGTAGTCCTTCGATCAACCACTTGAGGGGCCGCTTGTGGAGCACCAACATCTTGAGCTTGTACCACCATTTGATCATGGGAGACATGAGTATCTTCATTTGGATCCCTCCCATCTTTGTCATCATCAAGTGGTACATTGGATGAGGATGGCTTGTCAATGACTTGCACATCATCATCATCATCTTTAGGCTTGATGGCTCCAACCGGCATGTTCTTCATTGCTTCCCTCAATGGTTCATCACCTACATCATCAAGATTCTCATGCTCTCCTTGAGAGCCATTAGATTCATCGAATTCCACATCATATGTTTCTTCTACCATCCCGGTGGCATGGTTGAATACTCGATATGCTTTGGACTTCAATGAGTAACCAACAAGAAAACCAATATCACATCGGCGTTGAAACTTCCCTAGGTGTTGGCGCTTCTTGTAGATGTAGCATTTGCACCCAAACACTCTAAAGAAGGATACATCCGGCTTCTTGTTGTTGAGTAGCTCATAGGGGGTCTTGCCAAGTAGACGATGGGGGAACAATCGGTTTGATGCATAGCAAGCGGTGTTGATTGCTTCCGCCCAAAATCTCTCAGGTGTAGAATACTCGTCTAGCATTGTCCTTGCTAGGGTGATTAGAGTCCGGTTCTTCCTCTCAACTACCCCATTTTGTTGTGGTGTGTAGGTTGCGGACACTTCATGCTTGATCCCAACTTCATCACAATATTCCTCAATATGGGTGTTGTCAAACTCCTTTCCGTTGTCACTTCTAATCTTTTTTATCTTCACATCAAATTCATTTTGAGCTCTCTTGGCAAACTTCTTGAAGGAAGGGGTTGCTTCGGATTTGTCATGAAGAAAGAATACCCAAGTGTATCTAGAGTAGTCATCAACAATCACTAGACAATAGAGATTTCCACCCAAGCTAGCATATGTTGTTGGTCCAAATAGATCCATGTGAAGTAGCTCTAACTCTCTTGATGTTGACACAAAGGCTTTGGTTGGATGTGTATTTGCAACTTGCTTGCCGGCTTGACATGCACTACACAATTTGTCCTTCTCAAATTTGACATCCTTCAAGCCCCTAACCAAATCCTTCTTCAATAGCTTGTTGAGAGTGTTCATTCCAACATGTGCTAATCTTCTATGCCAAAGCCATCCAAGGGATTGCTTAGTGAACAAACATGTCTTCAAGTTGGCATCTTCGGAGGTGAAATCCACTAGATAGAGATTGTTGTATCTAAAACCTTTGAATATCACTTGTGTATCATCTTTCTTGGTTACAACCACTTCCTTGTCGGTGAACAAGCATTGAAAGCCAAGATCACATAGTTGCCCAACGGATAGCAAGTTGAAGCTTAATGATGCAACTAGAAGCACATTGGAGATGGTATGATCATTTGATATAGGCACTTTGCCCAATCCTTTGACATTGCCATTTGAGTTGTCACCAAATGTTATCTTTTCTTGGTCATCGACATTCTCTTCTAGTGAGGTGAACATCCGGGGATCTCCGGTCATATGTTGTGTGCATCCACTATCAATTACCCAATGTGATCCACCGGTCTTGTAGTTCACCTACACACACAAGAAATCAAGCTTGAGCTTTTGGGACCCAAACTTGTTGCGGTCCATTAACCTTCTCAACTAGTGACTTCGCAACCCAAATTTGCTTTGGCCTACTCTTGTTAGGTGGCCCCATAAACATAACCTTCACTTTGCCACTAGAACCTTGTCTAAGCATGTAGTGAGCATTGAAAGCAAAGGGCCTAGCATGCTTGGGCAAGGGTGTGGGCTTTGGTTCTTCACAATCATGAGCAAAGTGTCCTTCCTTTCCACACTCATAGCATCTTCCAATCTTCTTCTTCTTTGGCTTAGTGATGCTCTTGCGTTGCTTCATCTTCTCTTCAAGAAAGCCAATGCCATTTCTATTTGTCTTCATGACAGTGTTCATGAGAAGCTCACTTTGAAGACATTGACCCTTGGTGAAGTTCCTTAATCCGGTGGTGAGGTGTTCTTTTTCCTTCTTGAGCTTGTCATTCTCTTGTTGAAGCTCTAATTGAGATGGTGTCATCTTGTAATCTCTCTCCATCTTCAATCTCTTGTTCTCTTCTTTTAGCATGTCAAGCTCAAGTGTCATGCTATACTCATCATCTTGGGTCTCAACAATGACTTGCTTTGTGGTTGCAAGCTTCTCTAGATCAACTTTGAGCTTTGCATTCTCATTCTTGATCTTGATGTAATCATCATAGTGATCGGCCACAACCACACTCTTGCCTTTGCCACTAGCTCTTTGCTCATCATGCTCACTAACCAAGTCCTCACAAGATGTTGCTATGTCACACTTAACAACAAGGTTAGGAGCATCATGTGTCTCATGTGAAAGCATATCATAAGAAATGGTGAGAGCATCATAGTCAACTTTCACTTGAGTGTATTGTTCTTTTAGCAAGGCATAACTAGTGGTAAAGTCACTATGCATCTTATCGAGTTTTTCATTTTTAGCTTTGAGCTCCTTGTTAGAGGACTTGAGCTCCTTGATAGTGGATGACATAGTAGCAAGTTCATCTTTTAGTTCATCACTAGCATGAGTAGCATGATCACATTTTTCAACAAGAGATTCATTTTCATTAACAAGCTTCTCATTTTTAGCTCTAGTCTTTCTTATGATTTTAGAGTAGTCATTTAGCAATTTGACAAGTTCATCATAAGTGGGAGCCTCAAATTCACCATCACTATCACTATCACTAGAGTCATCATCGTTTTGTACCTTCCGGTCACCCTTGGCCATAAGGCATAGGTGTGTAGATGATGATGGCGATGGTGGTGGTGGTGGTGTAGAGGAGCCAATGACTAGAGCGTCCACCTTCTCCTTCTCATCATCACTATCTTCATTTGATGAGCCACCGGAGGAGTCAATGTCGGTGAGCCAATCACCAACAATGTAAGCCTTCCCACCTTTCTTGTGGTATTGCTTCTTCTTGCCATCTTTCTTCTTGTATGACTTGTCATTCTTCTTCTCATCTTCGCTTGATGAGTCATACTTCTTGCTCTTGTTCTTGTTCTTGTAGCTATCTTTCTTGGGCTTGGTGCATTGATGAGCAAGATGGCCAAGCTCACCGCAATTGTAGCAATCCATTTCGGAGATTGGCCTCCTCTTGCTACTTGTGAAGAACTTCTTCTTTCTTGAGTCAAAGTTGACTCCATTCTTGTGAAGCTTCTTCAACATCTTGGTGGTCTTCTTCACCATGAGAGCAATGTTAGAATCATCTTCATCATCGCTTGTGCTCTCATGATGCACCTCAATAGCCTTGGACTTGCCCTTCTTGTCATGGCTTGCTTTGAAGGCCAAGTCCTTCTTCTTGTCGGTGGAAGAGCCACCACTTGGTGTGATGTGCATGTACATCTCATGAGCATTGATCTTCCCCAAGACTTGTGTTGGTGTAGATGTGGAAAGATCACCTTGATGTAGCACGGTCACAATGTGTCCATACTTGTCAATGGGAAGGACACATAGGATCTTCCTCACAACATTGGATGGTTGCATTTGTGTGAGGCCAAGACCATTGAGCTCCTCTACAAGAACATTCAAGCGTGAGTACATTTCATTTGCATTTTCATGAGCAAGCATTTCAAACGAGTTCATCTTTTGCACAACCAAATGATAACGCTCCTCACGCTCACTCTTGGTTCCCTCATGGAGCGCACAAATATTTTCCCATAGATCATGGGCATTTTTGTGGTTCCGAACACGATTGAACACATCCTTGCAAATGCCTCTAAAAAGGATGTTTTTGGCTTTTGCATTCCATTTTTCATTTTCCTCCTCATTAGGAGTGAGGCTTGTGCCTTCTTTGGGCTTGGCAAAGCCGGTGATCGCGGCATTGAGGCATTTAACATCAACCGCTTCTAGATACGACTCCATACGGATTTTCCAATATGGGAAGTCGTCTCCCTCGAACATGGGAGGTGGTCCATCACCTCCGGACATCTTAACTCTAGGCGGTTAAGCCTAAATCGAGAGCACGAGGCTCTGATACCAATTGAAAGGATCAAGATGCCCAAGAGGGGGGGGTGAATTGGGCTTTTCTAAAACTTCTTGCAATAAAAAACCTATCAAGCTCCAATTAACCCCCTAGTTCCTAGAAGTGAGAATGACAAGAATCAATAGCACAAAAGACTATCGCTAAGCCAATTCTACTCTAGCATGGCAATTCAACTTATGGAAGAACAACAAGTAAGTGTGAAATTGAATTGCTCAAATGTAAATGCGTAGTAAAGAGAGTAGAGATGACACGACGATCTTTTTGCCGAGGTATCGAGGTGTCGGCACACCCCCCTAGTCCTCGTTGGAGCACCCGCGCAAGGGTATCGCTCCCCCTTGATCCGCGCAAGGATCAAGTGCTCACTACGAGCTAATTCTTCGCCACTCCGGCCCGGTGAATCGCTCGCTACCGGTCACAACTTGGCTTGGGTCATCCACAATGCCTCCGGATGATCACCAAGCTCTCCGATCGCCACCAAGCCGTCTAGGTGATGCCGATCACCAAGAGTAACAAGCAAGAACTCTCACTTGACCAACGCAAGGCTAATGAGATGGGTGGATGCACACTTGCTACTCTCTACTCACTAATGAGGTGTTTGATCACTCAATTATCAAATCTCTCAACCTCACTAGGCCTCTTGCACTCACTTGGAATCACAATGTGTTTGGCAACCTTTCAAATGAGCAAGAGACACGGCATGAATGAGGGGGAGTCATATTTATACCCCCCAACTCGAAACATGCACGAAGGGGTAAGTCCAGCCAGTTACACACTGACCGGACGCACCTGTCGGGGTGACCGGACGCATCCGGTCAGTGTCTAACGGCTACGTGACGTTAGCCCTGACACCAGTACGATACACTGACCGGACGCACCCATGCGTCCGATCACCACTGACCGGACGCGTCCGGTCATCAATTTCCCTCTCTGGAACCTCTCTGGACGCGACCGGACTCACCCCCTGGTGCGTCCGGTCGAATACTGAAGAGCGTCCGGTCGCAGCCAAGCCTGCTCCTCAGCCAAACCTACTGACCGGACGCACGCCCCAGCGTCCGGTCATTAGGGTTGGAGCGTCCGGTCACATTTTGAAGTCCGAAACGACTTTGGTTTGCGACGCTCCCTTCACGAACTTTCTTCCTTATGATCTTAGGGACCTTTCTAAGCTACATAGGGCTTTGGTTAACAAGTGTGCACCACACCTAACTCAAAAGTCTCACCTAGGTCAAGCTACTCATTCAAACCCCTCTTTATAGTACGGCCAAAGATAAAACAAAGACCTATGCTACTCTAAGTGTCCTTCAACACCAAATGACACTTAGCACTAGCCTATCACCGTCTTCGTCGTCCATCCTTTGAAAACCGAACGAATTCCATCGCTAAGGGGGCATGAATACCATAGTGCCCTCACGATCATCATTACAATGACTTAACTCAACTGTTTCTGCAAAACACACGTTAGTCATAGTAATTTACCGTTGTCATCCAATCACCGAAACCCACTGGGGGCCTAGATGCTCACAAGAGTAAATGATATGATAAATAATTGATAAAGGATAACAGAGATCAGATCAATCAAGGATAAACTTAGAACAGTACTGCCTAGCAAGTGATGATTAGAACAGGTATTAATAAGAAACATTCCTAAGTTATTCTAATTACAAGTCATAGCATACATTGATTAGTGCAATTATATTTGGCAATCATTGGCTAGGTCACATCATATTTATAATCAAGAGGCAACTCCATAGTAAAGGTGTCAAACAAAGTAACCCTTAAACCATGAGTTAACTGAGCCATACTGAACACTATATTCGGGAGGTGGAATACAGAGGACTCAACAGGTCTGTCAGACCCGCGATCTACCACTCTATCTGGAACATAGGATGCATTCGTAGATAAATAATGTATAGGCACCACGCCTACACAGCATTTATCACCCAACCGTTGTACTTTAAGATGAGCGCTATACGAACATGAGTATAAACATAAAGATGAACTATCTATGCCAAATATATAATCAAAGCAGACTATAAACATTATAACTAAGAATATAATCATTGATGTCTTAATCATATCAATTGTATTGCTATCTAGAACACGACGATGAACAATAAGGTGAATTAGATCATCGAGAAGAACTAAAGTACGAACTAGAACATGAACTAGAACAAGATTATGAACTAGAAGATGAACTAGACGATGAACATGAACTAGACGATGAACTAGAACATAAACAATGAAGAACAATGATGAACTAGAAGAGCAGTTATGAAATAGATCCATAATGTTAATACAAGAGAGAAGATCTTGGGTTTACCGAGCCTTCTCGTGACTAGATCAGGAATCCAAGCGAAGCTTGCCTCCTCTAATCCTATTCTATCTACTAATCTAGGTGGATGTAGTCCTAAAGCTTCCGATTGATCTCCTTCTGATGCTCTGATTGATCTAACCCTGATGAATGTAATGTTTGATGCCGGATGCCCTGGAGAGGGGGGTCAGGGGCTATTTATATAGCCCTGGGCAATGAACCGTGGCCCTTGGATCAAACCGACTTAAGGTACGGTCGAGATGCATCCTAGAGGTCGGTGGAGATAGCGTGCAGAAGACGGAGACCAGCGGGCCCAGGGGGGACCGACCGATGGGTCTAGGGGACCGGTCGGTCCCACCTAGAGGTGAACCGCAGTGCCCTTTCTCGTGGTGTCTCTATGTGTTCTCTGGAGTCTTCTAGAAGTATCCCGACGCGGTGGTTGCGTTATCTCCCAACGGTTTCCTTCTATGGGAAGCTATCGGTGCCAATTTCCTGGTTTAGTCCCTGCAGAATCATAACTCACCAAAACTCGTGGAATATTGTCAGTTGAAACCCTAAACCTTTGTTGGTGATCAAATTCTTGCCCTTTTCATATTTATTTATCTCTTAATTATGATAGATAACCAGTGTCAACAATTCCCCCAAGCTTACCTTTGGTAGTCCCTTAGCAAACATTCATGATGAAACAGGAACTGCTACTATGCCTTCACACTTTAAAGGTACATATGTTCAAACAAAAAATTTCCCTTTGTTTAGAGTTAACTATTCTGACTTTCTCATATTACCTTTAACTATGGAGCTTTTGCCTTCATCTGGGTCCTTAAACGATTGAAAGATAGAACAATCAAGTTAAGCACTGTATCTCTAACTCTTTGATCAACCTTCATTCTGGAGTTTTTATATATTTTCAAATGAAAATCAGAGATTCCATTGTATGACACTCTCAAATCGCTCTTTTATATTTTATGATTCCTCACTGATGCAATTTTCTTACCTTCTATGGATATATATCTGGAGCTTTAAGAAGTGAAAAGCATATCTTACAAAGTCAAAGTTCAAAGTTTAGGAAGAAAGATGTCATACTCATAGATCAAGACTTTAGAACATTTGAAATTTGTCATCTCTTGCTGGCATATTGTAATTAGAGGGACCATGGGCTATCATTCTTTTTCTTCTCATATTTTTATCATAACTCTTTTTTCTCTTTCTTTCTTTGAGGTAGTCGGACACTTGTCCCTTTTTATTTCCTCCTTTTATACTTTTGCATAGCCCATGCCTCTAACACAATACTACTTCGGAAGAGTGAATCTTTTAATAAAACATTCTTGATCTCTACAGCATGATAAATTTCTCAGCCATAACTAAAAACTTAGAACAAAGTAAGTAGCCTTATCTTAAGATCATATTAATGGCTCTGGGTAGGAATTCATGTTATGTCATACAGGATCTCATCATGTGTTTTTAATCTTTTTAAAGTGTAAATCTCCAGAACTCTAGTATCTCTAGGAATTAGATAAACAACAGCTCAAACCTTTTTATATCATATCTCACAATTATTCAGACTTTAGATAAAGCATTTGCCAACCACAGGTTTTAGGTTCAGAGTTTATTCAGAACAACTTTGTCTAAAACTCAAGAAAATTCAAGTTTAAACACTAGGTACTTAAAAAGAGGCAGAGCAATTGTTCATCATTTTTATTATGAGAAAAATTAAGTTTTTATCCACCTAGACATTTATTCATTATATAATATCTTTATTTGGTTTTGTAATAGTTATTCATCTTTTAGGGGTTTCTATATTTATTGACCTGATCTGACTAAATCGAACTAATAGTAATAGATAAAAAGCCGTGATACTTATCGTGGTAACTAAGGGTGCTCTCCCCCAAGCTAGATCTTGACTTATTTTTTTCTCCAGAAGTCGAGTAGACCGTTAATGGTTTGAGCCCTTCTCTTCTTCTCTTCTTGCTGAATTCAAAGATAGACAACACAACTAGTGGAACTTGATTAAGCGTTAGTGATAAATATTCTTCCATTTGTCTAGTTGTCTTAAAACTCTTAAGATTATTTATGTTCTTCCTCTCCACTAAGCAGAGTTTCAGCAGTGTTTCATAGTATCTCTTTTTAGATTTTTTTTATTTTTATGGATGTATGCAATGCAGAAGTAAATATGCAAATGTATATCTATTTATTTTTTATGCCTCCACAGAAAGTGTTCTACTCTCATGGGGCTTTAGAGTTTCTATATTTTTTTATTTTGTTTTCTAATGCAGATATAATTGCTTAATAAGTAAATATAATACTAATAGTAAAATGATCATGCTTTATCTAATTCTGCAATGATGAATTTAATGCTAATGATTATGGATAACTATTGAGTTACCTTTCGGCGAGGATTCGACGTTTATAGTCTATCGAACAAGACTCCTTGTACGCTCTTTATTCTTCCTTGGGTGTATCAGCGGATCCTGAGGAGGACCTCGATGATTCCACGTCAATAGAACTCTCTTTCTTTTTCCATACTTGCCTGACTGGTGGACTTGTCTCCTTTACTTCTTCGTCCTTCGTTTCCTCTAATGGGACATCTTCACTTCTGGTAACTTCTCCTTCATAGTCAGCCCATCCATCCTTGATTTGTTGATTCTTGTTGCGTTGGGATGCGCGGCGTCCCCTCCTTGAGTGGTTCTTCTTTTCCTGTACATTAGTGGCATAACTATTGAAGTAACAACGTACCTTCTCTCTGAAGAACTGGAAGTGGATCTCTCCAGATCTCATGTAGATGATGGCGCCAGTGGTGTTGAGGAAGGGTCTTCCTAGGATGATGTTAATGTCGTCTTCTTTTCCAATGTCTAGTACTAAGAAGTCGGTGGGAACATAGTGGTCTTTAATTTGGATCATCACATCCTTTACTATTCCCTCTGGAAATCGATAAGTTTGGTTCGCCATCTGCAGCTGCACATATGTTTGATACATAGGTCTATTTTTATATAAGTGCTCATATGTTACCTTAGACATTATATTGACACTTGAGCCGATGTCGCAGAACGTCTTGTGGAATGTACTTCCTTCGATCTTGCAATCGATGGTGGGTACGCCTGGGTCATCTCTCTTGGTGAGGAATGGTGATGCAAGAAGGTGGTCTTATTTTGTTTGGACAGAGTTGACCATCCATACTGTGTCTTGATGTGATTGTGTAGCCTTGTTCTTCCTCCTTTTGTTCCTATTCTTCTTCTTTGATGATATGATGTTTGCATCTTCGTAGGGCATCTGAGGGTGGACTTTGGTAGTGAGTGTACGGCTCTTGAAGCTGAATCTTTCTTTGTTGCCTGTGATTGTGAAACAGATCTTGGCGCTAACCGTGTAGATGATGGCTTTTTTTGAGCTTAGGAACGGGCGTCCAAGAATGATGGGTGCTCTTTTGTCTCCACCCGTTTCAGCGATCATAAAGTCTGCACACACATACGAGCGTCCCACTCGTACACAGATATCTTCTAGAATTCCCAATGGGTAGCACAGTGTCTGATCTGCAAGCTGCAAACACATACTTGTATATAATAGAGGTGCACCATGTATTTGTTTGTATATTACCCTTGGCATAATGTTGATGCTTGCTCCAAGGTCGCAGACTGCTTCTTCAAAACTGTGAGGTCCAATATGAATTGGAATCACAGGTCTTCCTGGATCTCCTTTCTTTGGGGCAATAGAGTCATCCATCCATTCCCTTGAAGGTCTAGGTATGAGGTGTCCTGCATCAAAGATGTCTACAAGATTTGCAGTTTCTAGCTCTTTTGGGCTCCCTGGAATCTTACCTTTTTCAGCCATAGGGACTGAAGCTGCTAACTGAGATAACTGAGATTCTATCATCTTGTTAAAGCTATGTTGATTCTTTATGGCAGAAGTAAAGCTATTCATTCTAGTATTAATATTTTCAAGCAGTTTATCATTGGAAGCTATCTTCTTAGACATATTATCAATAATTTTATTTTGATTAGATATCATCTCTCTCAAAGGTGGTTGATTAAAAGTATTACCTTGGTAGTTACCTGAGTAGTTACCTGAGTAATTAGGCCTTGATTGCTGGTTCCATCCTTGAGCTTGTTGAGGACGATAGTTGGTGTTGTTGTTGACGTACTTTGCATCCTCTTGAATCTCAGGTCAGTTGCTCCCTGAATGACTAGTGCCTCCACACTCTTCACATGTCATGCGAGATTCGTAGATTTGCTTGATGTCTTCTCTCTTGGGAGTGTGTTCATCGAACTTCTTCATGAGTAGGTCAAGTTTAGCAGACAACATGTCTACTTCCTTTAGTTGATGTATTCCTCCTCTCTTGCGTGGCTGGGAGCGTTCCTCGTTCCATCCTTGGTTAGAGGCCATCTTCTCTATGAGTGTAGTTGCATTGTTGATTGTGAGTGATAAGAATGATCCTCCAGCAGCGGCATCTACATTCTCACAGGTACTTGAAGTGAGCCCGTGGTAGAAGGTCCGCATGAGTAGCCAATTCTCCATCCCATGGTGAGGGCATTCTGATATGTAGTCTTGAAAGCGTTCCCAAGCTTCTGGGATTGATTCTTCATGTTGTTGCTGGAAAGTTGAAATCTTGGCACGGAGGGTATTCGTCTTGCCCACTGGAAAGAACTTTGCTAGGAAGGCAGTTCAACAGATCGCACACGAGGTGTTTTTATCTTTGTTGGCATAGAACCATTGTTTTGCTTTTCCCAAGAGTGAGAATGAGAACAAGCGAAGTAGAATGACGTCCCTTTCGACTCCATTGATGGTGAAAGTGCTACAAATCTCCAGAAAGTGTTGGAGATGAGCGCTTGCGTCTTCATGTGCCTTTCCGCAAAACTGATTAGCTTGCACCATGTTGATCAAAGCTGGCTTGAGTTCAAATCCGTTGTCTCCCACATTGACTGTTGGTCCAGTCCTAATGTTGGCAGTGGTTGGTGCAGAGAACTCGTGGAGTGTCTTGTCGGTCATGGTGTCCAACACTGGTGTTAAGCTTCTTCTTATCTGGCTAACTTCTGGTAGTGGTGCTGAGGGTCTCTTAAGTTTGCGTCTAGTTTTCCTTAGTAAAGCTTCGGGATCCTCAATGTAGTTTTTCGGAAGTTGGAAACCAGTCATACATCACCCTGCATAAGATGTAAAAGATAAACAAAGCTAGGGTAAGCCTGTTTGAGTAAAAGTAAATAATCAGTGCATTATCACATGTGTGTAAATAAAATGATATGTTCTAGCTACCGTTCTAAATGCTGCTAATGCAATGTCCTATCAGTGTTCATAAAGATTTTAATGAAAAACCCTAGGTACCATCCCTAATTGAATTGATGTGGTCCCCGGCAACGGCGCCAGAAATGCTTGTTGACACTCCTTAATAGAATCACTCTAAGAAGAGAGTTATAATTATCCCCGGTAACGGCGCCAGAAATACTTGTTGGTATTTCTTAACGTCGCTACTAAGAACAAACCACAAAAAATAATAAACTAGTGAAACCACTAAAGAGTGTACAGGACACTACTAACTCCACTTAACGTCAAGTTGTCATCCCCCACATGAAGCTAGCAATGTAATTATATCAGGGCACTGGATTAAAGATAAATATTTACCCGCAAGCGCACAGATAAACATACCCGTCGTAGAAGAATTTCACCCAAGCTAGTCTCAGGTATCGTTATTTATATTTTAGCCTAGAGACTAATCAATTAAAGATATGATGGCATTGCAAGGACTTAACAGCATTTAATATGGAACACACTTATAATAAGACTGATAACACACTAATTACTTTGAACAGGAATTAGGTTACAGAGTAAATGATATGATAAATAATTGATAAAGGATAACACAGATCAGATCAATCAAGGATAAACTTAGAACAGTACTGCCTAGCAAGTGATGATTAGAACAGGTATTAATAAGAAACATTCCTAAGTTATTCTAATTACAAGTCATAGCATACATTGATTAGTGCAATTATATTTGGCAATCATTGGCTAGGTCACATCATATTTATAATCAGGAGGCAACTCCATAGTAAAAGTGTCAAACAAAGTAACCCTTAAACCATGAGTTAACTGAGCCATACTGAACACTATATTCGGGAGGTGGAATACAGAGGACTCAACAGGTCTGTCACACCCACGATCTACCACTCTATCCGGAACATAGGATGCATTCGCAGATAAATAATGTATAGGCACCACGCCTACACAGCATTTATCACCCACTCATTGTACTTTAAGATGAGCGCTATACGAACATGAGTATAAACATAAAGATGAACTATCTATGCCAAATATATAATCAAAGCAGACTATAAACATTATAACTAAGAATATAATCATTGATGTCTTAATCATATCAATTGTATTGCTATCTAGAACACGACGATGAACAATAAGGTGAATTAGATCATCGAGAAGAACTAAAGTACGAACTAGAACATGAACTAGAACAAGATTATGAACTAGAAGATGAACTAGACGATGAACATGAACTAGACGATGAACTAGAACATAAACAATGAAGAACAATGATGAACTAGAAGAGCAGTTATGAAATAGATCCATAATGTTAATACAAGAGAGAAGATCTTGGGTTTACCGAGCCTTCTCGTGACTAGATCAGGAATCCAAGCGAAGCTTGCCTCCTCTAATCCTATTCTATCTACTAATCTAGATGGATGTAGTCCTAAAGCTTCCGATTGATCTCCTTCTGATGCTCTGATTGATCTAACCCTGATGAACGTAATACCTGATGCCGGATGCCCTGGAGATGGGGGTCAGGGGCTGTTTATATAGCCCTGGGCAATGAACCGTGGCCCTTGGATCAAACTGACTTAAGATACGGTTGAGATGCATCCTAGAGGTCGGTGGAGATAGCTTGCAGAAGACGGAGACCAGCGGGCCCAGGGGGGACCGACCGGTGGGTCCAGGGGACCGGTCGGTCCCACCTGGAGGTGAACCGCGGTGCCCTTTCTCGTGGTGTCTCTATGTGTTCTCTGGAGTCTTCTAGAAGTATCCCGACGGGGCGGTTGCGTTATCTCCCGACGGTTTCCTTCTATGGGAAGTTATCGGTGTCGATTTCCTGGTTTAGTCCCTGCAGAATCATAACTCACCAAAACTCGTGGAATATTGTCAGTTGAAACCCTAAACCTTTGTTGGTTATCAAATTCTTGCCCTTTTCATATTTATTTATCTCTTAATTACGATAGATAACCAGTGTCAACAGTGTCCAACATCTCGGGGTTCAAAATCAGCAACAAATGCAGAATGAGCAAAGTGAGAGATTTGTTGTGACCTTGACCGAGTCACACGTTCGCCGATGCTGCCGATCATCTGTTGAGGCGGGTGTTGGCGCTGAATGTGTCGAGGCGCCTCCCGAGCTGATGTAGCCTCCCCCTCAACAGCAGCTGGTGCCTCCTCGGGTACAAAAGGTACCGCTCGAGGTGGCGGATCCCACGGCCCCCAGGTAGTAGAGGAAGAAGGGTCGGGGCCATGAGTCGTAGTCGAGGCCGCTCTTTGCGGCTCAGCAGGTGGAGGTGGTGCTGGGTCATCCATCCCTTCAGCACCCTCGTCCTCATCATCAAAAAGAGGTTCTCCAACCTCATGATCACCTGCACGCTCAAAACGAGAAGAAGGACAAACCATGGTCTCGTCGAAGGTGACATCTGATGTCTCCATGACTCGGTTAGTATCAAGGTTAAGTACACGATATGCACGAGTATGAGCGCCATAACCCAAAAACACACCGTCAGAAGATCGAGACTCAAATTTGTCCAGCTTGCCTTTCTTAAGTATAAAACAGTGGCAACCAAAAACTCTAAAATAACTCACTTTGGGTTGTCTTCCAAAACGCAACTCATAAGAAGTCTTTTTCAAGAAAGCTCGGAGAAAAATGCGATTTGAGATATAGCATGCAGTGCTCATTGCTTCGGCCCAATATCGCCTAGGAGTCCTATGCTCATCGAGCATTGTCCTGGCCATCTCTACAAGGGTCCGATTCTTCCTCTCTACAACACCATTTTGTGGCGATGTGTAGGGAGAAGAAAACTGATGCTCCAAACCCAAAGAGTTACAAAACTTCTCAAAATCTGAATTCTTGAATTCGGAACCATTATCACTCCGAATTGCTCGCATTGAGTTCATAGGGAACTCATTCTGAAGACGCAAAATCAGATTGCGAGCAAAGGAGAAAGTCTCGGACTTCTCAGCTAAAAAGAAGACCCACGAATATCTCGAAAAATCATCGACAACAACAAGCACATACCACTTCCCCTCAACCGAGGTCACCCGAGCCGGACCAACAAGGTCCATGTGCAAAAGCTCTCCAGGGCGCTTAGTCATGACCTGAGTCACTGGATGGTGGGGAGCGGCTACCATCTTCCCATGTCTACAAGAGTGGCAAACAAGATCCTTCTCCATAGACAACTTGGGCAATCCTCAGATTAGGCCAAGTGAACTAAGCCTTGCAAGCAAGTCGAAGCTCAAGTGTCCTAGTCTCCTATGCCACTTCCAAAGATCAGAGGAGGAAAGTCCAGCCAAAAGACAACGAGAAATTCCAAACGATTCTGAGAAATCCGCACGAAAGACTTTTCCAAAGGGCGAAATCACACAAACAAGATTGCCCTGAGGATCCAAAATACGACTGAGATTCGGCTTAAAATGAATCTCATAGTCGTCATCAAAGAGTTGTGAAACAGAAAGAAGGTTAAAATGCAAGTTAGAAACAAGAGCAACATCACGCAACACAAAGTGCTCATTAACTCGCACCAACCCACGAGACAACACCTTACCTTTGCTATTGTCTGAGAACATATATGATGAATGATTGACTTTGATGAGGAAGGTTTGAGGCTTTTACCCGATTGAGTCTATATATCGCTATGCGCTTATTGTTTATGACTAACCGGTGGCGTGAGTTGTGTTGTGTTTATGTATTGGCGTGTGTGTGCAACATGTGTCTCTTGGCTGTGTTGATGTGCAGGTGTGGAGCTCGGATACAGTGGTCAATGGCGAGGTGAAGGTCAAGTAGAGACGTGCCGTGCCGATGGACCGGGAGCGGTGAAGGATGGGCGTGCCGTGAGGCGGACGTGCCATGCTGATGTACCCAGAGCGGTGAAGGGCGGACGTGAGGCTTGGACTGACGGACCAGAGGGCCAGAGGACGAGCTGTGGTAGCTGGCACGTGGCATCGGCGAGCGAGAGCACATGGGGATGTGCGATGCATCGGCCGAGTCGGGAGGAAGACACGGCGTCGTGTCACTTGGCGGGAGGTCGGACACGGGCTTGCGTGCGGCGCAAGTGCCGTCGGCCGAGTCAAGAAGGATGGCGAAGGTGCTGTGCCCGGCGTGGAGGCTGCACATGCATCGGCATCGGTGCCGGTGGTCGGGGTGTGTGAACCACATCCCGTCTACGGTGCGGGTTCGGTAGCTGAGCCTCAAAAAGCTACCATCGACGGTTTCCAAGTTTGGGCATCAAAACCTAGGGTGGCCGGTTTCCGAGTTTGGGCCTCAAAACTCGGCGAGGACGGTTTCCAGGTTTGGGCCTCAAAACCTAGGCTCGCGGGTTTCCGAGTTTGGGCCTCAAAACTCGGGGTGGACGGTTTGCCAGGTTTGGGCCTCAAAACCTGGGCTGGCGGGTTTACCGGTTTGGGCCTCAAAACCGGGGGTGGTCCGAAAGGACGGTCGACGCGTGGCGGCGTGGAGAGGCTGGCGCGGCGGCGAAGCTATCCACGAGGAAGGCGCGGTGGTCGACGTGACGGCACGTGACGGCACGTGGCGGCATCAGGGAGGTCGTGTCGAGGCGAAGCTACCGGATGTGCGGGCGTGGCCGTCGGATGAAGATCGTCAGGACTGGACGGTTTTACCCCTGGGGGGTATTTGGGTTGAGTGCTTAATGTAAGGGCGTTTTGGTCTTCGGACGTGCGCCTATATATATGATGGAGCTGCTAGGGCAGCCGGATCCTTGGGGAATTCTTGGTGCTGTCTCTCTCATTTTGTTCCTGTGAGAGAAGGCTAGGGTTAGGGAGAGTTGGCTCTTGTTCTTGAGCTTTTTGCCATCCAAGATTTGTGTTGCTAGGATTGGCTTGTAGCCCGACACCAAGTGATTAATGAATCATCCATTCCTCTGAATCCAAGGATCAATTTCGTGGTTGAATTCGCGCTTTGAATTTGTTCTTCGCGTTCTTCTTTTCTCCACGATTTTCTCCTCCCCCGATCTCCCTCTACGCTGCGTCTTTTGCGATTCCGTTTGAATCAACTTGTTCTTTGAAGTGAGGAGAACATTTCCACCGAAGGAATTTATCTCTACCCTCACGAACAAGTAGATCGGGTCGAAATTGTTTTTGTTCTTCGTTCTTTCCCTTTTCTAGTGTTCTTCGGATTTCTCATGGTATATTTGGATTGAAGCGATGATATCCTAGGATTAGCTTCCCAACACGTAGAAGAACACTTGGGAGAAGTTTGGTCGCAGCCCTGTTCGATTTGGCGAAGTTCCAATCGATTTTGGTTTTGTCCCGTGGTGTTTTTGCGCTTTCTGGGGGGTCGCGGACAGTCCGCCGTGGGGTGCCGGACAGTCCACCGTAGCCGCGGACAGTCTGCCATAGTGGCCGCGGACAATCCGGGCATCGGGGCTTCAGCCGAGCAGTAGCTGTTGGCCTCGGGCTTTTTCCCTTCGGGTGACCAGCGGACAATCCGCCGTTGACCGGCGCGGACAGTCTGCGAGTCGCGCAGGGGAGGATCAGCAGCGTTGCTGTTTTGCGGTGTTGGCTGGCGGACAGTCCGCCAGGGCTTCGCGGACAGTCCGGCATCTGCAGCCCGGACAGTCCGGGAATCGGCTGTAGGCTGCAGTTTAGTGCATTTGCTCTCCCGGCTTTTCCGCTTTGTTTCCGGACTTCTCGTTTGCTCCTAGAGTTCACCTAGGAACCTCTCTACATATCTTTGCTACGCGTTAGCATCGGTATTTGGAGGAATTCCGACGTAGCCCTCTATCTACGTTCGGGAGTCGGTTTTTGGGTCCGAACTTGACTCGGAGTTTTGGGAGTTTTCGTTTGCTCTCTTGTGTAGTGCCTCGCTGTGATCCTAGGGATCATCCACCCTCTTTCCGAGGGTCGTGGGCATCACGTTTGAGTCCGAAGCTTTTGGGTTGATTTTATTGGGACAAAGGCCGTAATTTCTGAGAAGAAATTTTAGGCTCCCATTCACCCCCCCTCTGGTCGCCTTGCTTTAGCATTTTCGGTCCTTCAATTGGTATCGGAGCCAGTTAAGGAACTCTCTACCTTAACAGGTTCCGGATCCGTGAAGGCGACCTTTTGAGAGCGGTATTGTTTCCGACTTTGCTCGTCGAGGTGTTGAGCTTGTGTTTTGGCTAACACTAACGGTGCTTCTGGAGATGGCACCAAGCTCTTCTTCCAGTGTGTCTTTGTCCTTAGGTTTGAGTCTTGGACATGCGGTTGAGGACGACACTTTGGCAAGAAGAAGGAGTACGGCTCTAGAGGCGGAACGCGAGGTGGATGCTTTGATGGGCTTCCTAGGAGATGATGAGCATTCAACGGAGGATCGTATACGCGAACTTGGCAAGGCAAAGAAAGGTATTCTCGCTGCTTGTCTTGGGATTTTATCCCAACAATTTGAAGCTTGTTGTGATGATAACTTGAGATATGATGAGCTTTGCGATACCTTGCATAGAAAGATCAAGAAGTTGAAATGCTCCATTGATAGGTTAAAATGTGGCATTTTTCATTGGAAGTCTAGTGCATCTTTACCTTGCACCTCTTGTAGTGACATGGTTAGGAAGAATAATGAGCTATGCTTTTCGCTTGCTAGCTTAAAATCTGAGAATGAAATGTTGAAATCAAATGCTTCCATACCATGTCTTGTTTGCTTTGACTTGCGCAAGGACCTTGTTTATGCTAAATCTGAAATAGCCTTGCTTAGGTCAAAAGCTTCTTTGCCATGTGGTTCTTGTGAGTTTTTGCATGCTGAAATTGATAAACTAAAATTGACTCACACCACATGTGTAGATGAACTTGAGCATGCTAGGGCTGAAATTGTAGAGTTAAATTCTAGGCCTTGTAGCTTATGCTCTTTGAATAATGATGCTTGCCATACTTCTTGTGCTAATCATGATTCTTTGCTTGATGTGAATGGTGATATTTCTCCCACCGATTTCATGTGCACATCATGCATTGATTTGGAAAAAGAAGTTTTGGCTTTGAAGGTTTTGCGCGATGATATGGGCGCCAAGTTGGTTGAGCACAATGATATGAGTGCCAACCTTGAGAGGGAAGTTGAGCTCTTGCGTACCACATATGCCGAGTGCATAAAAGAGGAGATGGAAAATCTGAAAAACACTCCGTGTGGTACTTGTGACCGCCTCATGTTTGAAAATGAGGTTTTGGCCAAAAGATGCAAGAGCCTTTGTGCTAAGTCGTTTGAGTCACGCATTTCTTCCAACTCCGATGTTGATGTTTCCAAGTCTGCATCTTTGCAACCGGAGTTGAGTTCTTGTGTTGCGCGTGAGTCTTTTGACGTTAGCACTAGTGTCAAGGTTTCGGATAGCTCTCTCATAGCTACTCCTAACCTTGTTGTTTCTTCGGATGATGTCCAAGGGACTTCTCTTGATAAGGGTGCTTCTCATATTTTTGGGACTCGTGCTCCCAATCCGGTTTTTCATTGCACCTTTTGCAAGAAGGATGGACATTCATTCGATTTTTGTTTTCGCCGTGTCAAGCACGAACAGCGTATTCGAGCTAAGGCTTTTAGGAAGCCACGTAGCTTTTCCCACGGCACGTGTGCTCCTAGCGTTGGCACCAAGTTGGTTATTGATGCTTCTTGTTCTAAGCCCCAAGGGACTTCTCACTTGTCGGAGAATGGTGTGCCTTCCAATAGGCCTTTGTACCATTGCTTTTTTTGTGAGAAAGATGGGCATCAAGAAAGCTTTTGCTATCGGCGTGCCAAACGTTTGCGCCAAGCTCGCTCTTCTAGGAAGGCGATGGTTCATAGCCCTTCCCATGGTATGAACGCTTGTGCTGCTAGTAAGAAGCCCATTTTTGTTGATGGGTTTTATGACTTCTTTTCTAGTGGGTTGGGTCATGATCGTGGACATGCCTCTAGTGCTTCCTCTCTTGGTCCACGTCATGCTTTTCATGGTGCTTCTATTGGTTCTTCTACAAAAACCTTGGAAGATGTTTGCCTCTTTTCCCGTGGTACGACTCGTTCTTCTCCTCAAGTTGTCCTTTTGAGGAATGCTTCCAAGGGTGTTTCACAATTGCATCTGAACCAACTTTTGCATCATACTAACCCACATGATAAGTTGAGATTTGGATCCAAGTCCTGGATTCCCAAGTACATGCTTACTAACCCTTCAAATTTCCCTTTTTCGAATAAATAACATATATCATGCATGAAACTAAAAAAAACAGTTATCATTAGTTTTATGTATAGGTATATGTTAATTTAGTTAGAACAATAAAATATCATAATAGGATAGTTTCCCTTTTCACAACATTAGATAGTTTCCCTTTTAATAAAATGAGAACAAGAGCTTCGACTGAGACGAAGAAGATCTTTCACCAAGCAAGAAGCCAACTTGGGGGAGACTCCCGCTCCGATAAGGTATGTCTCAAGCCTACACTTTACGTTCAGTTCTTAAATTCTATTTCTTTTGAATGTCACATGCTTGCCTAAATAACCACTCCATGAATAAAATTGATAAAATCTGCTTAAATAAGTTGAAACCTGAATAAGATTCAAAATATGTCATGCAAATACTATTGTTATGGTTTGAATAACTGGTCTTATCTAAGTTATAGCTTTTGTGGGTTGCACATGTTTTAACTGAAATCATGCTTAGTGAGTAAAGTTAGTAAGAAATGGAGTAATTCTTTAAACTTGCTAAGGTGAAATTAGGACCTAATCTGGAGCATTTCTTTTAAAAATTATGAAAACCTTGCTAAAAGTTCCTATATTTTATCCCATCCCACCACCAGCCAAATATTTGTTAGTCATTAGTCAAAACCACAAAGAGCTTTGTTCGTGTTGAGCTTTGTTAGACCTCATAGATCTTAGTAGAGAAGCTTATCATATCTTTTGAATCAAGATTCACGCACACTCACCATAATTTGCCTACTTTCCACTTTGGAAGTTTGCAACCACCAAATAAATTGCTTATTCTCTACACCGGAGATATGCAATACCCTGCCAAACATCTCATTGCTAGCCTTATGCTATTCCTACACTAGGAATAAGCACTTCTCTCCCTTTCCCTACTCATTTCAAAAATCCTTTCCTATAGATGTCTGGGGAAATCTAGAGCTAAAAGAGAGAGAGAAAAATGAGCAAAGTAGCTCAAGAAAGGACTATGTCCTAAGAAAATGTGAGGACACATCTTTTGTCTACTCACTATGTATCCAAAAAAAAGAGAGAGAATTATCATTAGCTCTATACCCCAGAAATTAACTAGGAAGGATTATGAAATATCTCTCTATACACTTCCACATAACCACACATGCACATCTTGATCAATTTTTATGATTTGCTGCTCCTTACGATCTGAGTGTCTAGCTTAGCAATAAACATCAGGCAATTTGCTCATGGTTCTTAGCCTACCTATAACTCCACATATCATTCTTTAGAAATAGGAGAGGCTACATTTTAGCCTAAGTGAGGATTTAAACACCATTGAGTGATTGAGTGAATCTTGAAGGACTTAAGCAAGTTCTTTGAAAAACCTCCAGACAGAATCCTAGTTAAACCTAAGCGAGATAAACGTTTCCTATCTACTACTTTATTTCACTCTTGCATGTTTAAGGTGAAAAGCTATAAGACCCACATTGCTATGATTAATGATATATGCTAAGTTATTTCTCACTATACAATATGCACTTGCAGACATCTTAAATTTGCTACCTATTTCATGCTTAATGCTTGAACCGCATTGTTACTCGAGGACGAGCAACAGGTTAGCTTGGGGGAGCTTGTTGATGGTCCTTAAACACCTGTTTTACCATCAACATTTTACCCTAAACTTCACCAAAAAGGCATGAAATGTAGTCAAATAGGCTTCAAACTAACCAAATTCCACATGTCCATAGAATTTTATTTGAATGCAGGATTTGAACCAAATTTGGACATTTGGACCCACCAGGAGCCAAGCCCACTCAGCAGGGCCCAAATGGGCCTAAGGGGGGTGGCGCCCGCCACCCCTAGGTGGCGCCCGCAACTTGGGTTGGCCCAAGTTTCACCCCCTGCCACGTCACCGATCCGTGTGACCTCCCCAAGGCCAAATCTTGGCCCTTGGTCACTAGGTCAGTGGCATCGGACGGCTCAGGATCGAGTGGCGTGGATCAAGGCTGAATGGCGGTTGCTAGGACATGCAACCGACCTCCAAACCGCCTTGGACAACCACCTGGATGCCGATGAAGCCAAGGCGGTGCATCCAACGGTGAGGGAGGTGGCGGCCGCCACCTAGGGCTGGCGCCCGCCACTAGGGTTAGCCCTAGGTCGGCTGGCTGCCCCCTATAAGTACCCCCCTCAATCATTTGGGCTATAAATACCCCCCTGAGGCACCCACACACCAGTACCATCCCACATCAAGCAACACTCAAGCAAGAGAAGCAAGTGAGAGTTAGGTTAGAAGCTTAGAGAGCTTAGGCAAGTAGGTAGCTAGTAAAGCAAGGCATCTTCGCCCTCGCGGTAGCGCTGCTCAAGGCTTAGCTCAAGAGTAGAGGCGTGCGAGTGATCGGTTCTGGAGTTGGAAAGAGTCTTCCTTCATCTCCAGTTCAGGTTTTGCTCTTGTTACTCAAGCATTTACTATATTCTAGTTCATCATTTCAAGTATTACTTTATTCTACTTATCAGTATTGAGTGGTATACTTGATTGATTGCTTGAGTGCCTAGCTATCCTACAGTTCAATTCACTTAGCTATAGTAGTTATTCTCTAGTGAGCTTAGTGTTTGATCTTTGCCAATAGGTTGCTTAGTTAGTTTAGTGTTTATCTTATTAAGTCAAGTGTTTGCTCTGACGTCCGCAAGGGTGTCTCTATTCAAAGCTAGGGTAGAGATAGTTAGAATATAGTTAAGCGTGGTGCTTAGTTATAGACTTACCTTCAGATACGGCTGGACCCCCGGATAGCTGTGGTACCAAGCAGGTGGTGACAGCCCTGTGCGCCTTGAATTCCACCACGTAGTTGGCCCAGTTTAACAGTAAGACTCGTTGTGCTAGCGTTCAACCTAAGTAAGTGGTAAAGGCTAGTACGCCTCGATACTTGACAAGATAGGAATAAAACTTTACTTAACTTAGTTGCTTTATTGTCTTTTGTCTGCCTTGCTTCGTAACTATCTTGCTTCGTAGTTATCTTGCTTTGTAGTTATCTAGGAGTAGTTAGTAGTTAGTTATCCTTAGCTACCCTTATTTACCACCTACCTATCTAGTTATCCACCTTACCTTAGCCATCCATTTCATCCTTACCTATCCACCCATATATTCTTTCTAGCCTTTCATCTTCCCTTCTCCCCTCTTCCTTTTTCTTATTTCTTCGACTCTCATCCCCTCCTTGACTCGACTCATACACCACCCTAGCCTTCCCTTGGGATCAAATAAATCGACACCTGGTACTCTTAGGCGAAGTGCTACTACGATAGTTATGTGCGCTTGCAGAATCTCCTCCTGGTAGATTGCAATCTCTCTAGTTAGCTCCTACTAGAGTCGGGACTGACAACCCCGCTTGGCATTAGTAGATAGCTACTTTAGCTACCCTATCCTAGGTGAAGCTAAGAACTACCAACAACCTGCGGGCCCGGTTGACCGAGGGCGTGGGGTCGCCTGACGTCTGGGCCCCGTTGGTAGTGAGAGAGAAAGAGAGGAGAAAAGCTGGGTGCAACAGAGTTCGGGAAGGCCGGGTGTGCGTAGTGTTTTGCCTTGTGTCTCTGAGTGTGTTAACCCGGGTGACCGTAGCATTTTAGATTGAGTTTTCTTTATTCAGCTTTTCCAAAAATAGTTTAAATGCTTCCAAAATTCATACAAGGCTCATTCTAAGTCCAAATAATATGAAACAAATTTTGTTGTGCTGAAAATGAATAGATCTACCTGTTAAAATTATTATATGCATATTTTGTGATACTTTTCTGTGCAGTTTTATTTAATTAATTAAAGGGCTATTAACTTGAGAAATGCATAATTAATTCTAGGTAGCTCAGAAAAATGCAATTATAATTTTGATAGGTCTGTCTTACTGAGTAGTATTTGGAAAATGTTGGTTGTATGATTTAAAGTTGTTAAATGCTATTTTCTTTCTGTAATTTTAATAAATAGAAATACTTAGATTCTGAGGTTGACAATTTTTGTACAGTTATGATAGAGTGTGAAGTTACCATGAAAAATATTAGGTTAGTCTGTTTGGACAGTTGGTAGTACAAACTATGAAAAGTGCTTGATTTATGAATTAATAGAGTTAATTTTTATTGCATGTTAGGTTTACTGTTTTGGACTGAAATTTTTATGGTAGTTTAGTTTTGGTTCATTGTAGCCTACGTAAAAGTTTGAGAATTTTCTGAAGTTATTTTAGTATGGTGATAATTATGCCTTGTTGAAGGAATAGGTTAAAAAGGAATAAGTAATTGAGTAATTAGAATTATTCATGCTTTTTCTGTGAGTCCTAAGTAATGAATGGCTGTTCAGAAAAGGGTTAGGTGGAATGCTAGGTTGTAGAGTGTTGAGAAGGTTTGTTTATAGTAGTTAGATGATATTGACTACCTCGTTGAAGAGAATATAGTACATGACATGTTCTTATCTCCTGATTGTCTCTCCTTCATGTTGCACCTCATAAGCATCCTATGTGCATTCATCATATTTATACCTACAATGCACCATACAGGATCGATAGAGGAGAACCAGAACCTACCGCAGCAGGAGGAGCAGATTCAGGAAGAGATCCTGTTCGAGAGGACCGAGGAAGACGCCAGAGAGTTGCTCGAGTGCCAGGACCACCGGCCGTCGGAATTCGAGAGAGGCAAGCCCCGGAGCATTCTTACTCCCCTACGGTTTGCAATTATTTAACAAATTAACCTGTTGTGTTGTGCATTAGGTTATAGGAGTTGTTTGCTACCATTGTTGCATTATTACCATACCTTGTCCACTATGTTTATTATCTTGATATCCCTGTTAGTCTAGGTTCATGCATGCTTAGCCTTGCTTAGACCGGTAAAAGTCGGGTGATTCCTATCTCCCGCATATAGGTGGATACTGATCATGACTAGCCTGGTGCGATCATGGAGATAATAATGTAATAATTAATTTGAGACCGAACAGGATGTAGGAGCAGCAGGACACGGGTTCTGTGTGCTAGTAGTCTCCCGCCTGTGTTGTTTAGGACCTGACGAAGGCACACCTCAGTCATTTTGAACGTGTCAATCACTTAACGAAGTAGGTCGGAGTACCTCCCGCGAAGGCGAGTAAGGTTATTCGAGTTGGTGATGGAGATGTTGACGCCTAACACCCAGGGCCTCAGATGTACCGTGGGCAACTATTCTGAGCAACCTGGCATGGTCCGTGGGCAGGCGGGGCCTGATCGACCCGGCATGACCGTGGGCAGTTATAGCCCGAGCGACCTGGCACTGAGATAACCCCCGGTGTAGAAGGGCCCATGGCCGTCCCGCGAATCGTGTTCTCGAATTTCCTGAGTGGCAGCTTACGACTGCCATGGTTGGACGTGTCGGGTGAGTGTGCGACATTTTATCCCCAGCTGGGTAGGAATCGATTATAATCGCCATCGCTCCTGGACAGTGAGTAACTTGACTGGGCATGTGTTACCGTAGTAACTTATGAAACTAAAGATGATTATGATGTTGAATCTGAAAGGCTATTGATGAAATAGTCACTCTTGCTTGATTAATTAGACAAGTGATTGCTCTAGATTAGGTGCAAATTTAGTTAATCAGGTTGATAACATAAACTTTATCCGCCGCCTGTCGCCGTCTTCACGTGGCCATCACATGTCTATCTCATGCGCCCGTCACACATCTGCCTCGGCCGGACTCCATCGCCTGCCGCCGTCTCCAAGTCCCCTAGACGAACCACAGAAGGTGAGAATCAGACATCCACACAAGCAGTCATATGGCTCACAAGAAGCTCGCGTGAAATTATCTTCTTTCCATTTGCAAGTGGTCGTCCACACCGGATCTCCGTTGTTGAGTCCGCACCGCCTAGGGGCATGAGTTTGTCGTCCACACCACCGCCCAGGATCACTGCACACAGAGTTGAACGACCCCGACTCGTCCGACAACACTACAAGATCGTCAGGATTTAAGTATGACAGTTGTTCTTACCATTCTTGCATTGTTGTGTCAAGTCAATTTGTCATGACCTCATTGTCGTGCAACATCTGCATAGGTATTGTTGGGACGGTAGCCCGCGCCGGAGGTACCCGCTTTTGCTACAAAGAGGTTTCGTTAGTCGTCCATTTGAGCTAAGGCCCTAGGTGCCCAAACTCGCTACGGCCAGGCCAGCATTCGAGCGAAACCACGTTGCCAAGGGTGAGCAACACTTTCGTTCGAAAGTGTGGGAAGAGCTCCAGCGAGAGCGAAAGGGAGCTCGAGCGAAAGCCAGCAGGGGGCGAGCGCCCGCGCGATTGTTCGCCCTTCGCGCGAGAGAGCGGGGCGCGGCCAGGGGCGCGTTTTCGTCATTCTTCTCGTCCACGTCACATTGCTATTCGCAGGTTGTCGAGAGCTTCGGTCAAGAGAAGGAGGCCCACCGGTCGGAGGAAGGAGCCGTGCAGGTCCGGGTCCACCAAGAGGTGAGTTACGATGGTGCCCCTCAGGCTCAGGGGACTGAAGAAGTCGTAGAGTAGTTGGAAAGGGCATCTTTGTAATTGTAGCGGAGTGGTTGAGAGGGCACTCCCTGTACTTGCAACCTCAGTTTGGATTAATATAAATACCCCTGCCTCCCTATAAGGGAGGGGGGAGGACTGTTCATTCCACAATATCGTCCGTCGACTTTCGCAAGGAAGTCCTACTTTCGTCTTCGTCTTGTGTGATCGTTCGCGCGGCAACCGGCTGTTTCAGGGTTTCGGCCCTGAAACAACATTGGCGCCCACCGTGGTTGTTGCCCGAACTTGTCATGGCACCATGGAAGACGACGAAGACGGTTGATCCTCAAGAGACCGAAAGGGCGGCTGCTGCAGCGAATTTAAATACCCAAGTCACAATCGTAGCAACCGCTCCAACAGCCCAAATACCGCCAAACCCAAACCCCCAAGCTTTCGCTGGCCTAGTTCCACCAGGACCCCGGCTACCGGCGGGAGCGTCTTCAAGCCAGGATATGCCGCCTCCGGTCAGCAGCCATTCGGCAGAGAGGGGACGCCGGAGGGGCATGTCCAGATTGGGCCCGATGAGGAGGAAGATGATGATGTTGAGGTCACCAGGCACGCCCAAGCGATCAAAATGCTAACACAACAACACGAAGAAATACAAAAGCTGCTACAATAAAGGGATCAGTTGTAGCAGCAACTTGCAGCAAGAGCGAGGGAGGACGAAACTCACAATGCCATTCGTCAAGCGGAAGTACAGAGAAGGCAGTTAGAAAAAGAGATACAGGAGTTGCAAAGGGCTGAGGGAGGCCCACATCCAAGAATCCAAGAAAACATATTCATACCACGGCTAGAGCAGCCGCCAGCTTTCGACAACGTCATCGATGAAACCTCTCCACTCTCCAGGGAGTTGCAAGCGCACCCTTGGCCCCTCAATTACAAGCCACGCATACTGACTTTCGATGGCAAGGCAAACCCACGAAAGTTTTTGGCAAGCTACGAGACATCCGTCTTTTCGGCCGGAGGAGACAACCAAGCATTGGCCAAGTCTCTCATCCTGGCGGTTGAGGATGTTGCCCACGACTGGTATACGACCCTCAAGCCGCTGTCTATATACTGTTGGGCCCAGTTGAAGGCCGAATTGCTCGCCACCTTTCAAGGCTTTCGGGCAGATGTCAAGACCACCTGCGATCTCATGAATTGCACTCAATGGGATGATGAGCCTTTGTCCGAATATCTCGCGCTTCATCCAGCTGAAGGCACAAGCTCCTAATGTGCCGAAAGCGGCGGTGATTGCAGCAGCTATTGAGGGCTTGGGGACACGACAGTGTGCTGCCCACTTGTCCAGAGAGCCGCCCAAGTCGGTCAACGAACTGTTCGACGTGATGAATGCTTTGCAAGGTCAGATGATGACTTTCGGCGACGAAAGGCCGCCCGTTTGGTGCAAAGGCAAATGACGAAAGCGGTGCGGCCGCCTCAGGTACCAAATCAGAGGATCATCAGGCCCTTTTGGTCAATCAACAATTTGCAAGAGGAACCAGCTCAATCAACCACATACTCAGATAGACCTGATCCACCTAATTTCCACCAGCAAAGAGGGTTTGATCAAACTCTTCGCGGAGGGCGTGGTGGAAGGTCAGGACGTGGAGGTCGCGACAGAAGAGGTCGCGGAAGGGGAAGCAAGTCCTTGTACTGTGTTATTTGCGACAGAAATTTTGGTCACACCACCCGAGACTACAAATATAGCAAAATGGCCAAGGAACTAAAGGAAAAAGACCAAGCTTCAGCTTCTGGTGAAAGCTCCAAGCACGTCTTCCATAATTCGCATTACCTGATGGAAGGGATCGCTTCTGGTGGCAGTTATGTGAACATGCCCCAGCATCCGCCCCAGTGCTTACCAACTCAAAACATGCATTGGTTTAATCCTACATGTCAGGGTTATCAGTTGCCCCTTTTCCCTACTCAGTCGGTAGCAGTATTTTCGCCCATGAAATACAAACGCCAGCCAACGCCACCACTAATGCTTTCGGCTCAAACTCAGCCCCAAGGGCAACCAGCGCCACTTAACTTCCATCAGACGCAGGACAGTGAAAGCGAGGTTAATGCAGTCAACAACAGCCTTCCATCACGAGGTCACATTTTTGCTATCACTGGTGGATCCAATCTAGAACACGAAAGTAAAAGAGCAAGAAGGCATTACCATCGAAGAGTGCAGACCGTATCGCCGAGGCTTCCGATGAATAGACCAGCTTGGTCGCTGATGCCGATATGTTTCGACGAGTCAGATTTCAAAGTCCGCGACTATCCACATTGTGATGCCTTTGTGGCTACAGCCAATGTGGCTGGTTTCACCTTGCACAACATCTTGATTGACATAGGCAGCTCGCCTGATATCTTGTTCGTCAAAGCTTTCGAAGCAATGGGAATGGACAGACGAGGTTTGGATCCAGCGGGCAACTCCATGTACGGGTTCGAAGGAAGGAAGATTGACGCTATCGGCAACAAACAAATTCCAGTGTCCTTCGCCAAGGGCGAAAGGGTGCGAACCGAAACGGTGGCGTTCAACATAGTAAACATGGATTACCCATACACCGCCATATTCGGCAGGGGTTTCACCAACAAGTTCAACGTGGTCATCAAGCAAAGCTACTTATGCATGAAGATGCCATCCCCTTTCGATGTCATTACCGTGCACGGAGATCAACAAGCTTCCAGAAGAATTGAGGGCAAGCCAACTCCCGGTTACAGCCTAATAAATGAGGTAGCAAAGAAGGACGAAATGGAAACAACCATTGAAGAACACACTATCGCTTCTTCACCGGAAAGCAAGGCCGGAGCAGCCGAGGAAACATTAAGAATTCCACTCGCAGCAACAAGACCCGATAGGGTTGTGCACGTCGGTTCGAACATGCCGGAAGGAGAAAGGAACGCGTTGGTGTCTTTCCTGGCAAACAACAATGATATCTTCGCCTGGTCGGCAAATGACTTGCAGGGGGTCAGCAGGGATCTCGCTCAACACCGCCTCAATGTCGCAAACGGCGCCAAACCCTAAAAGCAGAAGCTGAGAAAAAATGTCAAATGAAAGGGCAGACGCAGCGAAAGCAGAAGTGCAAAGGTTACTCGATGCAGGAGTAATACGCCCAATCCAGTACCCTGAAGGCTTGCGAACATGGTCCTTGTCAAAAAGAAAAATGGGAAGTGGCGAATGTGCGTTGACTTCACCAACCTCAACAAATGTTGCCCGAAGGACCCATATCCTTTACCGCGCATCGACAAGCAAAGCTTGTCGATATCGCGGCCGGTTGTGAAATAATGAGCTTACTAGACTTCTTTTCAGGGTATCATCAGATATGGCTGCATCCGGACGATGAAGAAAAAACAAGCTACATCACCCCTACCGGCACATACTGTTACCGGTGAATGCCGGAAGGGCTAAGAAATGCGGGCCCAACATTCTCAAGAATGACAGACAAGGTTTTCGAGAGCCAGAAGCAGAAGAAAAATTTGCTGGCCTACGTTCATGACATAGTGGTCAAGAGCGACAAAAAGAATGACCATCAAGTGGATTTGTTGGAGACTTTCGGCAACCTCCGCAAGAGCGGCCTGAAACTCAATCCGGACAAATGCATTTTCGGCATCAGAAAGGGAAAGCTCTTGGGTTGTCTTGTGTCCGCAAGAGGGGTTGAGGCCAATCCTGACAAGATAACGACAATCATGAACATGCAACCACCATCAAATCGCAAGCATGTGCAAAAGTTGACCGGAAGGCTGGCATCCTTAAATAGATTCATTGCAAGGTCCGCCGAAAAAGGACTGCCTTTCTTCAGAACTTTGCGCAGCTTCGATCCTTTCGAATGGGGAGAAGAGCAGCGGCAGGCCTTCCAGCAGCTAAAGGAATACCTGACAAGGCTAACAACGCTATCCAAGCCATCAGCAGGGGTCACACTCTTGTTGTATCTTGCAGCCTCCCACGCTACCGTAACTGCAGTATTGGTGGAAGAAAGGGACCATGAAAACAAGTTGGTGCAGTTCACAATCTATTTTGTCTCTAAGGCTCTGTCAGGAGCAAAGCTAAACTACTCAGAGCTAGAAAAGATAGCGTACACAGTGGTAATGGCTCCAAGGAAGCTAAAGCACTACTTTCAGTCCCATCATATCATAGTCTTATCTGCCCAGCCGCTCGAAGCTCTGTTTCGTAACAACGAAGCCATCAGTCGAGTGGGCAAGTGGGCGACGGAGCTGAACGAATATGTGATCGACTTCCAACACCGATCAGCAATCAAGTCCCAAGCATTAGCAGATTTCATAGAGGATTGGACTCCCGCAGCTTTCGACACAACCCTTGAGTTTGAGGAACCAGTATGGACGGTGAATTGTGATGGTGCATGCGGGAGGCTGGAGCCGGAATCTCGGCGATTCTAACCCCGCCGAAAGGCACAAAAGTCAGGTTCGCCGCAAGGTTGCATTTTCTGACAACAAACAACACCACCGAATATGAAGCGGTACTCCTAGGACTGCGAAAGCTCCGGGCAATTGGGGTAAGAAGATGCATCAGCAAATCAGATTCTCAAGTGGTTGTCGGGCAAGCCGAAAAGGAATTCACAGCGAAAGAACCGCATTTGGCGAAATATCTAGCAACAGTCCGAAGAATGGAAAAATATTTCACAGGATTCACTCTGCGGCACATCCCAAGAGCCGAAAACACAGAAGCGGATGAGCTAGCCAAGGCTGCAGCGCAAAATCTGCCTCCACCACCAGACGTATTTTACTAGGTTCTTTCGGCCAGGGCAGTCAAAGAGGAAGAGGACCACTTAAGTTCAATACACACCATCGCGAGCGATGACTGGAGGTCTCTAATATTCGCTTACCTAACCGGAACATACGAGCCAGAGTCCAAAAAAAGATGCCAAAAGGATGGCCAGTAGAGCAAAAAGTTACTCTATCATCGGGGAGCAACTTTACAAGAGCGGAATGGTGTCCCTGCTACTAAAGTGCATAAGCAGGCAAGAGGGCATCCGACTACTTCAAGAAATGCACTCCGGAATATGCGGAGCGCACAGGGGACCTCAGGAAATAGCACACAGAGCAATGAGGCAAGGATTCTATTGGCCCACCGCCGCAACGGATGCTAAGGAATTGGTCAGGTGTTGCAAGGATTGCCAGATGTTCGCCAAAACCCAAAAAGCACCAACAAACGAAACTTCGCCAGTGGTTCCAACTTGGCCTTTGCAAAGGTGGGGCATTGATATAGTCGGGCCACTACCGTCAGCTCCGGGAAATTTGCGATTCGCGGCAGTCGCCCTTGAATATTTCACCAAGTGGATAGAGGCAAAAGCTTTAGCAAGCATAACTTCAGCTTCCATAACCAAATTCGTCTGGCAAAGGATAATCTGTCGTTTCGGCGTACCTTTGTTCATCACTTGTGACAATGGAAAACAATTTGACTGCGCCGAATTCAGGAATTTCTATGACGAAATTAACATCAAGCTCAACTTCGCTTTAGTAAATTACCCACAAGCAAATGGAGCTGTCGAAAGGGCAAACGGGTTAATCTTCACAGCGATATCAAAATCCTTGTTCGAGGCGCCAAAAGGCAAGTGGGCGAATGCCTTGACATCAACAGTTTGGGGGCACAACATCTTTCATTCCAGAGCTACCGGCTTCACCCCATTTCGCCTTCTGTATGGCGATGAAGCAATCACCCCAGAAGAAGTAAAGTTGGGATCCTATCGAACCGAAATGTCGCCAGTAACTCAAGAACAGAGGCATGTTCAATTAGACACGGTGGAAGAGGTAAGGCTGCAAGCAGTCGACAACCTCGAAAAGTACCACGCAGAGACAAAAACACTACAGGGACAAAAACTTGATTTGGAAAGATATCAAGCTTGGGGATATGGTTACTATTCGGCCCCAGAGGTAAGTTGTAGTCACAATGGTACGGGCCTTTTGTCGTTGCAAGCATGGCCGCACCCGGAGTGTTCCGCTTGCTGAACGAGAAGGGAGAAGAAATGACTCACACATGGAACGCAAGCAATCTTCGTCGTTTCTATCCTTAAATCTTCTTTAATTTTGATGTAATTTTTTAATTTCAATTCATGTAAGCAAATCGGCTGCACTCTTTTTCCTCGCCAGAGAAGCCCTTCATCAGGGTGCGAGGTTTTTTAACGAGGCAGCCGAATGTAACAATTACCTTATGAAGGAATACGCTATTCCCCACGCTACTGCGTACGCGCGCGACGACGAAATCAACCGCAGATGAGGTTGAGATATTCGTCAAACACAATGTAACACCCGAGAATGTCAGCCTGATAAGCGAAATAAGTTCTATACAGGGCTCGACAATCTCTAAAGCCTGCGGGCGAACAAATACCCACCTTCCAGCAAAACGAGAAGGTGGAAGACAAAGGCTAAGGGCAATACAAACCGACCCTCCGATAAAACGAGAGGGCGGAAAGAAAAACCTGCGGGCGAACAAATACCCACCTTCCAGCAAAATGAGAAGGTGGAAGACAAAGCCTAAGGACAATACAAACCGACCCTCTGACAAAACGAGAGGGCGGAAGAAAAGCCTGCGGGCAAACAAGTACCCGCCTTCCAACAAAACGAGGAGGAAGAAAAAGCCTAAGGGCAATAGCAAACCAACTCTACGACAAAAAACGGGGGGCAAAAAGAAAAGTCTGTCGGCAAACAAGCACCCACCCTCCACGTCGCGTTGCTATTCGCAGGTTGTCGAGAGCTTCGGCCAAGATAAGGAGGCCCACCGGTCGGAGGAAGGAGCCGTGCAGGTCCGGGTCCACCAAGAGGTGGAGTCACGATGGGCCCCTCAGGCTCAGGGGACTGAAGAAGCCGTAGAGTAGTTGGAAAGAGCATCTTTGTAATTATAGCGGAGTGGTTGAGAGGGCACTCCCTGTACTTGCAACCTCAATTTGGATTAATATAAATACCCCCGCCTCGCCGTAGGGGAGGGGGGAGAGGACTGTTCATTCCACAATATCGTCCGTCGACTTTCGCAAGGAAGTCTGACTTTCGTCTTCGTCTTGTGTGATCGTGCGCGCGGCAACCGGTTGTTTCAGTGTTTCGGCCCTGAAACAACAAGCATATAAGCATTGTTCATCAGTTACTACTTCAAAAATTCCTTTTCTGAATCCTAAAAGGTTTCAAAGCAGCAGACATGAGGACAAGGAAGGCCTGAACAGCAGCACCAATCAACATAGTAGGCCTTTATGTTAGTAAACTAAGCATTTTGTTAAGTGATCATGTTTCTTATTTGTTTCTTCCTGTTTCTCACCTAAAGCTTGTTTTTATTAACTGTAGATAGATACTCAGGAACCAAAAGTAGAAATTACTGCAGATAGGTAAATCCAAAACCATGAATTTTTATTGTATGTAAAACCATTATGGAAGAACTAAGAAAAAGAGGATTCTATGTACATATTGGTTCATTATCACTATTAAAAATTAAAAGAGGATTCTATGAACATACTGGTTCATTATCAGTATTAAAAATTAAATAGACTTAAAGCATTGATTTATAAGAAGCAAACAAATTGTGTGGTTCATCTTTTGCTAGGTTATGAACAATGCATATAACAATAGGCAACAAGCAGTAGCTGTAAAGTTGTGTGTCTCTATACACCCAAGTTATAAACCAAAATAAATAGTGCCTTCAAACTCTGCACGAAGGATGAAAACTACATCTATTTTTGTGATTCTGGGCTGTTAACTATTAGGAGGATTAATGTTTCATCATCTGTTCAAGTATCCTATTTAAGTTAAGTTATAATCAGCATGGTTCAAAAACTTAACATAATCAGATGAAACAATTTGCACCTACTTTAGAATCACATTGCAGTTATCTACAAATACCATATGATAGAATGGCCAAGCCTCTTTAAATATTAGCATTGTTGATGAATCTCGATGGCTCTATGATAGAATATCCATTTTAATTATTTGTTTGTTCCTCTGGATATGTTCATGCCTTGATGTTGATGTAGTTTATCATGTCTGTACCCCTAGATATGTTCCTGATTAGTTTCGGAAAAGTGAGAACGTTTTAAAAGTTCAGCAACATGTTCATGAATGTTTGACCAGTGAAAAAAGAGAAGAAAAGTTTGATGGTTTTTTTCCTGATCACCATGTTGGAGATTGAGTTCATAATGCCTTCTAAGTTCACTGATAAACACTGATATTCGTTTTGAGAACTAACTTATCGCTGTCACCTAACGAGAGCTAGTTCGGCATTTGACATATTCATGCTATCAGAATGGCTGAAGCTGGCTGCTGCCTGTTCTTGTTAGCAAACATTGAAAATAGTTTCTATAGAAAGTCTAGGACATTTTTATTTTGTTTTAAGAAAAAGGTTCCAATCATTTAGCCCTCCAAAGAAATAGGTGGCGTAAATGTCTGTTGTGTATATTAACTGACAAAGTTATCTAATCTGGATATCCTTTGTTGTGGTCAGAGTTTTCGACTCTGTCCCATTGGTATATAGCTAGCTAATCTTAGTATTTCCATTTCCTTATGTATGGTTAATCTCTAAGGCCAAAGACGCTATTCATATTGTCATTGGCTTATTTTATTATTGTTTATTTTTGGTTCCCCTTCCATGGTCTGTAGCTCCTACTACACCATGGGTTACTACAATCCTACATAATGCACATTGGGGAAAATATAAGCAGTGTAGTAGGACCAATCATAGAACCACACGTCCAATCCACCCTCACTAAATTCACCAGGCAAAAAAAGGATTGACTTCACCGTATTTCAGGTCTGTATCTAAAAGCACAAGGATATTATAAAAACATCTGTTAAGGCTAGCAGACTTGCAGTCATTGGTGCCACTTTCAGGCTAGTGAAAATGAGTACCAAACATTCTGCACACTTCACTTGCAAAGTGGTAATTCGGCTCAAAGTTCAGGTTGTTGAAACATAAGCTTAGAACATGCTACCAAGCTATCAAGTAATAAATGCCCTTGTAGATTGAATTGGAATAGCCTACTGGATTCAAAATTCAGCTTTTTATCAACTGTGAACATGGTTGCTTCTCAGAGTCTTGAACATTATTGCTGATTACATAGTAGTCTGAAGTTAAATGTACAAGGGCTAACTTTATAAAGAAAGGCTAAAAAACATTGTGGAGGGCTGCTGGAAGAGCTGTGAAACATACCTTAAACATAGATATGATAACCTGGCCTGATCACTACCAACTGTTTTTCACCGCTTCACAATTTGCTTCGATGTATATAATAGTGCCACCTATATCCATATGTAGACAATGACTAACCAAAAGCACCAAATGTATATAGCAGAAAGGGTAACACAGAAAGCAAATACCAAATATAGTGTATGAGCTCTTATTCTGTAAGCACTGATTTCAGTGAGAAATTGCATTATTTTTATGCAGGCATTGACTTGACTGACAAATTGGACTCTTATTCAGCTGTGGCCCTGAATTACATTCTTATTATGTAGACATTGTTCAGTTGCGGCCCTGATCAAAATTCCTTAATATATTTATTTAGTTCCCTAATCAGTGAATTGTCGTACTAAATCGGGATCAAACGGACACATTTCTAAACCCAAACATCCCAACCAACATCAGAAATAAATTTGGTGTTTGGATAGAGGGAAATGGTTGTGCGATAGGGAAATGAGATATGGTGGAAATCATATCCATTATTTGGATGAAAGGAAAGGGAAATATACAGGGATAGAGGTAGGGAAATAAGCCCCTCATTTCCCACTGATCCTATCCTATTGGAAGGGGTGGGTTGTGAGCAGGATATGTGCTTCACCTGTGCTCGTCGTCGAAGCCGTTGCGTATGTCGGAGCCACAGCGTTGTACCTGCTCTTCGGCTTCCATCCGCGCGAGCTGTGCCGCCAACATCACCTCCCCAGGCAGCGCCTGCCTTGGTCCCCTTCCCCGCGGCCGCCATAGCCTGCTTCTTTTCCGCGAAGGGACGCATCTGCTCGTCGCCGGCCACCAGGTCCCCATCCGTGTGCTGGTACTCGCTCTGCTCGTCGCCGACCACAAGATCCGCGTTCTATACTGGCTCAGCGTGTGTGTGGATAAAGAATGCTTCCTGGCTGCCTACGTGTGTGGATAAGGCCGAGTGAGCAGTCGGTGCTCTCCTTTTTTCATAAAAAAAGATTGCGGGTCCCACCATAACCTAAGCTCAAACTTTACTGCTAATGTTTAATTGTGTCACATAACCCACTCCTCCATATTCATCCAAACGTTGGATTGGGCGATTGGCATTTAATTTGCATTTCCAAATCCATAACCCACTCCTCCATATTCTACTTTGCGCGTGTTCGTCCGCGACGCTAAAATTTTTAACTGTGTCACATCGAATATTTTGACACTAATTTAGTCTATTAAAATAGATTAATTATAAAACTAATTGTACCCTCGTATACTAAGCTAAATTAATTTATTATTAGCTAATTTTATTGTAGCACTGTACTGTTAAATCATAGACTAATTAGGTTTAATAAATTCATCTTGCAAGGCTGACAAATTAGTCTTTTAATTAGTCTATTTTTAATAGACTAAATTAGAGTTGCGACATTCAATTTAGCGGGCTAAAAACTTAGCCCAGGAACGAACACGTCCTTTATTTTTAAAGTAAAAAAATAATTGTTCTCATGCATTACTGAGAGACAAGACTAACATCTTCAAATAAGGTAACATATTGAGTTCATTTTACATGTAGGGATTCATTAACATATTTTTTTCTCATGTATATGTAATGTGCAACTATTGTGTAGGTGACGAAGCTACTTCAAATAAAGAAAACGTTGACCCCGTTAAAATAGATGATTGACTACATAGAAATAATTTCTGTCAGACACACATATTGTTGATGACTCAATTACCATGTAATAATTTAGGTCTTCTAATATTATAATGGTGAATAAGTCAATAAAGCTAACCATTGTATTTTATTCTATAGTTTTTTTCTTGTAATATAATTTAATTATGATGTAATACTATTGTATATCAGCTTTCCACAATAAACTATGTAATTTTATGATTTTTGCTTACTTTCGTCGCAACGCACATGCATTCACCTACTTAGGATCAGATTATACAACACTTACTGTTGAATCAGCTGACACTACTTCCACAGTATCTCCAATTCATTAAATTACATTTTGACGCATGGTGGAAGGAACACAATAATTGGCATGGCCCTTCCCAAAAGAATCCTATACGTGCCCTTTGTATCAACCACAAAGAAAGTGGTGGACAAGCTCTTACTTCCAACTGTTAGTTCAACACACACAGCAGCCTTGATAGTGATACATTTCCACTAAAGTATGTCAATCTCATATCAGTTTGACACAAGTCCTCTGCAGTCTTTCCAAGCTTTCTGAATGTAGTTGTTTACACCAAATTTTGGGTCGGAAAGGATTTTTATTTTGTAAGCACAAACAACTGATTTGTTAGAGAAAAATCGGTCAGAATAAAAGAAGCCTGCTTAGGTCCAGACGCGACCAGAAGAATTCATATGGACCGGGTATGTGGGCTTTGAAGACGTGCCGGGCTCGGCCAAGGAGTTCAAGACCGGTTCGTCATCTTATTAATATGTATCTTAGTCGTGTTAGGATATGAGTCTGCCGGGTTATAAATAGCTAGAAACCCGATTTTTGTAAAATATACACAATCAATCAATACATCAGCCACCGGCTAAAACCCTAGGAGTAGGAGTAAGGTAAAACTCGGCGGAATCTTCAATCAGGCAGGGCTGCATCGGCTCAGACCAAACTCCGGTTTGCTTGTAAGTTTCACCAATGGCTCATGTTACTGTTCAATAAGGTTGTATTTGACATCGACCAAACTCTTGTTTAGCTATGATATGGGTTAGTTATCGGTTTAAGTTCATCTTTCGTAAGACTGTCTTGACTCTGATCAATCTTTTGCTTTAGTCGATCTTGACCAGTTATCGGCTCTATTAGTTTTGGCAATCTAATAGATTCATTAAGTTATCGATATTTTTTATGCTTTTTAATGTTTTCTTTTGGTTTCAACAATATCTTGCCCAATGAAGATTGCCAAATTAGCTTAAGCTTAAAAGTTGTTTAGTTCTGGTTATCCAAGGATCTTATACACTTACACCAAGGAAAATAGCCGATCTAAGCTTCTCATCGACTATTTTGTCAATCTCGATTGTTACACGTTGTGCGTTCGAGATATCCCATAAAATTGTAGTTTGATCTAAGAAACAAGTAGATTTGATCTGGCATGTTTATTCTGGCTGTATTTATGAACCCCACTGATACGCATGTGAAAGGTCCTAATTGGCTAGAGGGGGTGAATAGCCTAAATAAAAATTCTACAAACTCACTAGAGCAAAGTATTAGTATTACAAATAGCGAAAATGCGGTTTGCTCTAGCTCTAAATGTTAGGCAAGCCACCTATTTGTAATTCTAGTAATTTATTATCTCTATGGCACACAATTGCTATGTCTCTATTTTAACTAGTTAGAGAGCTAACAAGATAAATAAATCGTTCAACACTATGTCACTACTTTTACACTAGAGAGCAATCTAGAGAACAAAATAAATCAACTAAATATGCTATGTTACTCTACTTGCAATTTCTCACTACTGCTACACAAGGTATATAAATAGCAAGTATGAAAGAGAGATAATTAATTTCAATACCGACGGTGAAGAGAAGAGGATGATGCCAATCACCAAATAATTAATTCCAACAATAAATATTTCAATCAATCCAATTCTCCGGGAGACAAGATATGACATAATTAATTTTTCTCCCGAGGTTCACTTGCTTGCTGGCAAGCTAGTCCCCGTTGTGTCCCTCTATACCACGTGGTTCGGTGGCTAATCGGTATCACACACCGAGCCTCTCAATAGGCGCCACAAGAACCTACCAATGGAGAGAAGTTGAATGACACGAGCAATCCACTAGAGTTGGAATTAGGCACTTCGCCGGGGAACCACAACGACCCCTCACAAATATCACCTTGATTGGGGGCGGACACAATCATCAAATCTCCTCAACAATCAATCCACCACAAACCGTCTAGGTGACGACAATCACCAAGAGTAATAAGAAATCAACAATCACAACAATCACCTAGTGCCACAAGATGAATCACAAATGCATATGAACACTAAGGTTTTCCACCTCCTCTCATGAGCATGAACCAACCATGGAGAGGGAGAGGAGAGGGATGGAGAGGATCCTTTTGGAGCTCTCAAATTGATTATGGAGCTTGCTCTCACACTTGCTTGGGGCTCAAATAAATAGAGTGAGAGAGGAAGGATTGGAGCTCTATTTCTCTTCTAGGGTTTGCAAGAGGAAGAAGAAAAGAATGGAGCACCTCTGTTCTTTTCTATTTTTGAAGGAATGGGGACCGAGGGCGGACGGGGAGACACCCCTTATCCCTTTGGCCAGGCCAGCCCCCAACAGGCGTCCATCCAGAGGAAGCTAGCTGCGCAAGTGGCAACGGGCGGCTCACTCACACATGCAGAGAGCAGCAGCAGCGGGTCCCATGCGGGGAGCGGCCGCGGCGACCAGCACCGAGCAGCGGCAAAAGCTGTGAGACACGCATCCACGCACTCCTGTCTTCCAGGCTTCCAAAGCACGCCAACAGCTTTTCTCCTTTTGGACAAAAGCATGCACACATACAAGCGGGGCCCATACTCAATTAGGCTCTAAGACAAGCAAGATATGGCATTTACAAATGCATGCAAACGGCTTGCATGCAAGCTGGCCCCACACGAATTTAAAAGGAGCACTCAGGGACTCAGGTACGGAAACAGAAACAGCTGCTGCGCACGCACAGACGAAACAATTTCTTCACTCGGACAGAGAACCCTTGACCAGAAAATTTCTCGAGCTGAGCCAGCAATTCGACCAACAACTTTCTTTTTTCCTTTCTTTTTCTCTTTCTTTTATACCCTTTTTCATGTGCTAACTTCTCTAAATCTCACCACGTCACTAAGTGTATGCTTATGCAAAATGAGACTCACACTTAGTGGCACTAGATAACCATTGTAATTAAAGATTTCTCCCCTTTATAGTACGGTTATCTAACTTAAACCCGATCACACACTCTATTGCGTCTTGAGCGGTAAAACAAATATCCTATTTTATACCTTTGCCTTGAGCCCATAGGATTTTGTTTTTCTCTTTATTCTTTTCAAAGATGGAGCACATGGATATCATCCTTTTGTCACCTCCATCACCATGATAATTCTCTAGCTCCATCACTTGGTGTGTACCAACCTATCTCATACCACAATACTCATTGCAATAGTTAATACACATAGGTGTCATCAATTATCCAAAACCAAACTAGAGCTTTCAGCATGATAGATTAAACTTGCTTGATCTTAGGATAGACTGTGGTTTTAACAGATAGATCTTGTTCGTGCTTCATGGACCCTGTATCAGCTAAAATAGCTGATCCAGTTATGCTTCCTTCATAACGTATGCCTTTAAGTGGTTTAAATCTTATGGATCTGCTTATTGTGTCAGACGTAATTTAGCTTGGTCATCATTATGGCTGCACAGAAACACCCCACTGTTGTTGTTCAAGTTACTTTATCGATCTATTTATTATTATGGCTGTATGGAAACACCTCACTATTAATAAATAGAATTGCTTATGCAATTAGCCGATCTATTAGTTTCATGCTGTTTAAACGCATACATAGATCTTTATTTTACCTTCATGTTTAAGCTTATTGGTTGTTCTTGTTCTAAATGCTTTCTTTATATACACAATAGCCGTTTTGTTTCAAGTATTGTCAATACTTTAATCTTTTCTTGGGAGTTGACTTTGTAGTCAATATCCTATGACAATGGCTATATCAAAGCTGTATAAATTGGAACTATCTGGCATCAAACCGGCAGGTTCCACAATTTGACGCCTTTTTTTCCTTGTCAATTGCAGGTCAAATTGACTGGCACGTCCGGAGTCGTTCTCACCAAGATTCGGCACCGCCATCTCTTGAAGGTCCAGGAGGTCAAGACCTTACTCTGCATGACTTCTGAGGACCGTGGTCGAGTGTGTTGGCACCTCATCCAAATTTTCATGTCAACACTGAAGGACCGAGAAGCAACCAGAAAGCGACCAGAGGGGGGGTGAATGGGAGCTTCAAAATTTCCTTTCGAAGACTAGTAGCCACTGTCCCGAGAATCACCCTAAAAGACAAACCCTAGAGCTTGCTAATGTCCACGACCCTAGATGTAGGGTGGATGCTTCCAAGAAGCACAGCGGGACACTACACAACTCTAGAAAGCCAACGCAAAAGACGAAAACCAAATCCGACAACGAACGAACAACCGGCGAACGAAAACGCGCAAGGCAGTCTCGACCGGACTCTGGGCAGCGTCCGGTCAGGGAGCACCGGACGCGTCCGGTCGTCAGAAAACCAGTTTCGGACCTTACTGTTCGTGACCGGACTCTGGTGTACGGTGCGTCCGGTCAGGATAGTAGCGTCCGTTCACAAGGACAAAAACAAGTGAACAGTACGCGCTGTGCGTCCGGTCAGTGCGCTCCACAAGCGTCCGGTCAACCAGCAGGAAATCGTAGTGAACGTTCAACGACCGGACTCACCTAGCCAGCGTCCGGTCGTCCCGACCCCTGCGTCCGGTCACCCCGTGATAGCACAGTTCATCCACCGATTTGAATCAAACTCTCCCAAAACGAAACCTCTAGGGTTCAAACTTGGAGAGATGAGTCACAAGGAGTATAGTGAGCTATCTCTAAGAGATCATGGCTCGAACCTATCTCCAAATCGATGAATCGAAGAATTTCGGGGGAAGGGAGAAAACTTGACCCGAAACGAAAAATCGATCGATCTCCTAGACCGTGAGGTTAGAGATTAATTCCTTCGGAGGAAAGAAGTGCCTCACGATCTAGAACAACTTGGTTCAAGAGGATTTGCAAAAGATGAACCGAGCAAAGAGATCAAGCGACGGGAAGAACGTGGAGAAAAAGGATTCCGCGAAGAACACGAACAAAACGCGAATCACACCCACGAATCTGCAACCGTGTGGCTACCACACGCTACAACAGTGAGGATACGGCCTCACTTCCTCAAAATCAACAGTACACAGAGGCAAGTTTCTCTGCGGATCTCAGCTAGCTACAGCAGGGGATGGGAGAGCAGGAAACCCTAAGTGCGAAAGAGCAAATGACTGAGATAGAAAGGGAGGAGGGAGTCTCCCGACTACTTATCCTACTACTAGCCTAAGTCTAATTCCTACTCTACCCCTCTCTATTCTAATTACAGAGCGAACCAGCTAAACCCTAGGGTTATTCTGGACCAACTCGGTGGTAGGTGTATCCGACGGCCACGCCCGCACAATTCGAAGCGTTGCCTCGACGCAACCTCCAGATTGCCGCCACGTGCCGCCACCGCTCTGCACCCCCGGTTTTGTGGCCCAAACCGGGAAACCAGCCTTTTCCAGCCATCCCCCGGTTTTGAGGCCCAAACCGGGAAACCAACCCACCAGCTTCTGAGTTTTGAGGCCAAACTCAGCAAACCCTCAATGCCCAGGTTTTGAGGCCCAAACCTGGAAACCGTCCTCAGCCCGAGTTTTGTGGCCAAACTCGGAAACCATCCGCACCCAGGTTTTGAGGCCCAAACCTGGAAATCATCCACCCGATGGTTTTTCCCTGGCTCTACCACCAAACCGACGTCGTAGAGGGGATGCACCGCCCGTGCACCCCGTCCACCGACACGTGTCCCCAAGTCTACGACTTAGGCAACACATGACCGCAAGTCTTCGCTCATCGCTGTCCCAGGCTGCCAGCCACCACAGCTGATCCTCGGGCCTCTGGTCCCTCAGTCCAAGCCTCACGTCCGCCCTTCGCCACTCTCGGTCCATCGGCACGGCACATCTCTACTTGACCTTCACCTCGCCTTTGATCACTGCATCCGTGCTCGACACCTGCACAACACAAGCCAAAGAACATGCGCATCATCCCAGTTGACAATCACTCATCACTCAAAGACCCGGCATACACCCAGGTATCCGCAAACACATTCTTTTGGCACGTTCGGTGGGACCACAGTCGTTTGATCATGACGATCAACAATGATGAAGTGTTGAACGTGACGATGGATGAACTTCCAGAGGAAGTCCAATGCTTGATAGATCAAATCGTTGAGCAATATCGGAGCATGTGTTTGCTGAGTTTCAGTAAGACAAGAGATAAGAAAATCATCCAGAAGTCTCATTTTCTAATGGTGGTTCTAGAAGGTCACGTTGATCCGATGATCCAAATATAGCACAATGCCATGCAAGAGGTAATTGGCAAAACAATGTCTGCCACCCTGATGAGTCATAATGAAACATTCCTTAATAGCCTCTCAAATACCATTAAAGAAGCTTTCAACTTAAGTAATGATAGAAGAGGTCCGACGTATTCAGTTGGAAACAGTCAAGGAGCTGGAACTTCTGGGGGTCTACAGATGAATGGTCCCAATGGCAATGGAAATCAAATGATAGTTATCCCAGGGGGCATGACGCAACAACAATTGCAACAACCGAATATGAGTAACAACATGTACTCATCGGCTACAAAAATAGCTCCACATGCAAGGAGGATTACCAGAGACTTCAATGCGCCACCTTATCAAGGAAATGTAGCACCTGATGATGTTCCTCCTGGATATCACTACATGTCAGATTTTTATACTTTGGATGCTCATGAAAATCCAGGATATCAAAATAACACTTTCGGAGGGCAGAACATCGACTATCAAGGACCGGTGAATCAAGTGGATCAGCTGATGAATCGAGTCACTGATATGGTTCAGAAGCAATTCGGTTTAACACCGAAGAATACATTGACCGGCTATAAGAAACCATATCCAGAATGGTATGACCAAGTTGTCTTCCCTCCGAGGTAAAGAGTTCCCAATTTTACCAAATTCATAGGAACGGGCTCTACCGCGGGCTCTACCGCGGGCCTTGTTCCCTTCGGTACACGGTGGCGGCCACACCACAAATGCGTTGGTGTGGTCTCGCAAGACTACAAGCCCCTCTGATGTACAACAATGGTGCATGCAAGCACCGAGTAGCAAGAGGTATGCAAACCTCACTAAACACTAGGCCTAAACCTAGAGCAAGCGCATGAGCGGTGGTCTAACTAGCCTAAGCACTTCACAAAGCACCTACACTAATCACCATGTAAATCACTAAGCACTATGCATATGGAGGCACTAATATGGTGTAGAAACACTCTTGGTATGTTTCCTTACTCCTCCACACCTCATTTGGTAGGTTAGAGGTGGTATATATAGGCCCCCAATCAAATAGAGCCGTTGGGGGGCTGAAATCAGCTTTCTGTAGAGCATCGGACGCTACAGTGATGGCATCAGACGCGTCCCATGCTCATGTGATGAGTAGCCGTTGGAAAACTAGCCGTTATACCTGTTTTTCGGGGGCATCAGACGCTACAGCAGTGCATCGGACGCTGGCATCGGACTCTACCATCGCACTGTTCATTCTGGGCTAATGTCGGAGGTCATCGGACGCGCGTCCGTTGCTCTGCATCGGAGCGTGTGTTGATCCATTTTCAGAGAGACAGACTTTCGTATTTTGGGCATAACTCTTAGCTCCGAACTCCGATTTTGATGATCTTGGACTTTTCGGAAAGCTAATGAAATTATTTACAACCTTATGCTAGTGCCATGTCAGTTTGAGCAACTCCAAAAACATGAGACAGTTCCAATTCAATCAGCTCTTGTCTTGGCCTGAGCAGGCATAACTCTTAGCTCCGAACTCCGATTTTAATGATCTTGGACTTTTCGGAAAGCTAATGAAATGCTCTATAGCTTTCTGCTAATGCCATGTCAGTTTGAGCAAATCCAAAATCATAAGACAGTTCCAATTCAATCAGCTCTCGACTCGGCTTGAGCAGCTCAACTTTGTTTGCGTTCGGGCCTCTGTTTCTTGTGTCTTGGACTTTGCTTCATCTTTGTAATTCTTCAATACATCTTGCAGGGTCTTGCTTGAGGTGTTGATAATTTGATCACCATATTGCCTTCGTCCAAGTCACATGTGCATCCTATTAGACTACAAAACAAACACTTGCAAACACATTAGTCTAATTTGGTTATGTTGATCATCAAACACCAAAATCCAAAGATAAATGGGCCGAGGTCCATTTTCCTTACAATCTCCCCCTTTTTGGTGATTGATGACAACACAACCAAAGCAAGCAAACAAAGTGCAAAGGCAATCTACTTAAAAAATGCAATATACTTGCTAGGATGTAATGCAAAGGCAAGATCATATGATGTAATGCAAAGGCAAGATCATATGATGTTTAAAAGATACCAAATTGAAACACACTTAAAAAACATATCTTGCCCTTGCCATTGAGTTCCTTTTAGTGGGTTTATGGATTAATTCTCCCCCTAACTCCATAATCCACTTCCTCCATTTTTGGACCATTCCCAGAACGATAACCAAAAAATTTTGAAAAATTGATTTTGGTTATTTTGTTTGTTTTAGTTTGGGCTTGCTTTTGGTCCCTTCACATTCTCCCCCTTTGGAATCAAACACCGAAAAGGAAGACATTTAAAAGTACAAGGGAGGAAACATTATATAGGCTAAACTACCCCTAAGTATATGCAAACGTATGGTGTAAGGCAAAGCATATGCGTAACAAGCAAATTTGAGCATAAAGGAGTTTACTCTATATAATGCATGGAGAGAGCATATAAGAGTATCAAAGTGAAATCAACATAATGTTATCGGTTAGGAATACCATATGTAGATACCAAATGAATTATCGTCACACACGATGCTTGTCTCCGGGAACTCCATTTTCCTTGCAATGAGACTACTACACACATGATAAACTTGAAAGTAGTGTTAGTCTCAAAGCTTCCAAATTGTAGAGTAAACTCCCCCTCAAAGTGTGCAGACAAGTTTGAAATACTTGTAGGAGACATGCACATTGACTTGTAAGGTCAAACTACCATTTTACAAGTTGACATCACTAGAAATGTGACACCAATTGAAGATGGCAATCGGGGTAGTTTATCTACTATTTGGACTTTGCCACATATAAGATGAATACAAGTAAGAGAAGCTATGTGTCGTGCTCCTAAGCAAATTAAACCATGTAGGTTTGCTCCAAGGATGAGAGTGATACCGAGCAAAACTACCATATGATGAGCCTAGTGTATGCATGACAAAGGACTTAAATATGCAAATGCAAACCTAGGCAATGGAAGGAACTAGATGCTAAAAGAAACTGCAAGAATTTAAATCTAGTTACCTCACAGGGGAAGGGGAACTTGGGTCCATAGTAGCCACTAACATACTTGGCAATGACATGATCCAATGTGATGCATCTCCCATGATATGCACCCAACCTTTGCCAAGTCTCCAAATTCCCCGTAGCCAATTTGGCTACTCACTTCCCTTTCGGGATCCAAACCTTTTTGGTGTTCTTCATGGTTGATATAATGTCCTTAGGCACCCAAATGCGTTTGGCCCCATTGTTGATCCAAACCTTGTCATTCTTCTTCTTCTTCAAAAGGTAAGATGTGGAGGCCTTCTTGTTCACCTTGTTGGTGTATGTGACACCCTAGTGTCAAGCACTATATTAGGAACTACATTTAGCTACTAAAATGCATCAGCAATGCATTGCATCATTTCATGTGCATGAGAGTGTTTTTGCCTTTTGCTTATTTATTGGATTTTGGATTCTATTGGACTTGATGATTTAAGTGGATTTCTGTCTTGGCAAATAATCTTATAAAATAAAGAATATTGAGTATAATACTTTGCATGTTAACATTTTGACCTAGTTCAAATTTGTTTAGCAAATAAAAACAAGGTAAACAAAATGATTTATGTCTCAAAATTGGCTTTATTTCTGTGGAGGTTTTAAAAGTGCTTTTCAGCAAAAATGTTCTATATGAAAGTTGTAGAGAAAATTATTTTGAGCAACTTTTATTTTTAGGTCAAAGCCTAGTTTGGAGTTTTTGAAACTGTTTTTGAATGGTCAAGGTTTGAAAAATTTCTGGAAAAAGAAAAAGGAAAACAATTTTTCTTCTGCGCCCCACTTCCGGCCCGTTTGGCCTTTCGGCCCAGCCCCGCACCGCGCCGGCCTTTCTCGGCACAGCTCCGCCCGCGCCGGCCCAGCGCTCGCCCGCTTGCTCGCGCCTGCGCGCGCCCGCGCGCGCACGACGCGCCGGTCGCTCTGACCGCGGCCGCGCCGTACGCCGGCCCCGACCGCCGCGTGGCCGCTAAACCCTGCGCCGCATCCGCCTCCGCCACTCCTCGCCCGATCTTGCACCACCCGATCACGCTAAAATCTCCTCTGGCCACTCCCGCTCCGCCTCGCCTTCCGCGCCCGCTCGCCGCGCACGCCAGCGCCTGCCACAGCCGCGCGCACCGCTCGCTGGCCGTGGCCCCCGCCACGACCACCGGCCGGCCAAGACCAACCAAAACCCCGAGCACCCCTTCGCTTCCTCACTCACCCACGCACACACACCCTCACTCGCTCTCGCCCTCACTCCTTCCTCTCTGTGAACGAACGCGAGCGCGAACGCTCGTGCCCGTCGCCGTTCGCCGTCGTCACTTTCCCCCTCCGTTCCCACTCCCACCAAGCCACCGCTGGCCGATTAACCTCGACCTCCACTTCGCCTTCATCCCGCACACACGGTGCGCACCTCCGCACCACCTCTCCAGCCTCACCATCACCAGGACGCAAGGAGCGCCGCCGCGGTCGCCATCAGCGCCGCCCGGAGCTCGAAGCCGTTCACCCTGACCAAGCCTCCACCGAGCCCCCTCTTCTTCGTCGAGCTTCGTCACATCAAGGCAAGGTGAGAACACCTTCCCACCTCAACGCTACCACCCTCTAGCCCCTCTTCTTCCCCGACCGAGCGCCGCCACTGTCCGCCATGGCCGCTCGCGTGGTCAAGCCCCTCCGGTGCTTCCCAAGCCTAACCAACTACCTAGCCTCGCTTCCTAGGGTTCACACAAGCTTTGGCACGCACTAATTTGGCCGGCGACCGCCGGAAATGGTGTAGCCGTGCACCACCGCCGCGGTCACCCGCCATTGCTCGCCGCCGGCAAGCTACGGCCATGCGCTAGCCAAACCAACCCCACCGCTTGGTCCGTCTCGTCGAGGGGAGCACGATGAGTCCAGTCCCACCGCCGGCGACCTCGCCGGCGGCGAGAACCACGCGGTCAACCCTCTTCCCCTGTTTTCTCTCTCTGACGGGTGGGTCCCGTTGACCAGTGGGTCCCCCGCGTCAGCCACTCACGGTCTATGGGCCGAGTCCACGAAGCAGGCCGGGAGATTCAAATGATTTTCCTTTTTGTTTTAATTTCTAGAAAAGCTTGTTATTTCTGTGTAGCACGATTTAAAAGTCCAAATGAAGTGCTTTCAGTTTTGGTAGCTTGCTAATGAGTAGATCTATCATGGAAAAATATGAAAGTATTTTTGCTGAAAGTTTATATTACCATTTTTATTTAATCTAGTTTATATGTTTTTGTGGAGATAAATGGGTTTATAAGTTTTCTGGTCGAGTTAATTCATGGAAAATTTTGTGTAGATTTCTTATCATGTTATGTACCTGTGAAAAATATATGAGGCCCTGTTTATGTAGGAAAAATGTCTGTTATGGTTTAAAGTCCTTTTTGGCTATTTTCTTAGAATAAGTGCTAAGGTGTTTTATATGTTAAAATAAAATATGAGAAAATTTGTGTAGCCTCTATGTATTATGTTCTAGTTGGGAAAAATATTAAGCATAGGTTGTTGTATGGAAAAATGTTAAGTTGCTGTACAAATGTACTTTTCTGTGTTTTTCTTTGGAAATTCATGTAGGAAATAATATAATGTTTCTGTTCATGGAACTTCCTTGATAAATATGAAATATGAAATAGAATCTGGGAAAAATATGAAACTGAGTTTAGCACCCTTTTCCAGTAGGGTTGTAGTTCAATTGGGTTATTTTGGAATAGATTTGTTTATTTTGTGCAGGGTGATATATTTATGTTTTGGTAGTGCACTTTCTGCAGTAGAGTGTTTATGAGTAGATGAAGCTAGGAAAATTATGAAATCTGCTGTTTAACACTTTTTATGAGAAGAGTTAGTTCAAAGTACCTTTTGAGTAGTGTATTTCATCTTTTTGTGGCCGCTGTTCTGTATTTTATCTCTTACTGGAATTTGGTCAGTGAAGTCCAGTTAGTGTCAGTTATCTTCTGGAATTTTTGTGGATTTTTTTGAGTTCAGAAAAATACACTTGCAGTTCAAACTTGAGTTTCTTTTTGAATTTCTAAATGGGAAATAGTTGAAATAATGATTTTGTTTTATGAGGTAAATAAGTATTTACCTCAATGTCAAAATTGGTTCAACAAGTTGGTTTTGTTGGTTTGCAAGAAATGTTACTTTTCATACCACCATCTTGCACCTTGCATTATTTAATTATGTACAACATTGCAAATAGGATCGATAGTCTCGGAGTCGACCCCGGAGCAGGAAGCAAGCGCCGATCAAGAGATCCCGGAACTTCATCAAGCCGAGGAGGTCGACCCCGGACAGGAAACTAACCTGCCCGAGTGCCCCTCCCACGAGGCCTCGGTCTTCGCTCAAGGCAAGCCCCGGAGCATCCTTAAGTCTCCCAGTTTTTATAATTAATTTACTTGAGTATTTTATATTGTGATGCATTAGGTATAGGAGTTGATTGAATCCTATTTGCTGCATTACCATTCCTTGACTTTTGATTAATATCTGCCTTGTTATCCTGCTATCTTATGTAAAGTAGAATTGCTTAGTCTGCTTAATAAAAGTAGTGGTTAAGGATGTTTCCGTAATACCCCTGATGGGTATTTACCGGATCACGGTTGGCTATATTTGCTATCGTGGAAAAGAACCTGAGTAGTAATGAAATACGGTCAACTGGAAGGCAAGGCACAAGTTTGGAAACTTGGGGCAGTCCGTCCGTTGGATCGTGTAGGTTTGTATCGATGTTGGCCCTCGTTCATTTTTGAACGCGCCCTTTTACTTAGGGATATGTCGGTGCCGTAATCATCGTCCCCAAAGCCGGTTAGAAGCTGTTCGGGCCGGATTCAACCCGAGTCGCGCCCTCTAGTATGGAAATGCGATCTACCGCGTGAGGCCATCGCCAGGATCCAATTGGGCGGTCCGTGCTTGAACCGCGACGATTACCACCACGAACAAGCATCGAGCGGTTACCCAATGCATGGACCTGACGGGGAAAGTGTGGGTTGGTATTAAAGGTCTTTCACTAGCTGGTTTGGAATTCGATTCGAGTCGCCGTCTCCCCCGGTTAGTGGGAAACTATGGCGAGCTTCACCACTATACAACTCCATGTGATGTTTAAAAGGTTCAACTAAAATGTGAATAAGTCAACTGGATATGGTTATATTATTGCTTGTTAGACTCAAGTGTGTGTAATAGTTCAGGTGCAAACCTAGGGTAAGAGGTAGGTCTAAAAACTGACAGCTCATCAATGTCATCAATACTCTTATCTTAATTTTGAGCTTTTCGCAACTAAAGATCCCAGCTCCACCCAAAAGGCCTTGCATATCCTTGGTGTCTTTATTTTCAGTTGGACGGGTAAGTCTAGCTGAGTACATTCCCGTACTCAGGGTTTATGCCGTTTGTTGCAGATGGCCAGGTTTGCTATGGCTATTGTAAGCACTGCCTCTACCCGGTGGAAGGTGATGAGGAGTAGGCCCAGGGCAGGGTCGTCCAGAAGCTTCCCCTTTTCTTTTGCTGGATTGAGACTTCTAGTGGCACATTACTTGAAAAAGGAGGAGTGAGTCGTGTTGAGTTAAGTTATCAAACAATGTTTTATTTGGACCACATGTGTGGTGGTCGTGTTTCAAAACTTATTTAAGCTTCCGCACTTTAAATTCGGGTTTGTAATAACTCTGTCTTAAATTCGCACTCTGATGTTTTAAATTCAGTTTCGTTTATCTGTGATGTATCCTTACAAATGTAATTCTTGAACAATGCGATCCTGTATGTTGTATGATGATAGAAATCCTTCGAGATTTCTGGACTACCGGGGTTATATGGGTTCAAGTATAAGTCGATGTCAGACGGATTTGACTAAGACGGTACTTGAGCTCTTATAATCAGGACGGTTCCGCGACAGTGTAGGTGTTGGAGAGCTTGCTTGGTTGCGTTTTCTTCTCTTTCTTCTTTTTCTCTCCCCCATGCTTCACCTTGCACTCATAGGACTTGTGGCCTTCCTTGTGGCAAACATAGCAAACCACAGTTTGCTCCTCATCAAGCTTTTTCACTCCCTTGACGTTGTTATCTTGATAAGTTCGGGTTTGCTTTGTCTTGCCTTTTTCTTGAGTCAAGTCCATGGTGAGGCAAGCCACTTCTTGCCTTAGTAGCTCATTTTCCATTGCAACTTCTTGTGTACATGTTTCTACAATCATATCCTCAACACAAGCTTGTTTGCACATGGGTGAGTCTAAATCAAGTAAATCAATGCAAGAAGTAGAGGCATCCTTTTTAGGCAAATCAAAGATTGATTTTTCAATTTTAGGTGCCTCGGTGGGGTTTGCTCCGATGGCTTCTAGATTGGCAACTTTATTAGTTAGCTCATCACAATGTTTGCACATGATTTCCATTTTAGCAAGCAAAATTTTGTATGCATCTTGTGTGCTAGCTAACTTTGCTTTTAGTTTTTCATTCTTCTTAACAAGTTGCTCATCATTACTTGTGCTATCACTTGTGTTTGCACTAGCCTCAAGTTTCTCAATTTTATTAGATAGCTCAACATTTAGGTTTGAAAAAGTTTCATATTGATCAAGCATGGCATTATAAGCTTGTTGAGAACTATCTAATTTTTCTTTTAAAGCATTTATTTTTTTTTGTTGGCTAGTACAAGCCTTAGCATATTTGAGATTATCTTGCACAAGTTCATTATAAGAAGGTAGCTCATCATCACTATCACTATCACTATCACTATCACTATCACTATCACTAGAGATAGAGATAGAGATAGAGCTTGTGTTACCTCGTGCCATAAGGCACACATGTGAGGAGCTTGATGATGAGTGCTTGTGACCGCGCCTCTTGTGTTGGGCTTCATCATCACTTGATGAATCATCCCATGTCTTAATGGTGGTGAGGGCTTTGGCCTTGCATCCCTTCTTTTTCTTGTCCTTGGGTGTGGGCTTTTGTTTTGGACAATCTTCCACAAAGTGCCCTCTCTTGCCACATCTATAGCATCCATTTTTCCTTTGCTCTCTTCTTTGATTGGTGAAGAGGCAATCTTCAATTGTGATGGGCACACCCTTGACATTGAGCTTGCGGATCATCCTCTACACTCCTTTCATAAGTTTGATTGTTTCTTCTTCATCTAAGGAGGAGTCGGATGAGGTGGAGGCTTGATCATCATCACTTGATTCTTCATCTTCATCATCCTCTTCTTCTTCACTTGAGGAGCTTGAGCTTGTCTCAACTTGCTTTTTGCCCTTCATCTTTTTGTGCTCATCACATGTGAGAGCGATGGCTTTGCTTGATGAAGTGGCTTCTTCTTGACCCATCTTGCGTGACATCTCAAATGCCACCAATTTGCCAATGACAATGGACAGGGTCATGGTGCTCAAGTCTTCCATGTTGTGGAGGATGGTGATGATGGTTGCATACTTGTTCTTTGGGAGCACGGAGATGATCTTCCTCACAATATCCGCATCACCTAGCTTTGTAATTCCAATAGAATTGAGCTCATTGATAATTAGATTCAAACGAGAATACATATCACGAATAAGCTCATTTTCATTCATTTTAAAAGAATCATAACTTGATTTAGCTAGGTGATGTTTTTGCTCTCTAACATTACTTGTGCCATCATGGAGCTCATGGAGTTTTAGCCAAATTTCATGAGATGTTTGTAAAGTAAAAACTTGGTTAAACACATCCATGCTAAAAGATTCAAACAAGCAATTTTTAGCTCTAGCATTAAGATGAATTTCCTTTTCATCACCCACGGTAGGCTTCTCGGGATTCTTAAGGGGTTTCATCCCATCGCGGGTGACTCTCCAAACACCTAGATCAACTGCTTCTAGGTAGCAAGCCATTCTAGCACTATAGTAGGGAAAGTTTGTGTCGTCAAAGTGCGGAGGCCTAGAAGTATCCATCCCAACCACTCTCAATATCGTCGGCTCAACGGCGGTGAAGCCAAGAGTCCAAAAATGAGCCAACCTGCTCTGATACCAATTGAAAAGACCGTGACGCCTAAGAGGGGGGGGGGGGTGAATTAGGTAACTAAAAACTTTACTCTAACTATGACCTCTAATTACCACCTAGTCAAAACCTATGCAAGAAAGTAAACTAGATAAAAGAGCAACTATGGTTTTGCTAGGTGTGTTGCTATCTCTACCGCAAAAGAGTTATGCGACCTAGGTTTCAAACCTATCAACAAGCCTAATAACTAAGCTAGGAAAGGTAAAGACATAATTAAGGTAGCAAAGTAAATGCGGAAGCTAAAGAGCAAGGTAGAGATGCAAACTCCTGTCGGTGACTCCGGTATTTTTACCGAGGTATCGAGAAGCACGCAAGCTTCCCCCTAGTCCTCGTTGGAGCCCCTCGCAAGGAATCCCTCGCAAGGGCCAAGCTCCCGGTCGGGTGACTCCGTGGATAGCTCCAGTCCTTCCCCACTCCGGTTAAGCCACTCGTGGCAAAGCCTCTCCCGGATGCTTCCCGCCGTCTCCACTATCAAGCTTCCGGCCGAACCGCCGCGGGCCTTGTTCCCTTTGGTACACGGTGGCGGCCACACCACAAACGCGTTGGTGTGGTCTCGCAAGACTACAAGCCCCTCCGATGTACAACAATAGTGCACGCAAGCACCGAGTAGCAAGAGGTATGCAAACCTCACTAAACACTAGGCCTAGACCTAGAGCAAGCGCATGAGCGGTGGTCTAACTAGCCTAAGCACTTCGCAAAGCACCTACACTAATCACCATGTAAATCACTAAGCACTATGCATATGGAGGCACTAATATGGTGTAGCAACACTCTTGGTATGTTTCCTTACTCCTCCACACCTCATTTGGCAGGTTAGAGGTGGTATATATAGGCTCCCAATCAAATAGAGTCGTTGGGGGGGGCTGAAATCAGCTTTCTGTAGAGCATCGGATGCTACAATGATGGCATCGGACGCGTCCTATGCTCATGTGATGAGTAGCCGTTGGAAAACTAGCCGTTAGACCTGTTTTTCGGGGGCATCGGACGCTACAGTAGTGCATCGGACGCTGGCATCGGACTCTACCATCGCACTGTTCATTATGGGCTGATATCGGAGGTCATCGGACGCTGCATCGGACGTGTGTCCGTTCCTCTGCATCGCAGCGTCCGTTGCTCCATTTTCAGAGAGAGAGGCTTTCGTATTTTGGGCATAACTATTAGCTCCGAACTCCGATTTCGATGATCTTGGACTTTTCGGAAAGCTAATGAAATTCTCTACAACTTTATGCTAGTTACATGTCAGTTTGAGCAACTCCAAAAATATGAGACAGTTCCAATTCAATCAGCTCTTGTCTCGGCCTGAGCGGACATAACTCTTAGCTCCGAACTCCGATTTTGATGATCTTGGACTTTTAGGAAAGATAATGAAATGCTCTATAGCTTTCTGCTAATGCCATGTTAGTTTGAGAAAATCCAAAATCATGAGACAGTTCCAATTCAATCAGCTCTTGACTCGGCTTGAGCGGCTCAACTTTGTTTGCGTTCGGGCCTCTGTTTCTTGTGTCTTGGACTTTGCTTCATCTTCATAATTCTTCAATACATCTTGCAGGGTCTTGCTTGAGGTGTTGATCATTTGATCACCATATTGCCTTCGTCCATGTCACATGTGCATCCTATTAGACTACAAAACAAACACTTGCAAACACATTAGTCCAATTTGGTTATGTTGATCATCAAACACAAAAATCCAAAGATAAATGGGCCGAGGTCCATTTTCCATACAGTTTCCTTTATCTCTATCTGGCTCGGCCTTTTCGTGGTTTTCATCCCTACCACTTAACTCCATTCAGAGCTGGGAGGATTTGGAGAACAAGTTCCATAAATATTTTGACTCTGGAGTTTTGGAAAAGGGAGTTGTGGACCTAGTCGATATAAGGCAAGGAAACAATGAGTCAGGATGCCAATATCTTTAGAGGTTCAGAGATATGAAGAATCAATGCTATACTTCGACATTATCTGATCCAGAGATAGTTAGCACTGCAATTCGAGGGCTAGTACCAGCCATCAGAGAAAAGATTGGTTTCGGTTGTACCAGTATGGCTGATTTGGCTAAAAAGGTGGCCAGTATCGATGCCCAGAACAGATACAATCATGTCTTTAAGCCCAAGAAATCCTATAATGTAGAGAGCTCCTTCTTTATACAACAAGAAGATGATACAAGTGATGAAAGTGAAGATGAAGTAGCTGCTGTTGACTGGGCTTGGAAAAACTGTGAATACATGCCTTGGGCAAAGGCTAAAAGCACTGAAAAAGATGTGAAATACAACTTTGATATCACTAAAGCCGATAAGATATTCGATTATTTGTTGGAGAAAGGTCAAAACAAGTTAACTGGAAACCACAATATTCCATCGGCTGAGGAGCTAAAAAATAAGAGGTATTGTAAATTCCACAATTCTGGTACTCATACTACTAACGATTGTAGAGTTTTCAGAGATATGATCCAGAGAGCCATTGCTAAGGGGAGGATTGCCTTAGAGAAAGCTAAGAGTATGGGCATCAATGGTCATCCTTTTCCAGCGAACATGGTAGCTCCTGCACTGCAAAGTGAAATCAAAGTGTTAACTTCTGACAAAGCCAAAGCAGCTGGGACAGTCAATCCGAAGAAACAACTAATAACTAAGGAGTATCAGGAGATAAAAGGAAAGAAAAACACTGATCAATATGATCTACCTGAAACTTCAAGAACTGGTGAAGCAAGGAGACGTCCAACTGTCAGAGTTCTGTTGAACAAATGACAACGTCAGAAGAAAAGAGATCAAATGCATAGGCAGAGAGACGAACACGAATATCAAGAGTGGCTTGAAGAGGAGGAATATATAAGGTCTCGAGAGGAAGAAAGGTGTATCAGAGGTGAAGAGAAGAATCATTGGGTTGCCCTTTCTTCAGACATTGTTGGAATGAAGGTTTAAAACTTCCTACTCTTCGTAATTGCTCGGAATGCAGTGAACAATATTGGGAGTATAGGCAGTTGAGAGACAATCGCCGATCTGTGCATGAAAGATTAAGGTTTGAAGGAATAGATCGGCGTGTAAAAAATGAAAGTATTCATGATCGGCTTGGAATAAGGTTAGCCGATCAGGATCATCGTTGGCAAGAAGGACAATGGTGTCCGGGTGGTTTGACTAAGAGCCAGAAACGATGGTTTCAGAGATTAAGGAACGATGAAATTCAGAAAAAGAAACCCAAAGTTTGGGAAATGAAACAAATAGCCGATAAGAAAGAGCCATCGGCTAATATTTCTACTCTATTCATGTTACCTGCTGAGTTTAGATCTGTTGATCATGAAGAGGAATCTGATGATGAGGAGACAGTGGCTCAGTGGATTTATCAAGCGGAAGGAGCTACATTTCAGAAGCCTGGAAAACATTCTCATCCAAAGGCTTTATATTTGAAGGGGTTTGTCGATGGACGGCCTCTAAGCAGGATGTTGGTTGACGGAGGTGCAGCTGTTAATTTGATGCCATATGCCACCTTCCGAAAACTTGGAAAGACTGCAGAAGACCTAACTCCGACTGATATGAGGTTAACTGATTTTGCTGGGAACGTATCGGCTACTAAGGGTGTTGTATGTGTTGAGTTGACAGTTGGCAACAAAAGTTTGCCTACTACTCTCTTCATGGTCGATGCAAAGGGTTCATGCAGCATGCTTCTTAGGAGAGATTGGATCCATGTTAATTGTTGTATTCCATCTACCATGAATCAAAATGTGATACAGTGGATCGGAGACACTATAGAAGTAGTACCAGCCGATTCAACTGTGAGCGTTGCATATTCTGATCCTGACGATTGGAACTTCGACAATGTGGAATGCTTCTCTGGAAAGGTTCACAAGGAATGTTTCATCGAGATGTTTAACGATGGCTAACAGCCGATCCAAGTAGTCGGCTTTAAAAAAAATGTATTTAATGGATTGTCCAGTCAATGAGGACGAAGGCAAGATGGGTAAAGGTTTTACATCAGCCGACGAATTGGAAGTTGTTGATATTGGAAACGGTGATAAACCAAGATTGACATATATCAGTGCTAAGTCAGATTCCAAATTTAGACAAGAACTTATTGCTCTATTAAAAGAATATAAAGAGTGTTTTGCTTGGGATTATTCTGAAATGCCTGGTCTTGATCGATCACTGATTGAACATCTGCCTATCAAACATGGGAGTCGGCCTATAAAACAAGCTCCGAGAAGAACACTACTACAGAACACTTTTGCGTGACGGACATTTTTATTTAACCGTGACGGGCAATTGAGCCCGTCGCGGATGCCTCGTCACAGTAAATCGAGGCTAACCGCGGCGGGCTCAATAGCCCGTCACGGTTAATACCATTAACCGTGACGGGCAGTGTAACATGCCCGTGACGCGTTGCGTAACTTGCCCATCATGGTTAAAGTTTTCAGGTTTAAAAAAAATACAGCAACACATATTTGAATGCATAATTGAATCCATATTTAACAGGTCAAACACAGACATAACACATGACACATACGTATACATACATACATTAACTTGTTCTCATTGTCATCCATAGAACATCGACGAAATCATTAAAGTGTTATATTACATGTCAGATTGCAAACAAACTAATTGATGAAGTCCATGTACATATAATCCTTCATCTCTTTGCGTAGCATGGTGCTCCATTTCCTGAGCTTCTCGTACTCGGGAAGCAGTGCTAACGGGGCATCTGTGTCAAAGAACGGTTGCCCTTCATGCACTACACGGTCAATGACAAACTTGCACATGTCTGCCACTATTTGATCAAAGTTATGTTGATTGCTCTGCTCTCTTTCCCACTATTCAGTTGCTTTCTTGAGCTGCCGCCAGCTACCGTTGTACTTCCTGCAGGCCCTTAGGTACTCGCAGACGTAGTACCCACACAAAGTTGTCCCTGGTGGTTTCTTGGCACATTGCACAATACACAAGCATTACAACACTTTGGTATATAGATCGATAATATATGCATGGTGTGGGAAAAAGTATAAGTGAAGCTTCAAGTACACGTACCGGGAACTGACGCTTGATTTTGATTCTATTCCCATGCTTCTTCTTGAATTTCTCTGTCCTTCGATCAAATTCACTTGGCTCCTTTACGTACTCCTTATAAGCGATATATATATGTACTTCACTAGTGTTAGTCAAAGTTGTAAAACGTATGATAAAAATTAACTAATCTGAAGTTCCTTGACTTACAATCTCAAGCAATCTTCAAAGTGCTTGTACCCTGCTTTGTTTGAATGCCTCAATGAGTCAAATATGCAGGCCCTGCCTTCCTGAGGATAGATGATGAATGCAATCCAGTGCCCATGGAGGCCCTCGCTGCACCATTCGAACAAAACAAAGACTATGATGACCATGGATGATCTTAGGTAGCCACTTATCCCATCAACATACATGTTTTCGACTTACCCAAAGTGGACGGCAGCGAGGATACAACCATCTCTCCTGAACCTTCTTCATGACTCCTAAGATGTATGTCCCCACTTTCAACTTCTCGGCGTCGATGGCCTTTTTGCGTTCGTTATCTCTCTAACGATTGGTGAAGTCAATAAGGTCAGGGTGGTTGTCCGGTTTCTCGTATCCAATGATCTGTTTCTCAGCAACATGCATTGGAGAGAGATAGAGCACACCAAGGTTGCATTCGTTGCTTACATTGGCCATCATCCTGCAAGTACAAGTCGTCTCATGGCATTAGTTAAATTGACAAGGTACCTATACGAATGCAGGGGATGTGTGAAAAGTGGTAATCCACTTACATAGAAAACAAGGTGAGGTGAGCGACGTCAAGGTCCTTCCTACGCAGTAGTCTATGCATGTCTCCGAATTCCAAGACGAGTTGAACATCTGTGCCCAAGTTAAAGATCTCTACCGTATTCCTGGCCGTGATGTTTGAAAGGCTAGCTTTGGCCGCTTGCATATACCACAAATGGAACCTCCGTACCTCCCACTTCTCGTCACACGCATGTTGGGCCAGAGGTAACATGAACTTCCCATTCACAAAATCGCCGGGGCATTCATCTGTGACGAATCCCCTATGAGGTGGTGATTTCGGCCTACAACAATGGGATAGCAACGTTAGTGTGTGAAGGACCGAAGATGCTACCAGAAAGCGACCAGAGGGGGGTGAATGGGAGCTTCAAATTTCTTTTCAGAAACTTGTCGCCACTGTCCCGAGAATCAACCCCAAGAGCAAATCCTAGAGCTTGCAACTATCTACGACCCTAGAGATAGGGTGCATGCTTCTGAGAAGCACAGTGAGACACTACACAGCTCTAGAAATCCAACGCAAAAGCCGGAAATCAAAACCGACAACGGACGATCGAACCGCGGACGAAACAGCACTGACCGGACTCTGCCTGCATCCGATCAAGGTCCACCGGACGCGTCCGGTCGTGCGAAATCAGATTTTGGACCTTACTGTTTCTGACCGGACTCTCGGTGGAGGTGCGTCCGGTCAGCCATCCAGCGTCCGGTCGATTCAGACAAAAACCGTGAACAGTGAGAGGGGTAAGTCCGGTCACGAGAAGAGCGAGCGTCCGGTCGAGTCAACAGGAAATGAGCAAGTCAAACCTTCAACGACCGGACTCTGGACCGTGCGTCCGGTCACCCCGACCCCAGCGTCCGGTCACCCCGATGCAGCTTCGTTTATCCACCAAATCAACTCGATCTCACCTAAAACAAATCCTCTAGGGATCAAACTTGGTGAGAGGAGTCACAAAGTGGATAGTGAGCTACTCCTAGGAGATCATGGCTCGAACCTATCTCCAAATCGATGAATTCAACAAATTCGGGGAAGGGAGATGAAAAACCAAACCGAAACGAAAATCGGTCGATCTACTAGCTTGTGAGGTTAGAGGTGAATTCCTTCGGTGGAAAGAAGTGCCTCACGATCTAGAACAACTCAGTTCAAACGGATTTGCAAAAGACGCACCGAGTAGAGAGATCGACCAACGGGAAAACACGTGGAGAAAAGCAACCCGCGAAGAACAAGAACAAAACGTGAATCACAACCCTGAATTTGCAACCCTGTGGCTACCACACGCTACAATAGTGAGATTACGGTCTCACTTCCTCAAAATCTCACGGACACAGAGGTATGATTGTCTTCTCTGTGGATCTCAGTTCGCTACAGCAGGGAATGGGAGAGCAGGAAACCCTAGAAGCAAAAGAGCAAATGACTGAGATAGTTTGGGAGGTGGGTGTCTCCCCCTACTTATCCTAATTCTAATTCCCACTCTACCCCTAACTATTTTACAGAGCGAACCAGCTAAACCCTAAGGTTATTCTGGACCAACTCGTGGTAGGTGGTGATCCGACGGCCACGCCCACACAACTGGTAGCGTTGCCTCGACACAACCTCACCGATTGCCGCCACGTGCCGCCACCGCTCTACTTGTTCTTTTCCCGGACTCCGCCCCCCGGTTTTGTGGCCGAAACCGGGAAACCAGGCCTTCAAGTCTATCCCCTGGTTTTGAGGCCCAAACTGGGAAACCAGCCAGCCATCACCTGAGTTTTGTGGCCCAAACTCAGAAACCCGCTAGAGCCCAGGTTTTGAGGCCCAAACCTGGAAACCGTCCTCAGCCCGAGTTTTGTGGCCCAAACTCGGCAAACCCGCAGCACCCAGGTTTTGTGGCCCAAACCTGGAAACCGTCCACCGGTGGTTTTTCTGTGGCTCAACCACCAAACTAGAGCTGTAGAGGAGATGCACCGCCCGTGCACCCCGTCCACCGACACGTGTCCCCAGGTCCTCGACCCGAGCAACACAATGTCCGCAAGTCTCCGCTCGTCGCTGTCCCAGGCTGTCAGCCACCACAGCTAATCCTCAGGCCACCGGTCCCTCATGATGAGGGCATGACACCTGCCCTCATCACCTTAGTCCAAGCCTCACGTCCGCCCTTCACCGCTCCCAGTCCGTCGGCACGGCACGTCTCTACTTGACCTTCACCTTGCCTTTGATTACTGTCTCCGTGCTCGACACCTGCACAACACAAGCCAAAGAGCATGCGCATCAAACCTGTTGACAATCACTCATCACTTTGAGACTCGGCATAAACCCATGTATCCGCAATCTCCCCCTTGATGAGTGCATTGTCAACTACCAACACAAATCATAATGGAATAGAGGAAGGAAGAAGAAGGAGAGAGAACTTGACCAAATGACCCAAAAGCATAGCAAAGCCGAAGAGGGTCAAGTGAAAAGAGCAAGACAACTTGGTCCCCAAAGACATGGGCAACGGCTCGACGCAACCAAGCAAAGCGAAGCTAGCCCTCAAGAAGAGGTAGAATAGGCTCAACACCGCTATCAGATACCAAATGAAACTCTAGAACAAAAAGAGCTCGACACCAATTAAAAAACTAACTGAAAATCAAGAAAAATAGAGCTAGTCCTCAAGAAGAAGCAGAATGGGCTCAACACCACTAGCTAGAAATGAGAACATATATGATGAATGATTGACTTTTGGGAGGAAGGTTTGAGGCTTTTCCCGGTTGAGTCATTATCTCGATATGCGCTTAATGTTTATGACTAACCGGTGGTGTTGAGTTGTGTTGTGTTACATGTGTTGGTGTGTGTGTGCAACATGTGTCTCTTGGCTGTGTTCATGTGTAGATGTTGAGCTCGGATACAGTGGTCGATGGCGAGGTGAAGGTCAAGTAGAGACGTGTCGTGCCGATGGACCGGGAGCGGTGAAGGATGGGCGTGCCGTGTGGCGGACGTGTCATGCCGATGTACCCAGAGCGGTGAAGGGCGGACGTGAGGCTTGGACTGACGGACCAGAGGGCCAGAGGACTAGCTGTGGTAGCTAGCATGTGGCATCTGCGAGCGAGAGCACATGGGGATGTGCGATGCATCGGCCGAGTCGGGAGGAAGACGATGGCGTCGTGGCACTTGGCGGAGGTCGGACACGGGCTTGCGTGCGGCGCAAGTGCCGTCGGCCGAGTCAAGAAGGAAGGCGAAGCCGTTGTGCCCGGCGCGGAGGCTGGACATGCATCGGCATCGGTGCCGGTGGTCGGGGTGTGCGAACCACATCCTGTCTACGGCGCGGGTTCGGTAGCTGAGCCTCAAAAAGCTACCATCGACGGTTTCTGAGTTTGGGCCTCAAAACTCGGGTGGCTGGTTTCCGAGTTTGGGCCTCAAAACTTGGGGTGGACGGTTTCCAGGTTAGGGCCTCAAAACTTGGGCTCACGGGTTTCCGAGTTTGGGCCTCAAAACTCGGGGTGGACAGTTTCCAGGTTTGGGCCTCAAAACCTGGGCTGGCAGGTTTCCCGGTTTGGGCCTCAAAACCGGGGGAAGGTCCAAAAGGACGGTCGACGCGTGGCGGCGTGGAGAGGCTGGCGCGGCAGTGAAGCTATCCACGAGGAAGGCGCGGTGGTCGACATGACGACACGTGGCGGCATCAGGGAGGTCGCGTCCAAGCGAAGCTACCGGATGTGCGGGCGTGGCCGTCGGATCGAAACTGTCAAGTCTGGACGGTTTTACCCCTAGGGGGTATTTGAGTTAGTACTTCATGTTAGGGCATTTGTGTCTTTTGGATGTGCGCCTATATATAGATGAAGGGGGCTGCTAGGGCAGCCGTATCCTTGGACGGTGTCTCTCTCATTTTGTGTTTGTGAGAGAAGGCTAGGGTTAGAGGAGAGTTGGCTCTTGTTCTTGAGCTTTTCGCCATCCAAGCTTTGTGTTGCTAGGAGTGGCTTGTAGCCCGACACCGACAGCTTAATCATTCATCCATTCCGCTGAATCCAAGGATCGATTTCGTGCTTTAATTTGTCTTGCGATTTTCTTCTTCGTGTTTGCACGTTTTCCCCTCTTTCGATCTTCACGAGAATTCTTGTTTCGAGGGAAGATTCGCAAATCCGTTTGAACCATCTTGTGTAGCTTCGTGAGAGTCTTCTTTCTACCGAAGGAATTTCTCTAATACCTCACGAACTCACAGATCGGTCGGATTTAGTTTTGGGATCGAGTTCTTGCCCGTTCTTCATCGTTTTCTATGATTCACCGATTTGGAGTTAGGTTCGAGCTATGATCTCTTAGGAGTAGCTCACTAACATCCTTGTGATCCCTCACATGAAATTTGAGCCCTAGTGCTTTTGATTTGAGGGAGATCGGGTCGATTTGGTGGACGAACAGAGAGCTGGTCGGGGTGACCGGACGCTGCTTCATAGCGACCAGACGCACCTTGACAGAGTCCGGTCGTTGAACACACGCGCAGTCCAGTTCGCGCGTGGTGACCGGACGCTGGCCTGGACTTGACCGGACGCACCCCGTGCTGAGTCCGGTCAGCTCCAGAGAGCGTTTTGTGCGATCGGACGCACGGTTGTGGCCTGACCGGACGCTCTGCTACTACTGTTAACACAGAATTTTCGCACTATGACAAGTGGGCCAGCACGACGCAGATTCGAAAGAAGTCGCCACCTAAGGGATTCGGCAGATAGCGAACGCGGTCGGCTAACTCAATGTATTCGGCAAGGCTGTGAAAGCAACTAGTCAACGGCGAGCAGGTTCGGCAACGTGACGCTGCGGTCGGCTACCTCAAGCCAAGTCGGTTTGCGTTAGAAGATGACAAATACGGCATGACAAGAAGATTTAGCGATGGGGATCTCGTCATTTTAGTGCATGCCGGTTATTAAAGGAAGCTTGGAGCAAAAGGCATCATGTTTTTGATAGTTTCCTAATTTTATCATTGTAATCGTATCCTTCTAGGACTCAGAGAACACCAGGGTATAAATATAAACCCTGAGACTATTGTAAAAATGTTCACAATCAATACAACCAACCCGGCCCCGTGCCGTCTTCGAGTCCAAGTCGTGTCGTCGTGTTCTTCGAGAGGAGCCATCGATCCGTCGACCTCCGTAAGTTCCGGCAACCTTGTTATCATGTCTAGTATCGTGCGGCGGATTTAGATATGGTGCAAGTAGTCTCGTACGTTAAGCTTAGTATCGTGCGGCGGATCTAAGCTTATGACGGGAGGTTTTTGCTTATGCCTTGTATCGTGCGGCGGATTGAGTCATGAGTAAAAATAGTTATCGGCTCTGTTAGATTTGGCAATCTGATAGATTCATTAAGTTACCTTGTGTTATATGTTTTGTTATGTTTATTTCATCATAACACTTTTGCCCAATCTAGATACCGTTCGGTTCGGCTTCATCTTTATAGATCTGCTCTATTCTTTCACGTTTATTATTGAAAAGTCTTTTATGCAGTAGATCTATTGTTCGTAATAGCCGATCTTATCGTATCTGGATTGCCACGTGGTGAGGGTTCATGCATGTTAAGTATGTTTGATCTATGACAAAGCTAGGTGTCGTGCGGCAGGCGCAGGCTTTAGATTAGCTTAGTCATGCTTAGTTTGTATGATTCAATCCCCATGGATCCCAACTCGGTTGTACAATCGAGATTGGTTAAGTTTTAACTTATATTTAATACATCATGCAAGTACGATTCTCATGCAAACGTGTTCGGCAACCTGTTATTCACGTAACTCTGTTCATATTGCCGAATAATCTTTAAACCTGTTGACAGATAGCTTTCATAGCTATATGTCGTCGTAAGTGGCTTCAGGGCCGTATATTTTGGAACTGTCTGGTCATACCCGACATGTTCCAGCTTTGTATTTAACAGTTTATCTCCCTTGTTAGTTGCAGGGCAAACTGACTGGCACGCACCGGACTTCTGAGCACCCGGGCCACGTTTGAAGCCAGCTTCTCTGGCTTGCTGTGTGATTGGCACAGTGCGTCACTTTTGGTGCCAACACACTTTTTGGCACGCCCGGTGGGACACCTTTTTCCTGCAGCGATGGTCGAAGTCACTGAAGCCGAGGCCAGCAACAAGGCGGGGTTCGTGCAGGTGCAGCTCACTGAACTACCCGACGAGTACAGAGAGCAGGTGGATAATGCTTGTGCCGAATTCCAGGCCAAGTGCCTAGAAGCCTTTTCCAAGAACAAAAGCGGAAAGGTTCGCCGTCTGCACGATCTGCCGAAGCCCGTCCAGCTCAACCCGAATGATCCCGAGGAAGCGGAGGCAGTGTTGAAAATGTCTCATATGATCAACGAAGCTGTCTCTAGTGCCATCGGTCGCATGCATGGGGCGTTTCTCAACACTTTCCGCACCATCATGATCGCCCAATTCGGCCCCAAGGCCGATGAACTTATGGAGGCCGAGTTTGGCCCTATAGCAGGACCACATCTTTTCAATCTGCCGAATCACCTCAAGGGGGCAGGAGCTGCCGGTGAGGAGACCCCGCCTAAGGCTCAATCAAGCGGGATGACCATTCAAGAGAAGCACAGGCCAGAAGGCCAGTTGCCGACCATGGGGCAGCTCACGTTCGGCACTAAGGGTCAGCCGCCAGAGTCAACACGCAAGATCTCCCCGCAAACCTATAGGCTCATAAAGGACTACTACGAAAACGGGTACCATGAGATGCTTGAGCCTCACAACATAGAGGGCGCCCCGCATCCAGGATATGGGAAGCCGACGGCCGAAAAAACCGCCGACTCTAATGTCGATGTCATGCTAGAGAGGATGGCGGATATGATGCAGCGCACTTTCGGCCTGAAGCCTAAGGGCACTTATGCTTACAGGTCTCTGTTCCCCGAATGGTTCCACAGTGTGGCTCTACCTCCCAGAGTCAAAGTGCCGACGGACCTGTCCAAGTTCTCCAGCTTAGACGACACCAGCACGGTGGAGCACGTCAGTCGTTATCTGCTCCAGCTTGGGGAGGCCAATACCGAAGACGCCTTCAGGGTTCGGTACTTCCCGTCGTCACTCACTGGACCGGCATTCGCATGGTTCACGTCACTACCGCCGGGCTCTATTCTCTCTTGGGCGGACTTGGAACAAAAGTTCCATACACACTTCTACACGGGCACCAAGGAGAAGAAACTGGTGGACATCATGTACGTACGCCAGAAGCCAAATGAGACACCGCAGGACTACCTGCGCAGGTTCAGGGAAGTCAAGAGCCAGTGCTTCGGCATGCACCTGCCGGACGATCAGCTTCCACCATTGGCCGTGGCAGGCATGCTCCCGAGCATCAGGGACAAGCTGTTCGGTCAGGAGTTTGAAGACTTGGGTCATCTCTCCCGCCGGCTGAATGAGATGACTATCCAAGCGCAAGGCTTCCGGAGGGAAGGGCGTTTCCAGAAGGACAATGTCGCGGCGCAGATGTATCAGGCTTTCCTGGACGAAGCCGATGACTATACCGACGTGGAAGATGAGGTGGCCACTGCAGAGCTCAACTGGGACAAGGAGCCGACCCAAGCCAACAAGCAATGGCTGCGCCAGCAGAAGGGGCATACGACTTCGACGTCACCAAAGCCGACAAGCTCTTCGAGTTCCTGGTTGCCGAAGGAAGAGTCAGGCTACCCCCGGATCACCCGATGCTGCGTCCTGGAGGAGTCAAGGACAAGAAGTACTGCGGTTTTCATAACACTAACACTCATTCTATTAATGATTGCCGTGTGTTCAGGACGAGGATCCAGAAAGCCATCCAGGACGGCCACATCAAGTTCAATGGCAAGATGAAGATCGATGCAAACCCCTTCTCCCAGAACGCCGTGTTCTTCTCAGTGAACATGGTAACCCCAGCAGATCCCAGAGGCAAGGGCAAAGTCAAAGTCCTCACCTCCGACAAGGCACGCGAATCTGGCGCAGTGGATCCCGATCGGCAAATCACTGGCGATGAGCTCCGGCAGCGCGCCCAAGCCACGAATAGCCGATACGAGCACGGAGAGTCATCTTCCAGGCGCAAGCCTACCCACAGAGATCTCCTTAACCAATGGCGCCGGCAAAATGAGAAAGAGCAGAGGCGTCTCCAACGCGAAGAGCGAGAACTCGAAGAGGAATACCAGCGTGAAGACGGTCACACGGGAGAGCACCGGTATCGTCTGGAGGAGAGGGCTTACCACAGAGAACAGGCCCATCGTTGGGAACAAGAACAACGCCAAGAGCGGGAGCAAGAGCACTGGGGCTGCCCGTTCTTCCGCCACTGCTGGAACGAAGGCTTGAAACTGCCTGCCGTCAACAACTGCCCCGAATGCAGCGATCAGTACAGGGGGTATAGGCAGGATCGGGTCAACCGCCGTCCCGTTCACGAAAGGTTGGGAGCTCGCATCCCGATGAGCGATCGGCGCCTGAAAACGGAAAGCCCGGGCCGGCAAGCCAAGAGATATGCCGATCGAGAGTGGGTGCACCACCAGGATGACGGCGAGGAGGCACAGCCTCGCCCATATAGGTGGCAAAAGGGGCAGTGGTGCCCACCAGGGCTCAGAAAAAGCCAGAAAAGGAGAGTGCAGCGCCTCCGGAACAGGGAGTTGGAAGAAGCAGCCGCCAATGGGAAGAAGCAAGAATGGCGCCCGAAGGAAAAACCAGATGACGCTGACAAGGGCGCTGACGTGGCCATGACTTTCTTCCTTCCCCTGGAGTTCATGGCTCCTGCCGGCCGGAGGGCACAGGACGAGGTGTATTCGGATTCCGACGAGGCCGAGCACGACGAGCTCGCGGCACAGCTCATGTTGTCTCAGAAGGCAGCATTTGACAAGCCAGCCAAGCATCGGCATTTGAAGCCGTTGTATGTCAAGGGGTACGTCAACGGGAAGCCGCTAACCAAGATGTTTGTTGATGGCGGCGCAGCAATCAACATCATGCCTTACGCCACGTTCAGAAAGCTGGGCATGAACGATGAAGACCTGCTCAAAACGGATATGATTCTCCGTGACTTTGCCAGCAATCCCTCCGACACTCGGGGTGCCGTGCACGTGGAACTGATGATTGGATCCAAGACGCTCATTACGACCTTCTTTGTCATTGACGGCAAGGGGGCATATAGCCTGCTTTTGGGCAGGGATTGGATCCACGCCAACTGCTGCATACCTTCAACCATGCATCAAATACTCATACAGTGGGTTGGAGATGACATCGAGATTGTCCAAGCTGACGACTCGGTGAGTGTTGCCACCATTGAGCCCACCTACTGGGAATTCGACGGGGTAGACTGCTTCTCCGATCGCATGTGGGGAGAAGGTCCTGTCAACGTCTACGGCAGGGATCAACAGCCGATCCAAGCAATCGGCTCTCAGAGCTTCTTTTAGATGGACAACCCAACCGACAACAGCGAGGGCAAACTGGGACGTGGTTTCGCGTCGGCCGACAAGTTAGAGGAGGTGGATGTTGGTGATACGAGTAAGAAGAGGCCGATGTTTGTAAGTTCCAGTTTAGACCCTGATTTCAGAATGCAGCTAGTAGATCTTCTAAAATAGTTCAAAGACTGTTTTGCGTGGGACTACACAGAGATGCCCGGATTAGATCGGTCCATTGTTGAGCATAAGTTGCCGATCAAACCTGGATACCGCCCATACAAACAACCTCCGCGCAGGATCTACAAGGAGGAGGTGTTGGCCGACGTGAAAAAGGAAGTGGAAAGATTACTAGAAGCTAACTTCATCCGGCCGTGTCGATATGCGGAATGGATCTCCAATATTGTCCCGGTGTACAAGAAGAACGGGAAGATGAGAGTCTGCATCGACTTCAGGAACCTCAACAAAGCCACTCCTATGGACGGTTATCCAATGCCGGTGGCCGATTTGCTAGTAGATGCTTCGGCCGGTATTGAAATCATAAGCTTTATGGACGGCAACGCAGGTTACAACCAGATCTTCATGGCTGCAGAGGATGTGGCAAAGACCGCCTTCAGGTGCCCCGGCCATATAGGTTTGTTTGAATGGATGGTCATGACTTTTGGTTTGAAAAATGCCGGTGCCACTTACCAGCGAGCCATGAATTACATATTCCATGAGCTGATCCGCAAAATCGTAGAGATCTACATTGATGACGTGGTGATCAAATCCAGAAGCAAAGAAAGACACTTAGCCGATTTAAGGAAGACCTTGGAGTGCACAAGGAAACATGGTTTAAAGATGAATCCAACCAAGTGTGCATTTGGGGTGTCGGCTGGTGAGTTTCTGGGATTCCTGGTCCACAAAAAGGGGATCGAAGTCGGCAAGAAGAGCATGGAAGCAATTGATAAGGTAGTGCCGCCGACCAATCTCAAAGAACTTCAATCACTGCTCGGCAAAATCAACTTTGTCAGAAGGTTCATATCCAACTTGTCCGAGCGCGTGCTGCCATTTTCTCCACTGTTGAAGCTCAAGAAAGATCAGGAGTTCGTGTGGGGTGACATGCAACAAAAGGCTTTCGATGAGATCAAGGAGTACATGAAGGCACCACCAATATTGGTTCCTCCACAACTCGACAGGCCTTTCAAGTTGTACGTGGCGGCCGACAACCTAACAATAGGGTCGGCCCTCATGCAAGAATTCGAAGGAAAAGAGAGAGTCATAGCCTATCTTAGCCGAAAGCTACTGAACCCCAAAACGAGGTATTCGGCTACGGAAAAGTTGTGCTTGTGTGTTTTCTATTCCTGTACTAAGTTTCGGCACTATCTATTGAATGCCGAATGCGTGGTAGTATCGGAGTTTGATGTAATCAAGCACATGTTATCAATGCCGATTTTAAGTGGAAGGATCGGCAAATGGGTTTTAGCCTTTTCTGAATTTGATTTGCGTTTTGAATCGGCAAAGGCTGTTAAAGGCCAGATTATGGCTGATTTCGTCACTCACCATCGTGATTCTAACGCTAACATAGTAACCATTGCCCCCTGGGCGTTGTTTTTTGACGGATCGTCGTGTAGCAAAGGTGGTGGAGTCGGGATCATGTTGATTTCTCCCAAGGGGGCACCTTTCAAATACTCTATACCGGTCGAGTACCCGGTGACTAATAATCAAGCGGAGTATGAGGCATTGCTTCGGGGATTGCGGTTGCTCGTGGACGTTAAGGCAGATGCCGTAGAGATCTTCGGTGACTTGGAGTTGGTGATCAGGCAGCTGACAGGTGAGTACGAATGCAAAAACGACACGCTGCAGGAATATCTCAAAGGTTTCCAAGAGCTCCTTAGACAGTTTCGATCAGCAACCTTGCAACATATTCCTAGGGGGCAAAACGAAGAAGCAAACCAGTTGGCTCAGGCAGCATCCGGGTATAGGGAGAATCAAAACATTTTTGCACTTGAGGAAGAGCAAACAACCCCAGAAGATGATCAAGCAGTCCCAAGTGATAATCAGGCAATTGAAGATTGGAGAGACAACATTGCCGATTACCTCAGGGACCCATCCAGGAAAGTCTCCCAAAAACTCAGGTACAAGGCTCTTAAGTTCACGCTCTTGGACAATCAATTGTACTACAAATCCATAGATGGGGTTTTGCTTAAATGCCTGAACCAAGACGGGGCTAGGAAACTGATGTATGAGGTGCACGAAGGCGTATGTGGTGCACACCAGTCGGCTCACCGTATGAGATGGTTAATCAGGAGGACTGGATATTTTTGGCCGACTATGCTCGAAGATTGCTTTGAGTACTACAGAGGTTGTCAGGATTGCCAGCGATTCGGCAATGTGCAAAGGGCCCCAGCATCGGCCATGAATCCGATCATTAAGCCTTGGCCTTTCAGAGGATGGGGCATTGATTTGATCGGCCAAATCCACCCTCCATCTAGCAAGGGACATAAGTTTGTTTTGTTAGCCACGGATTATTTCACTAAGTGGGTTGAAGCCATCCCATTGAAGAAGGTGACATCAGAGAACATGGTGTCCTTCGTCAGGGAGCACATCATTTACCGATTCGGCATCCCTCAGTCCATCACTACCGATCAGGGAACTCAGTTCACTTCCTCGGAGTTTTGTGTCTTTGCCGAAGGGATGGGGATTAAGCTATATAATTCCTCTCCTTACTATGCACAGGCCAATGGACAGGCAGAGGCTTCTAACAAAATCATGATTAAAATCATTCAAAAGAAGATCGAAGAGAAACCTAAAAGGTGGCACTTGGTACTCAACGAAGCTTTGTGGGCTTACCGAATGGCTTGTCATGGGTCGACTCAGACGTCGCCATACGAGTTGGTCTACGGGCATCACGCAGTGCTACCATGGGAATTGCAATCGGGGTCAAGACGAGTTACATTGCAGAACGATCTAACCAAAGGGAATTATAAAGATTTGATGATGGATGAGCTAGAAGATTTGCATTTGATTCGTCTCAAGGCCTTGGAAAATATTGAAAAGAACAAGATACGCGTTGCCAAGTACTACAATTCGAAAGTGAAAGAAAAAGGATTCGAAGAAGGAGACTTGGTTTGGAAAATTGTCTTGCCGATCGGTACCAAAGATAAGGCATTCGGCAAATGGTCTCCTAACTGGGAAGGACCTTTTCGAATTCTGAGACGTGCTCCGGGTAATGCGTACATTCTGAAAACCCTCCAAGGAGAAGAGTTTGCTAGGGCAATTAATGGACGTTATCTAAAGAGATTTCATCCTAGCGTGGAGGTAGGTGCATAACGGAATCAAGGACTAGCGGGCGCCGACGGCCGATACAAGGTTGTGTCGCCCTTAGCACAAAAATGGCCAATAGGTTCTATCGCCCTTAGAGCAAAAACAGCCGACACGACATGTGTCGCCTTTAGCGCGAAAAACGCTAAAACAGAGCCAAATGCACGCGGTGCTGTGCAACCGGTTCGATGAAGAGGTCGAACACTAGACAAGCACAGAAAGGGAAAACAGATTGTACGCGTGAACATAGCAAAGTAGGACATTGTTCATAAGTTGGGGCGGTACGAAAGTGCAGATCAGTTACCAAGCACCTTGTTGATGACCGTCTGCGGATTGGTGACTGCGGTGAGGGCATGAGCATGATCCTCGTAGGAGTCCAGAAAATCGTTGATCTGCTCGACGTCCTCCGGACATGCCCCGCCGGGGAAGCCAACCGGCGTCACGGAGAAGTCCTCCTCCGTGCGGACCGTTAGCGCCGACAGCCCCAGCGCCACGCCGTGGTGCACACCCTGCAGGGCGACCTGCTCGATGCGGCCGTACACGTTGGCCAGGCGCGCATCGGCGGTGACGCCCTGGGCGTTCACCCGGTCTGCGACGGCGTTCGCTGCCATCTTCAGGCGCTCCAGTTCTTCAGACAACGCTGTGAGCGACAAAATGGAATGGATCGGTTAAAAGATCAACAAGAACGACCGAAAGCAGATCCAAGATTGGGCGTTCATACCCGTGATTGCGTCACAGAACTGCCGGCGCTGATCTTCCCATTCTAGCTGGTCAATCCCGTACTGCTTCGAGACGGTGGCCAGCTCATCCCGGGACTCGTCCCGCAGCGCCATGAAGTTCAAGGCGTCGTTGTGGTCGTAGAGGCCGCCGTCGGAGTCCCGGTCCGGGCTCGCCTCCCAAGGATGGGAGTGGTAGGAGAGGCTGTCGGAGGAGCTCGATGAGCCCGATAGTGGAGCCTCTGGCCTCCCCGGTGCTGGAGAAGGCCGGGCATGCCCGCCGGCGGAAGAGATAACGGGGACCCTGTCGGCGAGCAGTAACAGAGCGTGAGCGAGGTTTTCAAGAAACTGCCACGAAGGACGTAAGCGAGGAGTCCTACCCGCGCTGACGGAGGCACCGAGCGCGGCTCCCTTCGGCCTCCTCAGTCGCCGGGCGCTTGCCGCGGTCATCATGGCTCGCCATTGCACTCGGAAAGTTAGGGTTTTCTGGGGCGGAGCAAGCAAGGAAGCCGAGGCGGCGAGAGTACTAGAGGAGCGAATGCAAGATTGGGGAAAAGGCAGGCCTCCAGGGACGATTTATGCCGAATATCAACCGGCGGATTAGGGTTTTCCTGCTTCCCGAGATGGGCCTCTGCAGTAACGGGCTGTGCAAACAATCTGGATGCACTCACGTGTTCGGCGGGGAATAGAGCATCTGGCTTCGACAAAATTGCCGATTTTAGGTGTTCGGGACAAACACTGGCCAGATTGCCGAACAGGTTCACACGGTTAAACACGATGTCATCGGAACGGTAACCGATTGGATGCAAAATACAGATATATTACAAGGAAATGTTCGAGTCACTCTGACACAGGATTACAGAGTCTAAAAGTTCATTACACAGCCATCTCAATTGTTCAAGAATTGATTTATAGCCGCAAGAGTATTGGCTTTGACTTGATTAGCATGCTCCAGTGTCTTTTGGTCCTGCTTCCCGAGATGGGCCTCTGCAGTAACGGGCTGTGCAAACCGTCTGGATGCACTCACGTGTTCGGCGGGGAATAGAGCGTCTGGCTTCGACAAAATTGCCGATTTTAGGTGATCGGGACAAACACTGGCCAGATTGCCGAACAGGTTCACACGGTTAAACACGATGTCATCGGAACGGTAACCGATTGGATGCAAAATACAGATATATTACAAGGAAATGTTCGAGTCACTCTGACACAGGATTACAGAGTCTAAAAGTTCATTACACAGCCATCTCAATTGTTCAAGAATTGATTTATAGCCGCAAGAGTATTGGCTTTGACTTGATTAGCATGCTCCAGTGTCTTTTGGTCCTCCTCTTCGGTGCTTTGTGTCTGTGAAAGCCTCGTGCTAAGTTTGATATCCTCATTGAGCACTGATGACATCTTGGAAGATGTTGTTTCAATGATGTTCGGTAAACCCGATAGCCGAGAGGTGCATGACTGAATATCAGAGTTGACCTGGGCTAGTTGGACTTCCAATTCTGATCTCTTTTCTTGCAGTTCTTTCAACTGAGCCTCTAGAGTCTCCTGGGAGTTCTTGGCTTCTTGGAACTGAGTGTACAGATCATTGACTTCCTGGGTGCACTTAGACTTGGCAGTCCAAAGGTCAGTGCTTCTGATTGCTCGTTTTACCTTGGCAAAGCAGTCATCCAGTGTAGATACAGCCTCCAGGTGAAGCCTCAGATTTTCTGGAATGTCCTCAGCAATGGGCTCGAGGAAATTTTTAACTTCATCGGCGTCTCTGACTAAGGACAAGATGTCTTGGTTCAGAAAATTTGTTATGTTGCTCAGAACATCTTGGACGAATACCGATGGTCTTTCGGCCGCTGTTCTTTTGCCCAGGAACTCGTTGACATCAAATGCATACTCGGAGGCTGAATTGATGAAAGTCTATGTTGATTTGGACAGGTTAGCCGATCAAGGTAAAGTATGAAGAAAGGATGAAATGAGGAATTAATTCTTACCTGATGAGTCGGCTGATTGATAAGGTCTTGATCTGGTTGAGGACCGGATTGGCCAACAGGGTCTGGAGTTGAACCAATGAAAGTCTCATCGGTCGTGTCATCTGTGAAATTATCGATCAGCCGAGGGAGGCAAGATCTGCTGGTTGAAGAGGTAACTGAGGAACGTACCAATGTTAGCATCATCCGGATTCTGGGTGATCATGTCTATTTCCCTGGTGTCTGCATACTCATCTTCCAAGGTAATAAGGACTGGGGGCACTGTTGTTTGAACGTTTTCTTGTTCAGAGGAGGAGGCCTATAGTAACATACAAGCCAATCAAGAATAAGTTAATAATGATGGAAGAGCTAAAACATCTTACCTTTGGAAGAGGTGTGTTCTGCTTGGTCTTGGTGTGCCTAGAACGGGAGGATTCCTCAGTGGCCTTTCTTTTCCCTCCTTTAGCTGAAAGGACGGTTGATGAAGCTGCTTGGGATTTCATGAACCGAGACAATGAAGGAGCGTTGTGCCCCAGGACAGTGGTTGGACCAGCTTGATGATATTGGATGGGCCTGGTGTCAGGATTGGGTATGAAGTCCTGTGGAAATTTTAAAAGAATTAGAAACCCCAAGGATTGAACACTAAAATAGTAGATGACTTGTTATTGTACCTCGCTGTCAGAATTGAAATCTGCTTGGACCTCTAGGCACATGGGGTGGACTGGACTGTTAAAAATATGATCATGCCATTCTTGCCACCAGGACTCAAAAAGGGGATGAGCAGACTGAATCAAGTGGAGTGGTACTGGTTGGTAGTCTGGCAGATCTTGTCCCAGCCTGAATACCCGATGGGCCTGCATCCCTATTGTAATCTGCTCTTTGGATTGAATTTGCTCCCTAGGCCTGATGACAGTAGAAAAGATGAGTTTTGGAGGGAGCTGTCCACAACCCAATTGCCTGGCTGCTATGTTGGGGTGATAGAACTCATAGGTGTGCTTCACTTGTCTTCCCCTGTTGAATTCGGCTGGTAGAATGCAGGGTTTGATAAATGAGTTGAAGACTCCTGTGGCCATTTCATCTACGCAGCCATCATCAAAGCTGAATTTGATAGGGAAAGTAAGGTTGTCATCCTCCCTGTAAGGTAGCCAGAGTACCTGACTAAAGCCCTTGAAAAATAACTTGAAGAGATTGCCAATACTTTTGTTAATGGTTATAGCAGTGGCTGCTTCCCCATAAGTTTGGCAGGCCTTTTCTGTGGCTTCTTCATCCTCAGCAAAGTTGCTGGAAGGGAAGCTGAGATTGTCCAATGGCACGGCAACTATTTGATGCATATATAGCTGAAGCCACATCTGGACAAACCACCAGGGGCCATTGACACAATCAATTGGTGGTAGTCTGACTGTGTCAGCATGAGTGGCATGATACATTTGAGTGGAGGTTTGATGCATCATGTGGTATATGGATCCCAGGAAAAGTTTGCCTAGAGGAATTTGCTTTCCTTTGGACAGTTTGTCAGCCAGTGCAATGTAGTTGAGGGTTGGCTCGTTGGATCTCCCACAGAAGATGAATCTGCATAGCCACATGTTCAGAAAGGCCCTGTGCTCTGTCTCTGCCACTGGGCTTGGCGCTTTGTTGTGGATTTCGACGTACTTCATCCATCCAACGCTGACATCAATGGACCTCTGGGTAATTTTCTCTAACAGTTCATCAGCGTTCATGGTCGAAGTAATATTCAAGCCACTCATCATGAAGACATCAGCTAATGTGATCGTCATTATACCATGGCCAAATACAAAAGCATTGAGGGCATCCGACCAAAAATGAGAAGCTGCTATGAGTAATGGCTCATTTTTGGGCATTTCGGCCAGAGACAGTTCCAGGGCATGATGAATGTCTTGAGTTTCCCAATAGGGACCAAATTTCACCTGGATTCTTTTATACCAGTTCCTCCAGCCAGTGACCGCAGGCAAAGGCCAGTTCTTGAAGGTGTACCGCCACCTGTTCGGCGAAATGACTCCATGCTTGAAGGGAATTCTGTTGGTCTCCATACTGATGATGTTGGTTGGATTGGGGTTTCCCATTGGACCCAAGAAGTAGGAATCGGGGTCCGCATCACAAGGAATCAGAATTTCGTCCCTAAAAGCCTAAAAGAAGATATGTGCAAGAAAAGTTAGAAGAACCGAATGCCAATAGGAGTTGACCGAACGTGTTGAGGGGAGAAGTGAGGATTACCTCTGGAATCTCGTCACGGGTTGCCATTACGGAGCTCAGGTGGAAATTGAAACTGTTGGCGATTTGGGGAGAATGCGGAGTTTGAAGCAGTGCCGATCTAGGGCGCGCGGTGGACTAGTGGTCAATTTCAGAACAAATGCCTTTATTCAGAAATTGAGGGGGCATGTGTTAACACAGAATTTTTGCACTATGACAAGTGGGCCAGCACGACGCAGATTCGGAAGAAGTCGCCACCTAAGGGATTCGGCAGATAGCGAACGCGGTCGGCTAACTCAATGTATTCGGCAAGGCTGTGAAAGCAACTAGTCAACGGCGAGCAGGTTCGGCAACGTGACGCTGCGGTCGGCTACCTCAAGCCAAGTCGGTTTGCGTTAGAAGATGACAAATACGGCATGACAAGAAGATTTAGCGATGGGGATCTCGTCATTTTAGTGCATGCCGGTTATTAAAGGAAGCTTGGAGCAAAAGGCATCATGTTTTTGATAGTTTCCTAATTTTATCATTGTAATCGTATCCTTCTAGGACTCAGAGAACACCAGGGTATAAATATAAACCCTGAGACTATTGTAAAAATGTTCACAATCAATACAACCAACCCGGCCCCGTGCCGTCTTCGAGTCCAAGTCGTGTCGTCGTGTTCTTCGAGAGGGGCCATCGATCCGTCGACCTCCGTAAGTTCCAGCAACCTTGTTATCATGTCTAGTATTGTGCAGCGGATTTAGATATGGTGCAAGTAGTCTCGTACGTTAAGCTTAGTATCGTGCGGCGGATCTAAGCTTATGACGGGAGGTTTTTGCTTATGCCTTGTATCGTGCGGCGGATTGAGTCATGAGTAAAAATAGTTATCGGCTCTGTTAGATTTGGCAATCTGATAGATTCATTAAGTTACCTTGTGTTATATGTTTTGTTATGTTTATTTCATCATAACACTTTTGCCCAATCTAGATACCGTTCGGTTCGGCTTCATCTTTATAGATCTGCTCTATTCTTTCACGTTTATTATTGAAAAGTCTTTTATGCAGTAGATCTATTGTTCGTAATAGCCGATCGGATCGTATCTGGATTGCCACGTGGTGAGGGTTCATGCATGTTAAGTATGTTTGATCTATGACAAAGCTAGGTGTCGTGCGGCAGGCGCAGGCTTTAGATTAGCTTAGTCATGCTTAGTTTGTATGATTCAATCCCCATGGATCCCAACTCGGTTGTACAATCGAGATTGGTTAAGTTTTAACTTATATTTAATACATCATGCAAGTACGATTCTCATGCAAACATGTTCGGCAACCTGTTATTCATGTAACTCTGTTCATATTGCCGAATAATCTTTAAACCTGTTGACAGATAGCTTTCATAGCTATATGTCGTCGTAAGTGGCTTCAGGGCCGTATATTTTGGAACTGTCTGGTCATACCCGACATGTTCCAGCTTTGTATTTAACAGTTTATCTCCCTTGTTAGTTGCAGGGCAAACTGACTGGCACGCACCGGACTTCTGAGCACCCGGGCCACGTTTGAAGCCAGCTTCTCCGGCTTGCTGTGTGATTGGCACAGTGCGTCACTTTTGGTGCCAACAACTACTGTTCATCGAGTAGCAGTGACCGGACGCTCGCTAGGGAATTGATCGGATGCTCTATCACTCAGAGTCCGGTCAGTTCCAGAGAGCTCCCAGAACGCTGATCAGCTGACCGGACGCGTCCGGTGCCTGTTGACCGGACGCACCAGTGAGTCCGGTCAGTGGAGACAGCGCGCGTTTTTGTCCGTGTCTTTTGCGTTCGAGCTCCGATTTGAGATCCGCTTTTTGCGTTGGATTCCCGACTCTGTGCTCTACAGAAACCGGGCTTCCCGCTTTGCGAGAAAGCCTGAATCCCCCTCGCGTTGCTCGGGGGAGGTTGAGGTTACCCAAACTCCATCCTATCACTAGTTGACTCGCGTGGATTTGGGAGAGGGAGCTTTTGTGGTGTCCCGCTGTGTTCCTAGGGAACATTCACCCATTCTCTTGGGTCGTAGACATCACGTGTGTCGGCTTTGCTCTTGGGGTTGATTTTGTTGGGACAGAGGCCAGAATTTTGGAAGAAATTTTTTTAGGCTCCCATTCACCCCCCCCTCTGGTCGCCTTGCTTTAGCATTTTCGGTCCTTCAAGAAAGCTCAATACCAAATGAGGAGTCGGAAAGCGTCCGCTAGTCCCCCAAGAAAGAGGCAAAGGCTCAACACAACTAGCTATCAAAAATGCTCCGTACCAACTGTTACCAGCTCAAACACTCAGCAGCGAGCAAACTCCCCCTCAAATAGTGCACACAACCAGGAAATCTCCCCGTAGTTGATCTAATTTCACCCCCTTGGTTCAACTCGAAAAGCACATGATTTGCAATATTTTCTCCCCCTTAGTTGAAAATGCACCATCAAGCAAGTTTCTCCCTCTTGACATAATTTCTCCCCCTTCCAAAATGCATATGAGTCAGAAATGCAAGTTAGCAGCTTCATGAATATAGTCAATAGAATGAAAAGATACTACACAATGTATGACTCCAATGACTCAACAACATCCATAAAATGCTAGCAAAAGCTCAAACTGATCACGAAATACGAAATATGAACATATGAGCAAAGTGAGCAGTTTTAGCCAAAAAGTATTCACCATCAAAATAGCACTTAACATGTATAGACAGGAAGTCAAACAAGTGCTAAGCATGTATACAAGGTGAACTACCCCTAGCAAAGTTCAATCATCATGCTATAGAATGAAACATAGACCTGTGATTTCAGATTTTAATCGGAGTTGCAGCGGTGAAATAACACAAGTTCAGATTTTAGCATATGATTGCGAGAGGTTGAAAGATTGTCATTGCCTAACTTTTCAACCGAGCTAAGCCTATGCAAAGAGCAATCAGAAGCTTAAAGCGTTGGTTTCGGTCATACACTACATGGCTCAAGTTTAACTCAATGTGCAATGAGAAACAATCTCGATACCATGATGTGTTGACAAGCAATCCCATCTCGATCTTTTCAATTCACTTAAAACTTGGTTCAATTTTATTGACAGAATATGAACATACCAAGCAAGTGAATGACTCAGAACTAGAGACATAGCAACCTAGCATATATGAAAAGCACAAGTGAATTCAATACATTCTACACATGTTAGTTGCATATCTCAATGGTGAACAGTGTCAAGTTTTATGTCCATAAAGCAGGTTCACCATTCAAAAATAGCTCAGCTCACAACATGTATTAGTTATCAGAAAGAGCATAAGCTACAAGCATCATCATAAAGCATCAAAGCATACTAGATAGAGCATAATCACATTCTAAAGATTATATGGATGAAGCTCAGAAAATAAAGATGCATGATATGCAAAGACTAACCTATCAGAAACATAAATGAAAAGAAAAGAAGTCAGTCTATGATACAAGAACCAAAATGTTTCCCCAGCTAAAAGGGGAAACACACACCAAGCTCACCTCTCAACCGATTAAAAGTTGATTGGTCCAAGGGCTTGGTGAAAATATCAGCCAACTGATGATGAGTATCGACATGGCGAAGGTCGATATCACCCTTCTCATAATGGTCTCGCAGAAAATGAAAGCGCACATCAATGTGTTTGGTCTTGGAGTGCAGCACGAGGTTCTTAGCAACGCTAATAGCACTCGTGCTATCACAAAGCAAAGGAACACGAGAAAAACTTAGACCAAAATCACACAAAGTGGCAATCATCCAAAGCAACTGAGAACAGCAGCTAGCCACAACAATATATTCAGCCTCTGTGGTAGACTGAGCGACACTAGACTGCTTGCGAGAAGACCAAGATACAAGAGAAGAACCAATAAACTGACAAGTCCCAGAAGTGGACTTGCGCTCAACACGGCAACCAGCAAAATCGGCATCGGAATAACCACAAAGGGAGAGGGTGGAGGAGGCTGAATACCAAATCCCAAACTCAGGTGTGAAGCGAAGGTACCTCATAATGCGCTTGACCGCCTGACGGTGAGAGGTGCGCGGCGACGCCTGAAAGCGTGCGCACAGACACACCGCGAACTGAATGTCCGGGCGTGTCGCCGTCAGGTAGAGCAGCGACCCGATCATACTTTGGTACTCCTTCTGGTCCACAGCTTCTCCATCCTTGTCCGCATCCAGGGCCGTCGTGGTCGACATGGGTGTTGGAAGAGGCTTGGCCTCACCCATATCGAACTTCTTCAGCAAGTCTTTGGTGTACTTGCCCTGGTGCACAAACGTTCCTTCTCGGGATTGCTTAATTTGCAATCCGAGAAAGAATGTCAGCTCGCCCATCATATTCATCTCGAACTCCCTGCTCATTAAATCTGCAAACTTGGCAACCAAAGCGTGAGAAGAACCACCGAAAATGATATCATCCACGTAAATTTGGACCAAGAGAGTGTCTTTGCCTTGCTTGAGGAGAAAGAGCGTTTTATCCACACATCCCATTTTAAAACCCTTAGCAATCAAAAAGGTTTTCAACCTATCATACCAAGCTCTAGGGGCTTGTTTCAAACCATATAAAGCTTTGTGGAGTTTAAAAATATGGTTTGGGAACTTGGGATTTTCAAAACCGGGGGGTTGTTCGACATACACCTCTTCTTCTATGTAGCCGTTTAAGAAGGCACTCTTGACATCCATTTGAAAAAGTTTAAACCCTTTGGATGCAGCAAAAGCCAAGAGTATCCTAATAGCCTCCAAACGAGCTACAGGAGCAAAAATCTCCTCATAGTCTATCCCCTCCTTCTGACTATAACCCTTGGCTACAAGTCTGGCCTTGTTCCTCACAATGTGGCCATCCTCTCCTTGTTTGTTTTTGAAAACCCATTTTGTCCCAATAGGATTACACTCAGGAGGAGGTGGAACCAGAAGCCAAACCCGATTTCGCTCAAAATTCACTAACTCCTCATGCATGGCATTGACCCAATCTGGATCCATCAAAGCGTGTCCAACATCTCGGGGTTCAAAATCAGCAACAAATGCAGAATGAGCAAAGTGAAAAATTTGTTGTGACCTGGACCGAGTGACACGTTCGTTGATGTTGCCGATCATTTGTTGAGGCGGGTGTTGGCGCTGAATGTGTCGTGGCACCTCCCGAGCTGAAGATACCTCCCCCTCAACAGCAGCTGGTGCCTCCCCGGGTACGAATGGTACAGCCCAAGGCGGCGAATCCCACAGCCCCCAAGTAGTAGAGGAAGAAGGGTCAGGGCCGTGAGTCGTAGTAGAAGCCGCTCCTTGCGGCACAGCAGGTGGAGGAGGTGCTGGATCATCCATCCCTTCAGCACCCTCGTCCTCGTCATCAAAAAGAGGCTCACCAACCTCATGATCACCTGCATGCTCAAAACGAGAAGAAGGACAAACCATGGTCTCGTCGAAGGTGACATCGGATGTCTCCATGACTCGGTTAGTATCAAGGTTAAGTACACGATAAGCTCGAGTGTGAGTGCCATAACCCAAAAATACACCATCAGAAGAACGAGACTCAAATTTGTCCAGGTTGCCTTTCTTAAGTATAAAACAGTGGCAACCAAAAACTCTAAAATAACTCACTTTGGGCTGTCTTCCAAAATGCAACTCATAAGAAGTCTTTTTCAAGAAAGCTCGGAGGAAAATGCGATTGGAAATATAGCATGCAGTGTTCATAGCTTCGGCCCAGTACCGCCTAGGAGTCCTATGCTCATCAAACATCGTCCTGGCCATCTCTACAAGGGTCCGATTCTTCCTCTATACAACACCATTCTATGGCGGTGTGTAGGGGGAAGAAAACTGATGCTCCAAACCCAAAGAGTTAAATAACTTTTCAAAATCCGAATTCTTGAATTCAGAACCATTATCAGTATGAATAGCTCGCATTGAGTTCAAAGGGAACTCGTTCTGAAGACGCAAAATCAGATTGCGAGCAAACGAGAAGGTCTCAGTCTTCTCAATCAAAAAGAAGACCAACGAATACCTAAAAAAGTCGTCAACAACAACAAGAACGTACCACTTCCCCCCAACCGAGCTTACCCGAGCCGGACCAACAAGATCCATGTGTAAAAGCTCTCCAGGGTGCTTAGTCATGACCTGAGTCACTGGATGGTGGGGAGCGGCAACCATCTTCCCATGTCTACAAGAATGGCAAACAAGATCCTTCTCCATGGACAACTTGGGAAATCCTCGGATTAGGCCAAGCGAGCTAAGCCTTGCAAGCAAGTCGAAGCTTAGGTGATCGAGTCTCCTATGCCACTTCCAAAGATCAAAGGAGGAAGGACTAGCCACAAGACAACGATAAAATCCAAACGACTCTGAGAAATTCACACGAAACACTTTCCCAAAGGGCAAAATCAAACATACAAGATTGCCCTAAGGATCTAAGATACGACTGAGATTCGGTTTAAAACGAATCTCATAATCATCATCAAAAAGTTGCGAAACAGAAAGAAGGTTAAAATGCAAGTTAGAAACAAGAGCGACATCACGCAACACAAAGTGCTCATTAACTCGCACCGACCCACGAGACAACACTTTACCTTTGCTATTGTCGCCGAAGGTGATAAACTCCTCTCCGGCAACATGACTAAGACTGGAGAACCACCTGGCGTTTCCGGTCATGTGTCTCTAGCAACCGGAATCCACCAATCAAATGTCCTCCAATCGTTTTACCTACATCAATAAAAAAGACATAGGGTGAGCATACGGTCCAACACTGGGGTTAGTGAAGTATGAGGAGTACCAGTGTTGGGCCGGCTGCTCAAATGAACGGTTAGTAGAAAAACTATTCCTAGCACGCCTACGGGGAAAGCGATCACCACGCACAGGAAAACGTGGTCCGCTAAGGAAAGAGCGTCCATCGCGATACTCAAAACGCGGTGGAGGGTAACGCTCAACAAAGCCACCGCCACAGGGTCCGTATCCTGCAAAGTCAGGACCCCGCCGGGCAACACCTCCCTGACGCCTAGGACCTTGAGGCACTGCACCTCTAGGCCTAGCAGCTCTCCTCTGAACATTCGGCACATGTACATCATGGAAAGGATGGTACATGTCCGCATTGTTCATCTCCCTGGCACGACGCTCCTCTCTCTTGCGCCGAAAATAGAACTCACTCAAGTGTCCATCTCTCCCACAGTGCTCACAATGGTACCTCACCGCTCTCATAGGGGGTTGTTGGTACTCACGGTAGTGGGTGTGGATCACTTTGCCCTTCTGTGGCATAAGCTCCTCTTGGGTAGGTGGCATTGTGTCAAGCTTGTTTTTCAGGTGGTTGGGTTTGGGATGCCACATTTGTTTCTTGGGTGGAGCTCTCGGAGCTTCCTCATACACTCCATCCTTGGTGTTAGGCTTGAGAGGCTCTTTGGATGGTATCTTGGTAAGCTTGGGAGTAGTGGTGGAGTTGGGCTTCTCACTCAGGTTAGGACCACTCAACTCACCAATCTTGTCAAAAGAAGAAACATCAATGCCCTGAGCAAAACCTATACCAGGACCTCCAGCAGCACGCTTGAACTGAGAGATCATCATCCCAAGCTGCGGCTCACCACAAGACACCCATGACAAGATGGTCCGAAGGTATGTGTTTTCCTCCTCGGTTTGCATCTTGTCATGCTTCACATTGGCTATCTCCATCTCCAAACCCTCACACAAAGCGCATCTAGACACACACGTGCTACTCGAGCTGGCCTTCTCAAGAGACACAATCTTGGCATTCTTCTCTACCAACTCGGATTGCAAGCCTGCGCAGGACTTGCACGCACCCAACAGCGAGGATCTAGCTTTAAGCTCATCCACCTCTCATACCAACACAACATACTTGCTTCTCAAAGTGAGAAGATCAGTCATGTGTGTGGAGCACATCTTGCACTCACCCTCCTCAGAAACGACCACGGTGGACCTAGCAAACTCAAGCTCCTTCACCGTGTCCTCCCAATTCTGCCTAAACTCCTTGCGCTCTCTAGCAGCACGCCTAAGCAGCTTATCTTGACTAAGAAGCGCGGCAGCAAGTTTCTCGACCTGAGCAGAAAGTTCATCGGGGGTCTGAGATACCTAGGAGGTGTCATCGTCGTCGTCGTTCTGAGGGATCTCCTCCAGCTGGCTGTCAACCTCCTTGCCGAGGGCCATGGTGCAAAAGCCCTCGTTGTCAGCAAAGAAGCAGAGGCCGTTGAACTTGTCCTCGATCTTCTTCCTCTTCTCGGACTCATCGTCGCTTGAGCAAGCGGAGTCGTCATCCGAGTCATCCACATCGCTGAGCGTGGCGAAGAAAGCACGCTGCTCAGCCTGGGCCTTCCCCAAGTACTTCTTCTTGATGTACTCCTTGTTGAAGCCGCCCTTCCGCTTCTACTTTGCGGGAACGTACTTGTCCTTGCGCTTCACGGAGTCGTACTTGTGCCCATGATCGCCCTTCCCAGATTGCTTGTTCTTCTTGGGACAGTTGGCGATGAAGTGGTCGGGGTCGCCACACTCAAATCATCCTGAGCGTCCTCCTCCGCGGTGACGGTTCATGCGATTGTTGTGGAACCGCGAGAACCGGTTGGCGAGCAAAGTCAACTCGTCATCCCCTAAAGACTCCAGCTGCTCCTCTGTGACAGAAAGATGTGAAGAGAGTGCAAATCCTCCAGAGGGGTTAGCAGAAGAGCCAGAAACCAAAGCCATTGTCGGACCAGAAGGATTTTCATAAGAAGCCCTCGACATGGCGTCAATCTCACTAGACTTGAGCTTACTAAAGAGCTCGTCGCATGTGAGGGTCTCATAGTTAGATGATTCGATGATCGCCTGGACCTTTGAGTCCCACACTGACCGATCGAGAGTATGCAAAAGCTTCAAAGCTCTCTCATGATCGTCAAAAGGTAACAACTCCTTGTTCGCTCTTATCTTGTTGACAATTACCTGAAAGCGAGCGAATAAACTTTCTATGCTCTCGCCAGGCATGTGTCTAAAGTTCTCATACTCCCACTTGTGCGACTCATAGAGACGGGATTTGACTTGAGTGGTTCCCTCATGGAAGCGCATGAGGGTCGCCCAAATCTCACGAGCCGTGGGGAGGTGAGAAATGCGATCAAACTCGGACATGCTCAAACAGGAGAAAAGAGCATTGCACGCTCGGCTATTGGCATCGTGCTCATCCATCTGAAGCTGAGTAACACGAGCAGCCAAGACAACGTAATCGACCTTGTTGCAAATCTCCCAAACAGAAGAGCCCATGCTCTGGAGATAGGCCGACATGCGTATCTTCCAATACGCATAGTTCGTCCCATCGAAAAATGGCGGTTTGCCCACGCCGCGATCCATGTCGCCTTCTGTGGATCTGGAACCGGCTAAGGTGGAAGATCCTTAACCCGCTCCGATACCAATTGAAGGACCGAAGATGCTACCAGAAAGCGACCAGAGGGGGGGGGGTGAATGGGAGCTTCAAATTTCTTTTCAGAAACTTGTCGCCACTGTCCCAAGAATCAACCCCAAGAGCAAATCCTAGAGATTGCAAGTGTCTACGACCCTAGAGATAGGGTGGATGCTTCCGAGAAGCACAACGAGACACTACACAGCTCTAGAAATCCAACGCAAAAGCCGGAAATCAAAACCGACAACGGACGATCCAACCGCGGACGAAACAGCACAGAACAGCACTGACCGGACTCTGCCTGCGTCCGATCAAGGTCCACTAGACGCGTCCGATCGTGCGAAATCAGATTTTGGACCTTACTGTTTCTGACCGGACTCTCGGTGGAGGTGCGTCTGGTCGATTCAGACAAAAACCGTGAACAGTGAGAGGGGTGAGTCCGGTCATGAGAAGAGCAAGCGTCCGGTCGAGTCAGCAGGAAACGAGCAAGTCAAACCTTCAACGACCGGACTCTGGACCGCGCGTCCGGTCACCCCAACCCCAGCGTCCGGTAACCCCGACGCAGCTTCATTTGTCCACTGAATCAACTCGATCTCACCTAAAACAAATCCTCTAGGGATCAAACTTGGTGAGAGGAGTCACAAAGTGGATAGTGAGCTACTCCTAGGAGATCATGGCTCGAACCTATCTCCAAATCGATGAATTCAACAAATTCTGGGAGGGGAGACGAAAAACCAAACCGAAACGAAAATCGGTCGATCTACTAGCTCGTGAGGTTAGAGGTGAATTCCTTTGGTGGAAAGAAGTGCCTCACGATCTAGAACAACTCAATTCAAATGGATTTGCAAAAGATGCACCGAGTAGAGAGATTGACCAACGGGAAAACACATGGAGAAAAGCAACCCACGAAGAACAAGAACAAAACGCGAATCACAACCACGAATTTGCAACTGTGTGGCTACCACACGCTACAATAGTGAGATTACGGTCTCACTTCCTCAAAATCTCACGGACACAGAGGTATGATTGTCTTCTCTGTGGATCTCAGTTCGCTACAGCAGGGAATGGGAGTGCAGGAAACCCTAGAAGCAAAAGAGCAAATGACTAAGATAGTTTGGGAGGTTGGTGTCTCCCCCTACTTATCCTAATTCTAATTCTCACTCTACCCCTAACTATTTTACAGAGCGAACCAGCTAAACCCTAAGGTTATTCTAGACCAACTCGTGGTAGGTGGTGATCCGACGGCCACGCCCGCACAACTGGTAGCGTTGCCTCGACGCAACCTCACCGATTGCCGCCACGTGACGCCACCGCTCTGCTTGTCCTTTTCCCGGACTCTGCCCCCCGGTTTTGTGGCCGAAACCGAGAAACCAGGCCTTCAAGTCTATCCCCTGGTTTTGAGGCCCAAACCGGGAAAGCAGCCAGCCATCGCCTGAGTTTTGTGGCCCAAACTCAGAAACCCACCAGCGCCCAGGTTTTGAGGCCCAAACCTGGAAACCGTCCTCAGCCCGAGTTTTGTGGCCCAAACTCGGCAAACCCGCAGCACCCAGGTTTTGTGGCCCAAACCTGGAAACCGTCCACCGATGGTTTTTCTGTGGCTCAACCACCAAACCGGAGCTGTAGAGGAGATGCACCGCTCGTGCACCCTGTCCACCGACATGTGTCCCCAGGTCCTCGACCCGAGCAACACAATGTCCGCAAGTCTCCGCTCATCGTTGTCCCAGGCTGTCAGCCACCACAGCTGATCCTCAGGCCACCAGTCCCTCAGTCCAAGCCTCACGTCCGCCCTTCACTGCTCCCGGTCCGTCGGCACGGCACGTCTCTACTTGACCTTCACCTTGCCTTTGATCACTATCTCCGTACTCGACACCTGCACAACACAAGCCAAAGAGCATGCGCATCAAACCTGTTGACAATCACTCATCACTTTGAGACTCGGCATAAACCCATGTATCCGCAGTGTGTGAAAACGAGAAGCTCAAAACCTATAAATAGATTGATTACACGCAAGACAGAAGCATATATACCTTTCAAATTTGGTATAGAATGCGGCGCGCTCGGGTCTAGCCTCCTCGGTGTCTATAGTCCTTTTTGGCGCGCGAGGACACTGGCTGGAGATCGGTTGGCTTGCAGGTGGTATCATCGGCCCCACACCTCCGGCCAGTCCTTCGTTTTCACATGTGTCGCCTGTGGCCGACGGTGTCTTCGCCTTCGGTTCTGCCTCCATAGATTTCGCTCCTTCGCTCGGGGCGGGAGGCGGTCGATTGTCAGGAGGCGGAGAGCTTGGTCGTTGTGGACCGCTCGTGCTCGGATGTCTTGGAGGCGGTTTTGTTGTCCTCTCCTCCGGTGCTGCCTCCTTACCTCCATTGGCATTGGTCGGTCCAATGGGAGGGCTTGCAGGAGGGTCCGTGCCTCGGGCTTCATTGTTCTCCTTGTCTTGCTTGCCATCCTTGTCGTCATCATCATCACCGCCGCCATCCGGATCCGGGGGACAAGATCCGGCTACCGACGAGGGTTGTGATGTCGGCATCGGGGTCGGCGTTGGCGTGTTCCCATAGATCTCGATGTCTTCAGTACACCATGGCACTTCTAAATTGATCGCCTAACCAAGGACCCTAACCCCAGTCATAGCGGGATAGTCCAATTCATATTCTTCTAAATTGTAACTATGTCCACCATAGAACATGGTACATTCATGCATAGAAAGAGATAGAATGGATCTAGATCTAGATCTAGAACACTTGAGCCAAAAAGAGGGGAAAAGAGAGATAAAGGGTGGGAGAGAGCCATTAGGAACCTTTTGTGTTGCCCTCCACCCCCAAATTCAATCCTTAGACCTCAATTCAAAAAGTTTGTCAAATTTTAGGGCAAAGCCTCCTCCCCCAAATGTTGGAAGAAGAAAGCTCATGGGGAAGAAAAGGGGGCTGGTTGCTGTTTATATGGAAAATCTTAACAGTGGCGGGCATCCTAAGAAGCCTGTCACAGTTAATGGTCTATTAACCGTGACGGGCTACTAAGGTCACCCGCCACGGTTAACATATTAACTGTGACAGATGGTTTAAGTAGCCCATCACGGTTAATAGACCATTAACCGTGACGGTCTACTTAGGTCACCCGCCACGGTTAACCAATTAACCGTGACGGGCGCTTGAACGACCAGGTGGCCAGGCCAGCCACCCAATAACCGCGACGGCCAGGTCAGAAGCCCGTCATGGTTAACTAATGCAAGGTATCACGCAAAATAATTTCTGTAGTAGTGGAATCAGAGCCGAACTCATGGCTGACGTGAAATCAGAAATCACTCGGCTTTATGAAGCTAACTTCATTCGGCAATGTAGATATGCCGAGTGGATATCTAGTATAGTCCCTGTATATAAGAAAAATGGGAAGATGAGAGTTTGTATTGATTTCAGAGATCTAAATAAAGCTACTCCAATGGATGGCTACCTAATGCCAGTGGCAGACATGTTAGTTGAGGCAACAGCAGGACATAAGGTAATCAGCTTTATGGATGGCAACGCTGGTTATAATCAAATTTTTATGGCAGAAGAAGATATACATAAAATTGCATTTAGGTGTCCGGGTGCTCTAGGTTTATATGAGTGGGTAGTCATGACTTTTAGACTTAAAAATGTCGGTGCAACTTATCAAAGAGCTATGAATTATATCTTTCATGAGTTGATCGGCAAGATTGTGGAAATCTATATTGATGATGTGTTGACGCTCACTAATGCTCATAATTAACCATCAACTATTGCATGAAATGACACTAAATGAATTTCAATGCATAGTTGTAGGGTTTGAAACTAACAAGTTCCACGAGTTTTGGTGCTCTCACTTGTTTTGTAGGACATCAATATTTCACCATATAAAAGTATCTCAAGTGATGAATTGGAGCACACAATTGCGAAGAGCTCGTCGAGACGATCGAAACGGACATATCATTTGCTAGATTCGGAGTCTCGGATGAAAAGATATTAATTTCGCAACGAAATTTGCAAAAGAAGGATCTAGAAGACACTAGAAGACACCATGAGGCAGCCCGCCACGGGGGCCCACTTGGCCAGACCGACCGGTCCCACCCCAAGACCGACCGGTCAGCCACGGAGGCCGTTTCGCCTCCGCCTTCTGGAACCTTCTTCCACCGCCTCCTAGGATGCATCTCCACCGTCCCTGAAGTCGGTTTGATCCAAGGGTTCACGTTCCACGCTCCAGGCTATAAAACCAGACCCAGACCCTCCTCTCCAGGCATCTCCATCTTTATTATTCATCTCCACATCAGAAACTAGGGTTTCAATTAGAAGTAGAGGTCCCTCTAGATGAATCTCTTCTAGTTCATCTAGAATTAGATCAAGTTCTAGTTCTAGTTCGTCTAGTTCTTGTTCTAGTTGTCTAGTTCATCTAGTTGTAATTAGAGATTGGATTAGAGAGAGGAGAAAGAGAGAGCTGAGGAGGAGTCAGATCTTCCTCGACATTGTATTGGTGCAGCATCTGGTTCGTCTTCAAGTAATCTCCATGTTCTTTAGTTACTACATCTAAGTATTATATTTAATTTTAGTTCTTACTTTATTTTATTTACTGGATCTCCGCTCATATTGAGTGCTCTAGTTATCGTACGTAATTAGAGTAGTAAGCGTTAGTGTAGACATGGTGTCTAGACTAGGGTTTACCTGAGTTTGCGCTCAATCCTCCGGATAGTTGTGGTAGCTACAGGGGTGACAACTTTGTAGATTGTTATAATCCACCACGTTAGGATTGGTGTTTTCGTAGAGCTTTTTGGCAGCCTTCTCCCGATTACCCTTTTCCCAGTCTTTTTTGAGAATCAGAACGGTACTGTTGCTCCGAAGTAAGTAAAGTATAGTGAGCCTTTAATTAAATAGACCCGCTTAGAAAACCCTTATATCCCTCTCTAACCGCATTACCATTCTTTTCTTGGACGTTCTTAATTCTTCTAGTACACTTCACGTTCCCCGTGGAAATCGATACCCTGGAATACTCTCAGGTGAAAGCTACATCGGTATCTGTGCGTTTGTGGATTTTTCTGTGTGCGTTTAAAATACCCAACAAGCTTTCTGGCACCGTTGCCGGGGAATAGTAGCTGTTCTAGAATCGAATCAAGTTCGTCTGTGTTTCTTTTCTTTTACCACTTTTTTCTTTTACCACCACCTTTACCTCACCACCACACTTCTTACCACATGGATTTCACTCCTATTTTAAAATTCTTTGCTCAAAAGGGTGACTTGTTGGAGCCTCCACCATTATCACACCCTATTCTTACACATGGCTATGAGCTTCACCCTGCTCTTATAGCCATGGTTCGGGAGAAATCCTTCTCTGAGTCAGAAGACGAAGATCCATACACTTACCTTAGGGAATTTGAGGAGTTGTGTTCTTGTCAGACTATAGTTGGCATGACACAAGAGACCATTAAATGAAAACTATTCCCATTCTCCCTTTTGGGAAGAGCGAGAAAATGGTATAATCATTCCGTAGAGGGCGTAAATGGAAAATGGGATGAACTTCGGGACAACTTTTGTCTTCCTTTCTTCCCTCTTTTTTGAATCTCTGAGCTTAGAATCGAAATTCTTACATTTAAACAAAAAGAGAAGGAGACACTAGGAGCAGCTTGGGCTAGGTTCATAAGCCTTACCAATTCTGACCCAAATCTTTCCTTGCCTGACCATATTCTACACTATCACTTCTATCGTGGTCTTAACAAGGAAGCTGCTCTACTTCTCGATTTAGCTTCTAGAGGATCATTGCCACATAAACTTGTTAGTGAAGGAAGATACATCCTAGAGAAAATACTTGAAAACACTCCTTACACTAGCACTTTGACGAATTCCCAGAAGAAGTCGAGCTCGATCCCGACCAACACGAGGAGGAACACACAATCAAATTTGAAATTCCTTCAAATCCTTCTAATAATTTGGTTGTCACAGAACCTTCTCTAGAGAAAACACCCCACACTTTAGAAAATTATGAATCCCATCCTTCAGTGTTCTTCTCTGAAATCGAGGAAGATGATATCAAAGATCATGGAAGCTACTTCATAAACATCTCTTTAAATCCATTCTCATATGAGACATCTCCTTATTCAATTGACATGACTAACATTGCCACACTCGAGATTGTTAACTCCCTCACACTTTCTGTTTACAAAATCTTCAAAAGGGTGGTTGTAGATGTGTATGTTTATCACAAATTTTGTAGATCTCGTTGTGCTCTTAAGTTGGTGTTGGAGGGGAAACCACTTCACCAAATCACATCTTGATGGTTTCCCAAAAGACAAGCTCAGTGTCCTAAAACAAGCACTTTGCATATCAGTGTTCACCTTCCTGCTACACTGCCTTTGTGTAATGAGCATAGAGATATAACTGTTAAAATATTCCTTCGGGTATTCTTGTCACTAACCTTTCCAGGTCTGGAGCAAAAAGTTCGAAGGAACAACAAACACAAGGTATGTCCAACCAATCATCATGCAACATTGAATTGCAGTTATCCAATCTTGATTTTTTTTTGCAAAATCTAAGCTTGGGGGATACACTTTGTAAGAACATCTCTTACCATGTTGCTATGTTGGTTGCCCCTACCTTTAAGTCATGCTCGTGTGCTATACACTAATCATGCTCTCTCATCACCATTTGAGTAAATCTCTTTAATGCTTTCATGCTACCTTCATTTGCTATAGAATATGTTTAGGTTTGAAGTACTTTCATACATCTCTTAAATTGAGCATGGTGCCTAGTTTAGGAGTGATGATCTTGCTTTCAAAGGTTTTTAAATTAAGCATGCTTAGCTTAAAATGCCTTCCTAAATCAAACTAGACGTGGTGTCTAGGTTGATTTTTGAACTAATAGTATGCTATAATGGATGTTGGATATTTTGTTGGACTAACCCCTACAGGAAAACTTTCAATATCAATTTGGGAAAGTCCTGAGATGAACCCACACTGGAGATGAAGAGACACATGAACTTCAACAACTTGCGCAAGGGAGACACAACTCACTAATCATGGAGAAGTGAGATCTGTAGAACAAGAAAGAAGATGAGTGCCACAAAACAATACCTACAATCAAAGCACTCACTCCATGAAAGTAGGTGAACAAGTCTAAGCTAGGCCATTAGAAGACAAGGACCATCGTGGGAGGAACAACACACCTTCACTGATAGGTTGACACATAGAGAAGGAAGGTTGATCCCTCTAAAGATGATCCTACTATACCTTCCTCCTCTCAAGCTCCGATCACTCCGGCTCACTATGAGATAAGCAAGAGAAGAAGCTATTCAAGAACAACCAGCCAGACAAGAGAAGCTTCCACAAGGTGGTTCGACACATCACTCTTCAATGATAAAGACACATCACTCTTCAATGATAAAGGTAACATCTCAAGGTATGTGACCATCACCTTAAAAGCTTCTCCTTAATTCTGGTATGTGCATAAATAAGAACCAAACATGTTTTAGTTGCACCTTATTTGATCCAACCTAATCAACTCAACATGTTCAGTTCTTTACTCTGTGTTCCTAGCTTTACTCTCTTGAATCTCACTATCTTAACCAATGAGCTAAAATATTATGCATCCAACCTTTGGAAGATGATATATCACAATTATGATCAACACATTACGCATAGATTATCCTTCCTTGGGTTAAACAATTTGATCTATTAAATATTTTAAGATGCTACTTCATGCTCATCTTTTGATCCTATCACTCATGTTAAGATTGAATAGAATACATAAACAACAAGTTTATCTTGCTTGATGTGCCTAAGGTTAGAGAGGAATGAATAAAACTTTTGGTTCTGTTGGTGTTTTTCCACCAACAGAGCCCATGCACTTGATCTCTACCTTGTCTTTATGAGCAGGACACACTATTAAGCAAAACATAGAGGAGTTTGTCAACTCCCATATTCTATAGAGTGAAGGTCCTGGATCTATAAGAACATGCACACTAAGCAAAATGTTGTCAGCTTCCACGACTAATGCTTCACTTCAAACTGCTGGGCGATCGAAGAACATGGGTGACACCATATCAAAAGGTGTAGTTGTCAAGGTCTACACATCAAGATCAAATGAGGCACCTTAGGAATGAACATGGTGAGAAGTCCTGTTCAGAGGACTTAAAACATTGAAGCCTCGCCGCAAGGTAAAATCGGTAGTTATCCATATTTATCTTTTATGCATTAATTTCTCTTTTTTGCATGTTTACTTTCTATCATTTGCATAATCATTTTTTCCATAGCATATTTACTTTTTTGCATTAGCATTGCTTAAAAAAGAAAAATAAAAATATTACACTGCATCATAAAACCTAAAAGCCCCATGTGAATAAATCTATGATGTGTAAAAATCCGTAGGGATATTCACTATGGTGGCATAAAAATAAAAAAATGCATTCATTTTGTTAGACTGTCATTGCATCATAAAAATAAAAATACAAAAATATTGAGAAAGAGATCTTACTGAAACTCTGGACAACTAAGGCTTAAGTGGCCAATCACTAATGCTTAATCCGTTCCACAAGTTTTGTTGTCTATTTGAGTTTCACAGGATTTGAAAGACCAAGAAAAGCTGACGAGCATGTGGATGTTCTATCCACTGTTGGAGTACTATTTCCACAACCATCAACATCAATCAAAGCTCCGACAGAGGAAACACATTTCCACCGTCAGTCTGCTACATGGCAAGATTGAACGACTATGATAACATTCAGCTTGGGGGAAAGCACCCCCGTGTATCCAGGTAAGTATCCTTATCCTCTTAAGTTTTCTTTCTATACATAAATCTAAAAAAATATATAAAAAAAAATGTGGGCACATGAAGGCTCAACATTAATTAAAAAGAAAAAAAATATGGACACATGAAGGCTTGACACTATTAAGGGAACCGACTTGGGGGAGACGTACCCCCGTTATCATCACAATTCAGGTATGTCTTTATTACTATCTTAGTATTTTTATGTAGTAAGTTAAAGTGTGTTTGCTTAGTTACATGGAAATGATGAATAGTTGATCTATCTAATTTTTTTCAAGTACCTAGCCTTCAAAGCATGAGTTCTCCTAATTAATAATGATGCTTAAAAATGAAATTAAATATATGGGTAGCAAATGCTTGATCCAGAGTCTAGATAATTGACAGATATGATATGTGATGATCTGAGCTACTGCTATCTTGTTCTAAACAATACTAGAGTTCCCGGAGATTTATTTCTCAATATAAATATGACTAATAATGGCATTGAGTTAAATTAATCTTTGTTGACCCTATGAGAAGTTATCATGCTATTGAATTGAGATCACTTACACATTTCATCCATACTCCGTATAAATGCTCATGATTATCTGTTGCTATCCTCTCAAAAGTTTGTTGGAAGCATGTGGCTATTGAAAAAAATAGAGAAAAAATCCGAGGAAATAAAAAGGGGCAAGTGCCCGAAACCTCGAAAAGATAGATCCCGAGGAAATAAAAAGGGACAAGTGTCCGGAACCTCAAAAAAAAAGAGTATATATATATATATCAGAAAAAAATGGGCACGTGCCTGCTAGTAGAATTAGTCTGATAGTCATGTGTTTCTAATAGACAAAAGAGAGTGATATATTCAAAAGAGCATCCGCCTCCATTTTCCATACACATGCACTTCTCGATTCAATGGTATGGTTGACTTTCTCTTAGAATCCATTGTTTAATTTGACAACATATGTCTTTAATCTTTTCTGAAAATTCATAAAACTCCAGGATAATGGTGAAGTGACGGAGCAAGAGACATAATACTTGATTTGATCATTCTATCTTTCAGTTACTAAGGATTCGAGGTAAAGTATTAAGCCCCGTGATGAATAATATGATACTTTTTTCTATTCCATATGAGAACTTTTGTTTGAATACATGTGTACTTGTTGGAAGTGAAGATATTGCAGCAACTCCTAATCCATTGTTGAGATTGGCTTTGCTCGGGACTAGCAAAGGTTAAGCTTGGGGGCACTTGTTGACGCTCACTAATGCTCATAATTAACCATCAACTATTGCATGAAATGACACTAAATGAATTACAAAGCATATTTGTAGGGTTTGAAACTAACAAGTTCCACGAGTTTTGGTGCTCTCACTTGTTTTGTAGGACATCAATATTTCACCATAAAAAATTATCTCAAGTGATGAATTGGAGTACACCATTGCGAAGAGCTCGTCGAGAAGATCGAAACGGACATATCATTTGCTAGATTCGGAGTCCCGGATGAAAAGATATTAATTTTGCAACGAAATCTGTAATAGAAGGATCTAGAAGACACCAGAAGACACCACGAGGTGGCCCGCCATGGGGCCCACTTGGCCAGACCGATCGGTCCCACCCCAAGACCGACCGGTCAGCCACGGAGGCCGTTTCGCCTCCGCCTTCTGGAACCTTCTTCCACCGCCTCCTCGGATGCATCTCCACCGTCCCTGAAGTCGGTTTGATCCAAGGGTTCACGTTCCATGCTCCGGGCTATAAAACCAGACCCAGACACCCCTCTCCAGGCATCTCCATCTTTATTATTCATCTCCACATCAGAAACTAGGGTTTCAATTAGAAGTAGAGGTCCCTCTAGATGAATCTCTTCTAGTTCATTTAGAATTAGATCTAGTTCTAGTTCTTCTAGTTCTAGTTCGTCTAGTTCTTGTTCTAGTTGTCTAGTTCATCTAGTTGTAATTAGAGATTGGATTAGAGAGAGGAGAAGGAGAGAGCTGAGGAGGAGTCGGATCTTCCTCGACATTGTATTGGTGCAGCATCTGGTTCGTCTTCAAGTAATCTCCAGGTTCTTCAGTTACTACTTCTAAGTATTATATTCAATTTCAGTTCTTACTTTATTTTATTTACTGGTTCTCCGCTCGTATTGAGTGCTCTAGTTATCGTACGTAATTAGAGTAGTAAGCGTTAGTGTAGACATGGTGTCTAGACTAGGGTTTACCTGAGTTTGCGCCCAATCCTCCGGATAGTTGTGGTAGCTACAGGGGTGACATCTTTGTAGATTGTTATAATCCACCACGTTAGGATTGGTGTTTTCGTAGAGCTTTTGGCAGCCTTCTCCCGATTACCCTTTTCCCAGTCTTTTTCGAAAATCGGAAAGGTACTGTTGCTCCGAAGTAAGTAAAATATAGTGAGCCTTTAATTAAATAGACCCGCTTAGAAAACCCTTATATCCCTCTCTAATTGCATTACCATTCTTTTCTTGGACGTTCTTAATTCTTCTAGTACACTTCATGTTCCCCGTGGAAATCGATACCCTGGAATACTCTCGGATGAAAGCTACATTGGTATCCATGCGCTTGCGGAAGTGTGCGTTTAAAATACCCAACATGATGTAGTTGTGAAATCCAAGGACTATCAGGAGCACCTTAAGAACCTCAGAGATACTCTGGAATGTGCAAGGAGGCATGGGTTAAGGATGAATCCTCACAAATGTGCATTTGGAGTATCGACTGGACAGTTTTTGGGTTTTATGGTACATGAAAAAGGGATTAAAGTCGGTCAGAAAAGTTATGACGCAATTGACAAAGCGGTACCATCGACTACAAAGACTCAGTTACAATCTTTGATCGGCAAAATTAATTTCATTAGGAGGTTTATTTCAAATTTGTCAGCCAGGATTTTGCCATTTTCAGTTCTGTTGAAATTAAAAGATGACCAGGAGTTTAAGTGGGGAAGGGAACAGCAAAAGTCATTTGATGAAATAAAAGAGTATATGAAGTCCTCACCAGTTTTAATTCCTCCTCAAAGGAACAAACCTTTTAAGTTGTACGTATCGGCCGATGATCATACGATTGGATCGGCCTTAATGCAAGAATTTGAAGGAAAAGAAAAAGTGATGTGTTATCTCAGCAGAAGATTACTTGATCCGGAGACGAGATATTCTCCCATTAAGAAGTTATGCTTATGTTTATACTTTTCAGGCACCAAGCTTCGACATTACCTGTTATCTTCTGAGTGCACGGTGGTGTCAAGGTTCGACGTGATAAAACACATGTTGTCTATGCCTATTTTAAACGGAAGAATTGGCAAGTGGATTCTTGCATTATCAGAGTTTGACCTAAAGTATGAATCGGCTAAAGCGGTTAAAGGTCAGGTAATAGCCGATTTTGTTACTCATCATCATGAACAAAAAATTAAGACTTTAGATTTTACTCCTTGGGCTTTATGCTTTGATGGTTCTAACTGCAAACAAGGTGGAGGTATTGGTATTGTCCTTGTTTCTCCACAAAGGAATAGCTTTGAATACGCTTTTCCTATTGATCCAACCTCTCTAATAATCAAGCCGAGTATGAAGCTCTTTTCAAAGGACTTCATCTTCTGTATGAGGTAAGGGTCGAGGCTGTTGAGATTTTTGGTGATTCTCAATTAGTAGTTAATCAATTGCTCGGCCTATATAAATGCAAAGATAATGTCTTAAGGAAGCATTATGAAAAGTGTGTTGAACTACTTGATTCTTTCTCTGCTGTTGTCATAAAGCATATTCCTAGATGTCAGAATCCAGAGGCTAATCGATTAGCTCAAAGTGCTTCTGGATATCGGCAAATCGTTGAGATATTAGCCGATGAGATTGCTGATGATGATGATTGGAGGGATGAAATTATTGAATACTTGAAAGACCCACCACGACAGGTGTCCAGGAAGCTAAGATATAAGGCTACAAAATTTGTTCTTCTTGATGATCAGCTCTATCATAAGACAATCGATGGTATACTCCTTCAGTGTATCAATCAAGAGGAAGCCAAAGTCCTGATGGGAGAAATCCATGAGGGAGTTTGTGGTGCACATTAGTGTGCTCATAAAATGAAATGGATGGTTAAGAAAGCAGGATATTTCTGACCAACCATGTTGGAGGATTGCTTTAAATATTATAAAGGATGTCAAGAATGCCAGAGATTCGGTAATATTAAAAAATCTCCAGCATCAGCTATGAATCCAATTACAAAGCCATGGCCATTTAGAGGATGGAGAATAGATCTGATTGGCCAAATATTTCCGGCATCTAGCAAGGGACACAAATTTGTGTTAGTAGCAACCGATTATTTCACCAAATGGGTTGAAGCTATTCCCTTGAAGGAAGCTTCATCGGCCACTGTGATTGAGTTTATCAAAGAGCACATCATCTATAGATTTGGTGTTCCTCAAACCATTACTACGGATCAGGGAAAGATGTTTACATCAAAGGAGTTTGAGGATTTTGCTACTAGCACAGGTTTCAAGTTGATTAACTCATCTCCATATTATGCCCAAGCTAATGGACAAGCTGAGGTCTCTAACCAGATTTTGATCAAAATTATTAAGAAAAAGGTCAGGGAGCATCCAAAGAAGTGGCATTCGATACTCAGTGAAACTTTATGGTCCTATAGAATGGCTTGTCATGGTGCAACCAAATGTTCACCTTATGAGTTGGTCTATGGTCACGAAGCTGTGTTACCTTGGGAAATCAATATAGGGTCCAGAAGAGTATCACAACAGAATAATTTGAAAGCCGATGAATATAAACATCTCATGATGGACAACCTTGATGATTTAAATTTTTATCGGTTAAAAGCTCTGGAAAATATCAGAGCTCAGAAACTAAGAGTTGCTAAATATTATAATCGGAAGGTTAGAGAGAAGAAGTTCAATGAAGGAGATCTAGTTTGGAAAGTCATTTTGCCAATTGGAACTAAGGACAATAAATATGGCATGTGGTCACCTAATTGGGAGGGACCTTATCAGATTACAAGGTGTGCTCCTGGCAATGCTTATTTCTATGAAACTTTAGAAGGAGCTGAATATTTTAGAGCAGTTAATGAGAAATATTTTAAGAGATATTATCCTAGTATTTGGGTGGATCTGTTATGATTTATCCGTTTAGTTGATAACCGATATGACCGTATCACCTTCAAACCAAAAATATAGCCGATATGTATTGTATCGCCTTCAGCAACAGAGTAAATAGTCGATGCAAGAGAAGTATCGCCTTTAGTGCAAAAATATGAAATTGTGGATTTCTGAATTTAAAAGACCTCGATGGGTCTAATCACAGAAAGGTCACAGAGAGACAGAAAAGCCTCATTATATTCACAAGCAGATTTCTTACAAGGAGATTGATCCTAAAAATCTACTCGAAGACTTTATCCACTATGAATACAGAAGGGGTGGCCTCTGCTATCTCCTCGGCTACTCCGTTGACGCCATCGAAGTTCACCTCCATGGCATGACTAATTTCCGGGATGATCTCGAGGTCACCTAAATCTTGGCCGGTGTAGGCCTGGGCGGCTCCAAGTGCCATGGCGGCACCATGGCAGACACCGTGGAGGGCAACCTCATGCACTCTTGCAGGGATGTTGTTTACCCTCTCAACAACGTTGTTGCCAGCAGCGTTCACAGAGGCAGCTGCCTCATTCCCTGCATCCTGAAGGGCCTCCAGACGCACGGTCAGGTCTACAAGATGGACAGAATGGCGAACATCGAGAACACATCAAAAGCTGAAGAAAAGAACCTTAGTAAGAAAAGTTTCTTTGTGAAAAGAAAGGTTACCAGTGACGCGTGCATCAGATTCAGCATGTTACTGAGCTCCCTGAGAGGCTTTTGCCTCTGCATCTTCCAGCGCCTTCTGAAGCTGGACGATGTGGTCCTCGAGCAAGCAATTTCTAATGGTGGCCTCAGAGTGGAGGTTCCGCATCTCCGTCATTTGACGGTAATGGCGGGCGGCCGTCGACTCCTAACTCCCAGAGGAGGGAGTTTCCGATACCGACTCCATTCCTAGAGGAGGTCCCAAGGCGGCAGCAGCGTTGGAGGGACCTGCATCGGTCCTGGATGAAAAATGAGAAATATCAGATCGGATTCAAAGAGCCGATGAGGAAATATCATGATCGACTAATGCAAGAAGAAACACACCTAGCGTGGCGCTGAGGATGACGATAGGAATCCACTTCCTCCTCTACTGAACGCTTGCCGTGGTTGGGATTCGCCATTGGTGAGGGAGAGGAAAAAGAGGGTTTTTCTTATGAAAGAGGAAAGGCTATTGGAATGGAAGGTGAAGATGGCAAATGATTATGCTCTGAGTACGGTTGAAAGTGGAGGCAGAGTTGGGATTTATACTAAAAAAATCAATCTCCGAAGACGAAAAGACGTCGTTTCGTACTGTGCGTATAGATGAGTGAGATGTTAAATCATGGTGCGATTCCCGAGAAGGAGTAGTCGTTTCACATTGATCAATCGAGATACTGTCTGATGAAGAATCTTTTGAGCCGTAATCATGTGAAATGTCAAAGGATGGTGAAGGAAGAAAGAAAAAGACTCAAATTTCGGAATGAAATGAATTTCATCCCAAAATTGGGGGCATGTGTTTACACCAGATTTTGGATCGGAAAGGATTTTTATTTTGTAAGCACAAACGACTGATTTGTTAGAGAAAAATCGGCCAGAGAGTACAGAAGCCTGCTTAGGTCCAGACGCGACCAGTAGAATTCATATGGACCAGGTATGATGGGCTTTGAAGACGTGCCAGGCTCGGCCAAGGAGTTCAAGACCAGTTCGTCATCTTATTAATATGTATCTTAGTCGTGTTAGGATAGGAGTCTGTCGGGTTATAAATAGCTAGAAACCCGATTTTTGTAAAATATACACAATCAATCAATACATCGACCATCGGCCAAAACCCTAGGAGTAGGAGTAAGGTAGAACTCGGTGGAATCTTCAATCAGGCAGGGCTGCATCGGCTCAGACCGAACTCCGGTTTGCTTGTAAGTTTCACCAATGGCTCATGTTACTGTTCAATAAGGCTGTATTTGGCATCGACCAAACTCTTGTTTAGCTATGACATGAGTTAGTTATCAGTTTAAGTTTGTCTTTCGTAAGACTGTCTTGACTCTAATCAATCTCTTGCTTTAGTCGATCTTGACCAGTTATCGGCTCTATTAGTTTTGGCAATCTAATAGATTCATTAAGTTATCGATATTGTTTGTGCTTTTTAATGTTTTCTTTTGGTTTGAACAATATCTTGCCCAATCAAGATTGACAAAATAGCTTAAGCTTAAAAGCCGTTTAGTTCTGGCTATCCAAGGATCTTATACGCTTATGCCAAAGAAAATAGCCAATCTAAGCTTCTCATCGACTATTTTGTCAATCTTGATTGTTACACGGTGCGTTCGAGATATCCGATAAAATTATGGTTTGATCTAAGAAACAAGTAGATTTGATCTGGCATGTTTATTCTGGTTGTATTTCCGAACCCCACTGATATACATGATAGATTAAACTTGCTTGATTTTAGGCTAGACTGTGGTTTTAACGGATAGATCTTGTTCATGCTTCATGGACCCTGTATCGGCTAAAATAGTCGATCCAGTTATGCTTCCTTCATAACGTATGTTTTTAAGTGGTTTAAAACTTATGGATCTGCTTATGTGTCAGACGTAATTTACCTTGGTCATCATTATGGCTGCATGGAAACACCCCACTGTTGATGTTCAAGTTACTTTATCGATCTATTTGTTATTATGGCTGCATGGAAACACCCCACTGTTAACAAATAGAATTGTTTAAGCAATTAGCCGATCTATTGGTTTCATGTCGTTTAAATGCATACATAGATCTTTATTTTACCTTCATGTTTAAGCTTATCGGTTGTTCTTGTTCTAAATGCTTTCTTTATATACACAATAGCCGTTTTGTTTCAAGTATTGTCAATGCTTTAATATTTTCTTCGGAGTTGACTTTGTAGTCAATATCCTGTGACAATGGCTATATCAGAGCCGTATAAATTGGAACTGTCTAGCATCAAACCGGCAGGTTCCACAATTTGACGCTTTTTTTCTTTTCCTTGTCAGTTGCGGGTCAAATTGACTGGCACGTCCCGAGTCGTTCTCACCAAGATTCGACACCGCCATCTCTTGAAGGTCCAGGAGGTCAAGACCTTACTCTGCACGACTTCTGAGGACCGTGGTCGAGTGTGTTGGCACCTCGTCCAAATTTTCGTGTCAACAGTAGTGTACGACATGAGATGGACAACTGCACCTCCATCAACTAACATCCCGCTCAGAGGTCTTCCATCGACAAACCCTTTCAGATACAAAGCTTTCAAGTAAGAATACTTTTCAGGCTTTTCAAATGTAGCTGTTGATATAAATTAACACACACTCTACTTTATCCACAAGCGCATAGATAAAATCTACCGATGTAGCACTTCACCGGAGTAACCCAGTTTTAATATCGAACCCAAAGGAACGGATAGTGTTAAGTCTCAAAGAATATAACCCCTGAGTAGTTAATAAGGATGGAGAATCTAAAAGCATAGAGGGGATCACTAAGGTTATCTAAATCCAACTTAAGAGTGATATGCTTATATTATTCTTAGTGGGGAAATTGCCATAAAAGGTCGCAAACAGAGTATGATTCTTTTATGCAAATGTATAATCCTACCGAGCCTACACACGGGTAAGTGGACTATAGAAGAATCAACAAGGCTATAAGAGTCACCCTTGCGAACAACCACTACTACCGGCGTTATAGGAGGCAAATATGAGCTATCAAGTCTAAGCACCACGCTTACACTATCCAACTACTCTAACTCTAGAGCAATTAGAATTAAAGTACTCAAAAGAGAGTCATTAAACCTTAAGAATAATAAGAACAATAGCTCAAACTTAAATATAGATGTTGATTACCGAAACAATCGTTGAAGCAAGTTGACGAAGAACTTGAATCCACAGGTACAAGATGAAGAAGTTGATCCGACAGGCCGGAGCTCCTTCTTGATCTCTTTCTCTCTCTCTCTTCTAGTTCTAGAATAAGACTAGGTTCTAATCCTACTACAGGGGTATCTAGTCTTCTACTTGAAAGCTAACTCCTGAAGTCTCTTCTAGGTTTTCTAGTTGAAGCGTAGTCTTCTGAAGAGGGACCTTCTGTCTGACCTGGGGCCTGGGGGCCTGTTTATATAGCCCTGAGGGATCAACCGCGACCGTTGGATCAAATCGACTTCACGTAGGGCTGAGATTGGTCCTCAAAGGCGGTGGAAGAAGATTCCAGAAGGGGGAGGTCGGCGGCGCCCAGGGGGGACCGACCGGTGGGCCCAGGGGATCGGACCGGTCAGTCCCACAGGTCAGCCTCCTGTGGTGCCCTGCCTCGTGGTGTCTTTAGGTGTTCTCTAGAGTCTTCTGGAAGGTTCCTGACTTGACGAATGCGTTATCTCTCATCGGTTTCCTTCTAGGGAAAGCAATTGAGGGTTGTTTTCCGGTTTAATCCCTGCAGATTCACGATTCACCAAAACTCATGGAATTCATTGGTTTAGTCCCTATACTAAGGTGGAGTTTATATATTCATCCATTTTCATGTTTAATTGACCTTTAATAATAAGAGTTAACTAGTGTCAACAAGCTCCCCCACACATAGACTTTTACTCGTCCTCGATAAAAGGTTGGATCATAACTGTAGGATAAGATATCAAGCATTAGTTCTTTCTGTTTATACCTGCATTGTAAGATTTAGTGTGTTTACAATAAAACCTTGAGTAGTCGGAGAATAGAATAGTTGAAACAGATCACCCTTTTCTTTTAGCATAAGACATTGGAGTTTTTTGAATTTTTTCGAAACAAGTCATAGCTTTCCTTCTCCTTTTGTAGTACTTCAATTCCTTACCAGAGTATTTTATTTATGCAGAGCAGTTTTATGTTACTAAGTTAATGGAGAAAAATACTATACTCTTAGATCAAGACATCAATTTTTTAAACTTTGTCACTCTTGCTGGCATATTGTAATTAGAGGGACCATGGGCTATCTTCTTTTTCTCTTTATCATATTTTTGTCATAATACTTTTCTTTTTCTCTCTCTTTTTTTTTCCTGAGGTGTGTCGGACACTTGTCCATTTTTCTTTCCTCATATTTCATACTTTGGCATAGCCCATGCCTCTAATACAATACTACTTTGAAAGAGTGAATCTTTCTTTATTTGCAAGGATCTCGATCTTTAGAGCATAATAAATTTCTGAACGAAGAACTCGGTATAGTAAGCAATTGATTGTGAATGACTTTGGCAGGAGATCTATTTACCACAAAGGAGAAGTGTTGCTAGTCTCTTTTTTTAACTTTGCAAGTGAAATTCTTCAATGCTCATACTTTATTAAGAATTGAGTTCTCATCATTCTTCTATCATATTTCCATAACAACTCTAGATAATATGGGTCCTTTCAAGTTTTTTATCAAAGTAGGTCTTTTTAGAAAAGGTGTTGTGAGCATGTCAGAATAATCTTTCCCTTTTTAATCAAAGTTTAATGATCGTGTGTTATTGACGAGAATATATATATTTTTAATTTTAACAGAAGCTTAAACATCGAGAAATAGAGTGTAGTAATTACGTACCGAACCGTGGACGAAGGAGGAGGTCAGAGGTGGCGACCTCTGACCGACCGGTGGGGTCCACCAACCGGTCGGTTGGGCTTAGGGCCCAACTGTGGCCCGCTTCGAGGTGCGTGATTTCGGTGACGATGTCTTCTGTTTTATGCAGCTTTCGCGATCGGTTTTCGGTAATTCTGTCGTCGTCTTCTCCCCCACACTTATTTTCTGTTTTTCTGCTAATCACAACATGTGGAGACAAGACATATATCCAAAATAACAAAAATAACGAGATAAAAGATAACTCTAACAAAAACTTTATTGATATTCAAGGCACTTTTATTACACAATGAATTAACTAAACAAAACTCTTAACAAAACAAGACTTAAACACGAGACTCTGCAAACACGAGTGCCTTATTAAACTATTGATGAACTATCTCTCACTTCTCTCCCTCAAGTAGATTTCCTAGTGTAGTGGCTACACTGACGACCTTATCCTTTAGGATAATGTGTTTAGTTACATACTTATGCAGCACATAAGTCGCCTGTTTTGTAGCCTTAGCTAGAGAAGCGTATTTCTTTTTAAGCTCTAAATTATCTCTCTCAAGGTCTTCAATCCTGTCCCCGAGGCGATCTAACTGGGTAGTCCTCTTGTGTTTAGCCGCGATATTAGGAGTGGTGGGTGCCCTCTTTACTGGCGGAGTGACTTTGATCTGCTCAGGGTGACCACGAACTCCGTCAATGCGCGGACGTGGATTTGTAGATGTGTATTTTATGACTGTGGGTTCCCCAAGCTTGTTCGTCTTCAGCCGGACGAGTGTCTCTTCTGGTGGGATCATATCAACAGGTGTCGGTGAGTCAACGGGGGCGATCTCCTTTGACGGCGTTACGGCAAGCTCCTTAGATGCGGCGACGACAAGAGCCATCGAGTCATCGGCGGGCTCGTTGAGGTCGATCCTTGGATAGGAGGCCATTAGCGCTGGTGGGAGGAGTGCTATGCTGCTGCTGGTATTATGGAGGAGGGTGCAATGAATCTAGAGGCAGGCCTAGGGCTGGTTTTATAGATGAGGAGGCTGAATGATAGGCATGATAGGTTCGTTACGGGAGTTATCGATTCTGCAGATCAGGTTACCAGAATGGATATGAGAAAGAGTCGGGACACGTAACGAAGGAAGGCAGACGGCGAGGAGACTCCAGGGCAGGCCGGTCGGTCTTCCTAGGAGACCGGTCGGTCCCACCCTATGGGCCCTCATGGGTCCGTCGCTCGCGGTGTCTTTAAACTTGATCCTAATCCCAGAAAATATATCCTCGATGTGCAAACTTATCGGAAAAAATGATGATAGTGTAAATCTATGGGACAATGAAGAATTGGATGACATCCAACTCTTCAGGACTCTTTTTAGGTTCTAGAAAAATCTTAGGACGTTGTCCATTTACCTTGAATAGCGTACCTTCGTCATTTTGAAGTGTAATGGCTCCATGTGATGAAGTGGCTACAACTGTGAAAGGTCCTTCCCATTTGCTTCGTAGTTTTCCATGCCCGAACAACTTTACCCTGGAATTAAAGAGTAATACCTTGTCTCCCGGAGTGAAGCTCTTCTTCCTGATTCTCTTGTCATGCCACCTCTTTGTTCTCTCTTTGTAAATCTTTGCGTTGTGATATGCCTTTTCACGCCATTCATCTAGTTCAGAGAGTTGCATTTTCCTTTTGACTCCTGCAGCTTCTAAGTCCATGTTCCATCTTTTGATTGCCCAGTGGGCTTTGAATTCTAGTTCCACTGGTAAGTGACAAGTCTTTCTGTAGATGAGCTGATATGGAGACATTCCCAGTGGTGGTTTGTAGGCAGTACGATAAGCCCATAGTGCTTCGGGTAGTCTATCTTTCCATTGTGTTCCCATCTCGTCGACCGTTTTCTGCAGAATATTCTTGATTTGCTTGTTTGATGTTTCCGCTTGGCCACTTGTCTGAGGGTGATAGGGAGTAGCAACATTGTGACGGATCCCATGATTTATCAGATATTTATGAAAGCCTTTGTCAATGAAATGGGTTCCTCCGTCACTAATTACCATCCTTGGCACTCCAAATCATGGAAATATTATCTCCTCGAACATCCTCTGAGAGTTTCTTGCATTAGCAGACTTGCATGGCACTGCTTCGACCCATTTTGAGACGTAGTCAACAGCAACTAGGATATACTCATGGTTCCTTGATTTAGGGAATGGTCCCATGTAATCAATTCCCTAGACATCGAAGAGCTCAATCTGAAGGTTGTTAGTGAGTGGCATGGCATCTCTGGTGTTGATGTTGCCATGCCTCTGACATGGTCCACACCTCCGGACGAAGTCTTTTGTGTCTTGGTACATAGTTGGCCAGAAAAATCCACTTTGCCAGATCTTTGCATGTGTTCGGAATGCCCCATAATGTCCTCCATATGGTGAAGAGTGACAGCATTCAATGATCTTGATTCCTTCTTCAGCTGGCACACATCTTCTGAGTAACCCATCAGAGCATACTCTGAATAGATATGGATCATCCCATATGTGGATCCTACTCTCATAGATCAACTTCTTCTTATTTGCTCCTGGTGGTACATACCCTGCAACTATAAAATTGATAATATCTGCATACCAGGGGTCAGATCTAGAGACTTGAAAAAGCATGTCATCCCTGAGTGAGTTATTTATAGGCAATTCCTGAGGATTTTCAAAATACATTCTAGACAAGTGATCAGCTACAGAGTTTTCTACTCCTTTCTTATCTTTTATTTCTAAGTCAAATTCTTGGAGTAACAAAACCCATCTTATCAAGCGTGACTTAGCATCTTTCTTAGTGAGCAGGTACTTTAGTGCAGCATGATCAGTAAAAACAATCACCTTTGATCCCACTAAATTAGATCTAAACTTTTCTATAGCAAAAACAACAGCCAGAAGTTCTTTTTCAGTAGTAGCATAATTAAGTTGAGGTCTTGTTAATGTTTTGCTAGCATAAGCGACTGCATGATGCTTTTTATCCTTATATTGTCCTAGCACAGCTCCTACAGCAAAATCACTTGCATCACACATGATCTCAAAAGGTAGAGACCAATCAGGAGGTTGAATGATAGGTGCAGAAGTGAGTGCTTTCTTAAGAGTGTTAAAAGATTCTAAGCATGCATCATCAAATTCAAAAGGAACATCCTTGGCCAAAAGATTTGTAAGTGGTCTAGCAATGTAAGAAAAATCTTTTATAAACCTGCGGTAAAAACCAGCATGGCCAAGAAAACTTCGAATTCCTTTGACATTAATCGGCGGAGGCAAACGTTCAATTACTTCAATTTTAGCTTTGTCTACCTCAATTCCACGTTCAGACACTAAGTGACCTAGCACTATGCCCTCTTTAACCATAAAGTGACATTTTCCCTATTAATTAAGGACTAAGTGCTTTTCTTCACATCTTTGCAAAACCTTGCCTAAGTTTTCAAGACAATCATCAAAAGTTTTTCCATAAACAGAAAAGTCATCCATGAAAACTTCCATGATTTCTTCAATCATATCAGAAAATATAGACATCGTACATCTTTGAAAAGAAGCAGGTGCATTACATAATCCAAAAGACATTCGGCGATAAGCATAAGTTCCGTATGGACATGTAAAAGTGGTTTTGCTTTGATTGTCTGGATGGATTGGGATTTGGTGATATCCAGAGTATCCATCAAGAAAACAAAAGAAAGAGTGATTGGCTAACCGTTCTAACATTTCGTCGATGAAAGGTAGCGGAAAGTGATCTTTCTTAGTTGTCTTGTTTAATTTTCTGTAATCAATACACATTCTCCAACCAGTAACAGTTCTTTGTGGAATTAATTCGTTCTTCTCATTCTTTACCACAGTCATGCCTCCCTTCTTAGGCACAACTTGGACAGGGCTCACCCACTCACTGTGTGACACAGGATAAATGATCCCGGCATGCAAAAGTTTCAAAACCTCTTTCTTTACTACCTCTCTCATCGCATTGTTAAGCCTGCGTTGTGGCTCTCTAGATGGTGATATGTTAGGATCAGTAGGAATGCGATGGGTGCAGAAAGCGAGGTTGATTCCCTTTAGGTCGTGGAGTGAATAGCCAAAAGCTGATTTATGCTTTTCTAAGACAGTGATCAACCTAGAAGTTTATTCCCGAGTAAGATTATTATTCAAGAAAGCATATCGAAGCCCACAAGGTAAGAGTTTTAACTCTATGGGAGGTTTAGGAGGTTCTTCTAAGGAATCTAGAGGATCTGGATCTGGTTTGTTATCTTCTTCCTCAGTGAAGAACTGCGCATCCTTTTCATATTCAGGTTCATTTAATATTTCAAGAGATACTTCCTTAAGTTCTTCCATAGGATCTGGCTCGGGACATGATTTATTTTCAGCATTCAGAGAGTGAGTAATAGGTATGGTTCCTTTAAGATTTTTCCCAAGACAGAAGTTTAAGATCCCTGATTGTCCTTCATGAATGAGTTGTTTAAGTGGTTGGCCTATCAGCAGATTAAACTCTTTAATATCAAAGATATAAAAGCTTAAGTGTATTGGAGTATTATCTACAGTGACAGACAGGACATACATGATTCCTAAGCTAGGAATAACATGTCCTGAAGGGTTTTTTTAACAATTTAGCTGTTGGGGTAAGTGGCATTTGTTTTAATAAATCTTGAGCAAAGGTATCAGACATAATGTTGGCTCCCACAACAGGATTATAGAGAGCTTCGAAGGGTTGTTGATAGATTTGGCATTGAATGTGTGTAGAAGGTGAATTTAAGCGGGTTATATCAGTGGAAAGTTCTGATTCTTCTAACCATTCATGACTTATTATAGAGGTTAGTTTCTTCGCAGTCTCTTTTAGGAAAACCTTATCAACAAGTTTTTTGAAAGATGATTTTTGATTTTGTGGTTTCCTAATTGTTTGGTATTTCGAGGTATTACCAAATTCGGTAAAATATTCATCCTCGAAATCAAAGGTGTCTCCTAACATTGAGGTTTCCCTCTCACTAGGAATTAAGGCCGAGGTTTGTTCATGATTAAGAATAGATATAGGCTCAACTTCTCGATTTACTTCTAGTGGTTCTTGTGGTTTAACTTCAGGAGTAGGAGTGATTTGAGATAAGTTTTGCAACATTTCCCTTGCCTTAGAGGCTGGGGTATGTAGGAATGATCCGTTTGAAGCTAAGTTAAGGTAATTAGAAGTTTTTCTATTCAGACCATTATAAAAGTGTTGAAGTAAGACATGGTCTGGAATAGATAAGGCTGGACCAGAGCGGACAAGATTATCGAATCTTTCCCAGGCTGCAATTAGAGACTCATCATCTTCTTGGATGAAGGACAAAATCTCTAAGCGAAGACAAATAATTTTGGAGACAGGGAAGTATTCTAAGCAAAAGCTAGAGCAGAGTTCTTTCCAATCCCCATTTTTACTTGGTGCAGTTTGAAGGTACCATGTTTTGGCTTTTCCCTCTAAAGAGAATGGGAGAAAGTTTCCATCTAAGGGTTTCGTCAGACATGCCCGTGATGTGAAGACACGCACAGGTTTGTTCAAACTCATTTAAATGAATGTGTGGGTTTTTGTCTTCTAAGCTAGAAAAAGTTTGATTCATAACCATTTCTTTCAAGCATGGGCGTAGCTCGTAATTGTCTGAAAGGATAGGCTTAGCAGATTTGGGCAACTCTAAGTCTACGACAGTGCGATAGGTATACTGGTTCAGTGGAATGGAATCTATGGAGCTAGTGATTGGCTCTGAGAAATCCATTGTGAAAAGAATAAAAAATATATAAAAGATAAAAGCAAAGGCAAAGTATAAAGCAAAGTATAAAGATAAAAGGTAAAGTATAATACAAGGTTATACTTAAGACGTAAAATGATCTACCGTTCCCCGGCAACGGTGCCAGAAATGCTTGTTGGTATAAATTAACGCACACTCTACTTTATCCGCAAGCGGACAGATAAAATCTACCGATGTAGCACTTCACCGGAGTAACCCAGTTTTAATATCAAACCCAAAGGAACGGATAGTGTTAAGTCTCAAAGAATATAACCCCTGAGTAGCTAATAAGGACGGAGAAGCTAAAAGCATAGAGGGGATCACTAAGGTTATCTAAATCCAACTTAAGAGTGATATGCTTATATTATTCTTAGTGGGGAAATTGTCATAAAAGGTCACAAACAGAGTATGATTCTTTTATGCAAATGTATAATCCTACCGAGCCTACACACGGGTAAGTGGACTATAGAAGAATCAACAAGGCTATAAGAGTCACCCTTGCGAACAACCACTACTACCGGCGTTATAGGAGGCAAATATGAGCTATCAAGTCTAAGCACCACGCTTACACTATCCAACTACTCTAACTATAGAGCGACTAGAATTAAAGTACTCAAAAGAGAGTCATTAAACCTTAAGAATAATAAGAACAATAGCTCAAACTTAAATATAGATGTTGATTACCGAAACAATCGTTGAAGCATGTTGACGAAGAACTTGAATCCACAGGTACAAGATGAAGAAGTTGATCCGACAGGCCGGAGCTCCTTCTTGATCTCTTCCTCTCTATCTCTCTTCTATTTCTAGAATAAGACTAGGTTCTAATCCTACTAGAGGGGTATCTAGTCTTCTACTTGAAAGCTAACTCCTGAAGTCTCTTCTAGGGTTTCTAGTTGAAGCGTAGTCTTCTGAAGAGGGACCTTCTGTCTGACCTGGGGCCTGGGGCCTGTTTATATAGCCCTAAGGGATCAACCGCGACCGTTGGATCAAACCGACTTCATGTAGGGCTGAGATTGGTCCTCAAAGGCGGTGGAAGAAGATTCCAGAAGGGGGAGGCCAGCGGCACCCAGGGGGGACCGACCTGTGGGCCCAGGGGACCGGTCGGTCCCACAGGTCAGCCTCCTGTGGTGCCCTGCCTCGTGGTGTCTTTAGGTGTTCTCTAGAGTCTTCTGGAAGGTTCCTAACTTGACGAATGCGTTATCTCCCGTCGGTTTCCTTCTAGGGGAAGCAATTGAGGGCTGTTTTCCGGTTTAATCCCTGCAGATTCACGATTCACCAAAACTCGTGGAATTCATTAGTTTTAATCCCTATACTAAGGTGGAGTTTATATATTCATCCATTTTCATGTTTAATTGATCTTTAATAATAAGAGTTAATTAGTGTCAACAGTAGCACTTTCTGCTTGATAAATCCATTGAGCTACAGCTACCTCGTCATCAGACGCTTCATGCTGATCAGTGGATCTAAACTCAGCAGGCAACATAAACATAGCAGATATGTTAGCCGATGACTCTATTTTGCTCTTATCGGTTGTTTGCTTTACTTGCCAGATTTTGAGTTTCTTCTTTTGTATCTCATCATTTCTTAAATGTTGAACCCGACGCTTCTGGCTTTTAGTCAAACCACTTGGGCACCATTGATCTTCTTGCCAGACATACTCATGGTCCTGATCAGCCATTCTTACTCCTAGCCGATCATGGACACTTTCATTCACTAGTACAACGCAGGGCTATAGTAACACCAACTTGTGTTACTGTATATTGGAAAACGTGTTACCAGCTCTCTTAGTAACACATTTTTATTTATGTTCCAATTGGCCATGTTACTATAGAGTGGTTTATTGTAACACATTTACTTGTCTACAGGAACATTTTTTTTGTGTTATAACGATTTTTGTTGTAACACTTTTTTTACTTTAGTAACACTTCACATTATGCTACAATACATGGTTTGTAACATATTTCTTTATCCATTAGATCACTTGCCAAGTGTTACAATGATTCTCTGTTGTAACACTCTTGTTAGTTCTAGTAACACTTCTACATTAGGATAGAGCACAACAAGGGATATAGGAACACATTTCGTCATGGAATACTCGGCAAAATCTGAACAAAAAAATTCAAAAAATTAGGGAAAAATTTTTAAACACATGAGGGGCCCACTAGCCAGCCACACCAACCCATCTCTACTCCCATAATATTTTTTCGCACTTTGCATCAACTAAGATTCAAACTTGCGACCTTTGACCTCTCACAGGCGTACGCGTAACCTCCACTACCACTCCACCCATTTGTCATTTGTGTCTATATTCTATTTCAGTTTTCCTCGTATTATACTAAACTGTATGTAAATTGCTTGTTTAAGGCTCTAAACGAATTTAAATGAAAAAGTTGTTAACTATAAAGTTTCGTAACTTTTTGAGATCTACACTTTTCGTTTAGGAAGTTTCTCCATCCAAGGTCATTTACAAAATTTGAATTTCAAATTTGAGAAATTTCAAATGTAGTTTCATTAAAAAGATGATTTCAAATTAAAATGTTGTCAACTACAAAGTTTCATAACTTTTTGACATCTACAACTTTTATTTTGGTCATTTTTCCATATGAGGTATTTTCCAATTTTGAATTTCAAAATTTTTAAATTCAAATATAGTTTTGCATGATAATATGATTTCAAATTTAAAAAGTTGTCAACTACAGATTTCATAACTTTTCAAGATCTACAAGTTTCATTTTGGTCATTTCTCCATCCGAGGTCTTTTGAAAATTTGAATTTTAAATTTTTAAAATTCGGACGCATAGTTTTGCATGACAAAATGACTTCAAATTTAAAAGTTATCAACTATAAACTTTCTTGATGTCGGCCAAAAAGAGAAAATTCTTGATGAACCTATATGGCGGTAGGTTAGTGTGTTCATGCAACAAAGTAAAAAAATATCTATATTACTCCCATTTAATTTTACATTTTTGTATTTTGTTTTTTCTCCTCCATTGTACTTGTTCTTCTTATGATATATCTCCATCTAGTGCGTCTCTTGATCTCGGCCTAATAAATTAACAACTTGCTCTAGCATGACCTTTTGAATCGGCTACTCAATGTTAATGGTTCCATGTAATAACCATGATATGATTGGCTAACAGCTGAGAGCTATAAGCGATGTGTTGCCTATGAATAGGAAGGTCTACAAATATTTTCTTTTGTAGCACTTTAACTGAAACATTATTTTGTGTTACTAGAGGCATATATTTGTAACATATTTTGTATGTGTTCCACTTATGTGCTACAACATAGTACACTTTTATAATATTTTTCTTGTAACATTAATTTTGTGTTACTATAATTGTTGTTAGTAACACCTTTTTACAAAAAAATATTTTGTGTTACAGCCAAAGTCTGTAAAACACTTATTTGTGTTACTATGAAATTTTACTGGAATACATTAATGAATATGTTACATAAAAGTGTTATAATATCCCTGTTGTGTAGTAGTGATTTTTTATGCGCCGATTTGTCTTTTTATAATTCAATCTTTCATGCACAGATCGGTGGTTGTCTCTCTGACTGCCTATATTCCCGGTACTGATCACTACATTATGGGAATTTTGTAGAGTTGGGAGCTTCAATCCTTCATTCCAACAATGCCTGAAGAAATGACAATCCCAATGATTTTTAGCTTCCTCCCTGATACGCCTGTCTTCATCACGACATCTTTTATAGTCTTCTTCTTCAAGCCACTCCTGGTACTCTTGTTGATGTCTTTCTCTACGAATTTGATCCCTTTGTTTCTGGCGCTGCCACTTGTTCAGTAGGATCCTGACAGTGGGACGCCTTCTCACCTCACCGGCCCTTGAAGTCTCAGGATGATCGTGTTGATTAATCTCTCTCTTTCCTTTCATCTCCTGATATTCTTCAGCTAATATTTGCTTTTTAGGATCAACTGTTCCAGCTGTCTTGGCTTTGTTAGAAGTCAACACTTTGACCTTCCCTTAGGATGAAGGAGCAACCATATTCATCGGAAAAGGATGGCCTTCTATGCCCATACCACCCTTGGTTTTCTCTAGACCGATCCTCCCCTTATTGATAGCTTTCTGGATCAAGTCCCTGAAAACTTTGCAGTCATTACTATTATGGGTACTAGAATTATGAAATTTACAGTACCTTCTCTTCTTGAGTTCCTCAGCCGATATGATTTTATGATTCCCTGTTAATTTAATTTGACCTTTTTCCAGTAGATAGTCAAATATTTTATCGGCTTTTGTGACATCAAAGCTATATTCTGCATGCCTCCAAGCTCAATCCACAGCAGCCACTTCTTCCTCTTCACTATCTGACTCATCATTTTCCTCCTCCAAAAAGAAAGAACTACTTTCAGCATTGTTAACCTTTCGAGACTTGTTGTACTGTGCATATCTGAACTGTGCGTCAATGCTTGCTATCTTCTTGGCCAAAGCAGCTAAGTTGGTGCAATCAAAGCCAACTTTCTCTCTAATTGCTGATAGTAGACCTCGAATTGCAATGCTAACAATTTCTGAATCTGGCAGTGTCAAAGTGTAACACTGATTCCTGACCTCTTTGAATCTTTGAATGTAGTGACTTCCTGATTCATTGTTCCCTTGTCTTATATCGACTAAATCAGCAATTCCCTTTTTCATAACTCCAGAATCAAAGTATAAATGAAACTTATTTTCTAAATCAGCCCATCCTTCAACAGAGTTAGGTGGCAGGGACGAGAACCACGAGAATGTTGGACCAGACAAAGATAAAGGGAACATACGTACTCTAAGTGCTGGTTCATCACTTATCTCTCCAAGTTGTACTAAATATTGGCTTATATGCTCCATGGTTGATATTGTGTTTGTTCCTGTGAACTTAGTAAAATCAGGAATCATGTATCTTGGAGGTAAAATAACTTGATCATACCACTCTGGATATGGCTTCCTATAAGCAATGAACGTATTCTTGGGTTTCAGACCGAACTGACGCTGAACCATATCAGTCACTTGGCTCATCAGCTGATCCACTTGATTTACTTGTCCTTGCTGACCCAAGTTCTGACCTCCGAAAGCATTGTTCTAATAACCTGGGATCTCATGAGCCTCTAAAGTGTAAAAATCAGAAACATAAGGATACCCAGGAGGAATGTCACCAAACACCACTCTTCCCTGATATAGTGGAGCATTGAAATCCCTAGTGATCCTTCTACCATAAGGAGCATATTTTAAAGCCGTTGAGTTGATGTTATTACCCATCATCGGCTATTGCATCTGTTGCTGCATGATGCCCTCATTGTTAACAGGGAGTCAGGGACATTCGTTGTTTGCTGAGCTCCAGAATTCTGCCATCCTTGATTGTTCCCAACCGTATAAGTTGGTCCTCTCCTTTCAGCACTCAGATTGAAAGCTTCCTTGATAACATTAGAAATACTGTTTATGAAGGTTTCATTGTGACAGGTGAGAGTGGCAGACATAGCTTTACATATTGTTTCATACATTGCATTATGTTGTATCTGGACATTCGGATCAACTTCGCCATCCATAATCACCCTTGGAAGGTAAGCCTTCTAAAGTATCTTTTTATCTCTGGTTTTGCTGAAAGACAAAAGACATTTATGTTGATACTGCGCAACGGTTTCTTCTACCAAACGCTTGAGATCTTCTGGAAGTTCGTCCATAGTTACGTTCAGCACGTTCTCATTGCTCATAGTCATGATCAAACGATTGTGGTCTCACCAGGCGTGCCAAAACATGTGTTGATGCTAAAACTTGTATCTTCGGGCGCCAAGCACACCACGAGGCCCTTAGAGACCGCGTGGAACAAAGGGTCCTGATCTCCTGAACCTCCAATGATGAAAGCTAGTCTTGGTGAAACCGAATCTGAGGCGTGCCAGTCAATTTGACCTGCAATTGACAAGGAAGAAGAAAGCCACATCAAATCGTGGAACCTACCGGTTTGTTGCCAGACAGTTCCATAATGTAGGACTCTGAAACAACCATTATTAGAGGAAATTGACTAAAAAGTCAACTCCTACCGTGCAAAGTATATAATCATTGAAAATATAGAACGTCTACTCAAGATATGTAAAAGAACAAGAGTATAACTAGCCAATCTAACCTAGCTGATAAGAGCATATGATTCTACATATACGGCAAGGTCAGTGTAAAAACCAACAGATCGACTAACTATATCGGTAATTCTGGTCGTTAATAGTGGGGTGTTTTCATGCAGCCATAATAGCGACCACATCGACAAAATATCTTAATTACCAACAGTGGGGTGTCTCCATGCAGCCATAATGATAATCAAGCTAAATTACGTCCAATATAGTTAATAGATCCGCTAACTTCTATACCAACACATGTGTATACGTTATGAATGAAGGCATAACTGGATCAACTATTTAGCCGATACAGGGTCCATGAAGCACGAACAAGATCTATCTATCAAGCTATGGTTTGATCTAAAACTAAGCAAATCTTACTTGATATACCTATCAGTGGGGTTCGAAAATACAACGATAATAAGCACGTCGAATCAAATTTACCTACTTTTGGACCAAATTATAACTAAACAGATATCTCGAACGCACAACATGTAACAATCGAGATCGACAAATTAGCCGATATGAGTCTAGATCGACTATCTTTGTTAAGATAGGCATCAGACTGCTTTGAGCAACAGATCTAGATAACGTTTAAGCTTAAGCTAATTTATCAATCTCAATTGGGCAGGATATTGTTGTAACAAGTAAAATTAAACATAAATAAATAATATCGATAACTTGATGAATCTATTAGATTGCTAAATCTAACAGAGTCGATAAGTAGTCAGGATCGACTACTTGCAAGAGGTTGATCATAGTCAATGCAGCCTTACAAAAAAGACAAACTTAAACCAATAACTAACCTGTGTCATAGCTTAATAAGAGTTTGGTCTAAGCCAAATGCAGCCTTATTAAACAATAACACAAGCCATTGACAATACTTACAAGCAAATCGGAGATCGATTCAACCGATGTAGTCCCGTTTGATTGAAGGTCTCGTCGAGATCTACTTTACTCCTGCTCCTAAGGGTTTGGCCGGAGGCCGAAAGATTGTTTGATTGATTGTTGAAGAATAATTTATAAAAGTCGGGTCTAAACTATTTATAACCCGAAAGACTCATATCCTAACATGACTAGGATACAATGCAATATAAATAAAATGATTCGAACTCCAATTCCCTTGGCCGAGTCTGACATGTCTTTAGGCTCATTGACTCTGGTCCAGATGAATCTTCCAATCATGCTCTGAACCGAAACAAGCCCTTTCTTTATCTGGCCAATTTCCTTAATCAATCCAGTCGTTTGTGTCCATAAATGAAAAACTCTCTTAACCCCAAAATATGGTGTCAACAGTGACTTACCCCTGTTTATGAGTACAGAGGTCATCATGGTTACTACACGCGATCAATGCACAATACACACTCTATCAATATCAATATAGGATTTGTTCCATCTTCCCTGTGGTAGAATTATAAATACGATACCTGGTTTACTTCTAGTGAAATGCTACAACGGTATAATTATCTGTACGCTTGCGGATACTTTATATATATATATATATATATATGGTACCTGGGTACTGAATAATAATCAGTACCCAGCACACCCGTCAGCCAGGCCCGCTAGCCTAACCCTTCGGCTCACGTATCCTGGCCCTGTCGAGCTCTTTTTTTTCCGATACCCCCTAGCAAGCCGATTTTGGAGTTCCTCCCCAACCCACGTTTTGTGCGGTTCCATCTTCACCACCAACCGATTCAGCTCTCCCCGGTGGATCGACCTGCTCCTTCTGCAGTCAGCTGGCGCCGCGCCTCTCTCACTGACCTTGTCGCTCACCCGTTCGGCGCCGCTTCCCACCCACCCTCCGCCACCGCTCACTCCTCCGGTGCTGCCCCTCACTCGCCGATGGCACCCCTCACCTCTCCGGCAACGCTTCCCACAATCCCACCCACCCCTCCAATAGCAGGTCGCAGGCGTTGGCGAAGCAGACTCGTACGGTTGCAGCTAGGTCTGAGAGGCGCAGGTCTGGACTTCACCTTGGCGATCTGATCCGGAAGCGCAGGTTTGGAGCTGCTGCAGTACTACCTTGCTTAATCAAATTTTCGCTCAACAAGACAAAGGAGAGATACAGGTTCGTGGATTTCCTGTGTACTCCCTCCGTCCCAAGATATAAGGCACGATTTGACTCGGTGCGGTCTCCAAGAACAGATTTTGACCTATAATTTCTCTCATAATATATAATTTATAGAAATAAAAGTTTGATCATTAGAAAGTATTTCTAAATATAAATATAATGCAACTATTTTTATAGTATAAACTTTTTATATGATTAGGCTAATTGTTAGTCAAAGATAAGAAAGTTTGAATTTTGAAATACGTGCGTGCCTTATATCTTGGGACGGAGGGAGTATCTGATTGTTTTTTAGAAGATTTTCTAGTCCTTATATTCTTATATGAAGATATCCTTTTTCTATTCTGCTATTGTCTGCGCTACCTCGAGTTCTAGGATATGATTTACGTTGTTGATCCCTTATTTTTTCCACCACAATTGGTTCTTTTTTAGCAGAGTACAGGTTAAGTATTCAGCTACTTTTTATCTGACTTTTTGGTACAGAAGCTGGCCATATGTTCAATCTGTTTTTTTTTTATCAATTTTAGCAAGCAGATTGTTGTCCATTATAATCTTATGTTAGTTGTGATTGACGACGATAGCAGCGTGATCATGGGTGTTGACAATAGTGGATGGCAGATCTTCTACAACATCCCCACTGTTGTCCATGGTGAACACGGACCTGAGATGGTTGGTGTAGCTTTTGTTTTGTTGAAATTGGGGTGGCATCACTCATCAGCTCCAATTTTGCTTTGCAGCCATGCCTGTGCATGAGTTCATGAATAGTTTTGCCAGCTACTAGGAACTTGGGCAGTGCACTTGCAATAGTAGCATATCAGTCAACGGAGGTACAAACATAGCAAAGTGTAGCAGTATCAGTATAATGACATAACTATTACGAGATGTTTAGCACATCATTTTGACACCATGTATGCCACAATTATGCTTGGTACTTGAATTTCTGAAATTCGGCTTGACTGTACCCAATGAGCTGTTCAAATTTTCTGGCATTTTCCATTTGGAATGTAGTTCAACCTCCACACATAGTTGAAATCACTATTATTTATTAGAATGCTTGAACACTTGATCAATTCTGTTTTTCTTTATATCTTAGACATTCATTCCATGTTGCGATGACTGTAAGATTTAATTATAAATTATGAGTTTTATTTTCATTATCTTTAATTCATCCATCTCCAGTACATGTTTCATCTTACAATGTTAAGAGACACACTTTTGGGATCGTATTAGATTTGCTCATTGATTCTAAATGTGAATAGTCTTTTGTTTTTCTCTGAAACATGTAGGAGATTCATTTAGACTATGAAGATACTACAATATAATTGTTATGCACCTATAGACAATAAAATTCTTCCATTTCAAGTGCAATATAGATATTTAGTATTTCATTAAATTTGCAAGAGTTGGTTGCTCAAGTATATCAATTTCTATGAGATCCTAAAACCTAGGTTCTTTTTCAACAAGTAAATTTTCGAATGAGATAACATACTCTGCGTACTGGTAGATGTTATGCAAAAATTTTAAAATCTGCAATGTTTAAAATAGTAGCTTGAGCAGTTTCATATGGAGTCTGCTGCTCTAATGGTATTCGTAATAAAAAAAAGCTACAATATTTTGTTTCACCTTTTTTTGCCTTTTATTTTTGGTCTGATGTGATCTGCCCTGCTATATTATCTGTTTATGCAATGGACATCTGAACTTTTAGCATATAGACACTCAGTAATACTTTTTATAATCAACACCATATTTAGGTTTCCGTTTGGATAATGAGGATTAACTAGATGCATGTGTGTACAGTTCTGAATTTTCAATTTCTAATCATGAGTAACTAGATGCATGTGTGTACATATGGAAGAAACTAACAACTTGCTTTAGCCAGACATCTACACAATTTCTAATCATGAATAACTAGATGCATGTGTGTACTTACAGCGGCCATCCTACCCGCGCCTTGCCATCATTAGCAGCCTCTCGTGCTAGCCCATGACTTATCGTCAGCTCCCATAGTGAAGAAAGGAGTGGCAACTCACCTGGATACGTTGTGACCCCCCATGTTTATATGCATTTTTGTTTCATTAAATGTTAGTACTGTTAGCCTAATTCAACAAACTTCAATGTCTGATAAGCTTTTGGTTATTAACTCAATTGACCCATCCTTTGTCAGATGCAAGAAGTCTCATGCTATATTTGAAGTCCAGTGTACTCTAAATATCTTTGATGCTATATTTGAAGTCCAGTGTACTCTAAATATCTTTGATCATGCTTCGTAATTAGAGATAATATTTTCACCAGTGCTAGTTATTCTTTTTTGTTCTTTCTTAGGTTATGTGTGCAAATCCTAGGCGTTCACCATCAAAGCACCCTCCTACACTCCATGATCACTCACAAAGGTAATATTTTGTAATATTCCTGATTTGTTGGTGACTTATTATGCTTGAATTTTCATCATGTATATTTTTTGTTCCTAACACTACCTATGTTTTGTTAGATAATTAGACATATCAATAGTCCTCTGATCTCCTTCACAATAACTGACAGGTAACCATATCAATAGTCATCTGATCTGTGCTGGATACCTTATTGGATTTTGTCCCCCCCTCTCTTGACACAAAGGTCGCCCCAAGTTACAACTATTCTCTGCTGCACATGTGCATGTCGGATGAGTGCCAAAAATTGAGCAGTGACCTGATGCTAATGTGGCACCTGCTGCTGCACAACCGATGTCAACACATGTCAATAACAACCCTCTTGCTCTGACGGCGCCAACCTAGCCGCAGGCAAATTTGATCCCTCAAAGTTGCTCAATTTTTTTAAGAAAAGCTAATGTATGTCCAGATACATAGCAAAATCTATATACCAAAAAAGTTGAGTAATTTATAATCTAGAATGGAGGGAGTAGGTTGATGTGAGTATTAGCTCATAGGTGCAGTTTTGCATTAGTAAATTTCAGCAGTTAGCAAGCTGCAATTCCAGCTTTCAATACTTGTATGAATGTTTGTGCATCACATGAATCTAGATTTGGCAAGCCATTAATATAAACTGATATGAATATGAACTTATGAGATTTTGCTCATCACTAGTCCCATCGCTAGTACATATATAGGCAGTGTGCTTGCATTAGTAGCTCATTTAAGGCAAATATGTCTGAGGAAAACAGAACAAAGAGCAAAAAAACAAAGCAAGACCTTTAGAGTAACCTTGCCTAGTACCTTACACTAGCACATCACTTTTTAAACACTGTTTCTATGCTTTGGCACTAACTTTAAACATGATTTTTTGTGCATGTAAAATTGTACTATGATCTAGCAAAAACTTTTAATACTATTCAGTACATAGTCTCTGGTCTGTCGGTCCCGCTTCATTCAATTTGCAGGCTTGACCTACGTTTCCTTTTTAACAGTGGCCCGAGCGGCAGAGCGCCAGCCCACCCCCCACGTCAGCCTCCCCCCCCACCCCCACACACCCCCACCCCACACGGCCACCCCCTCCACGATCTTTTCAGTTCCTCGACACTGCTTCCCATCCGCATCCGTCACCTACCGTCGTTGACCAAAAATCCGACACTAGCACGTCGGCAGCGGCGTCCTCTGCCCACCCACCGCCGGCGCCGCTCCTCTACCTGCCCACGCCGACGCCGCTCCCATGTTCGACTGCGGTGACACTGCTCCTCTGCCCCGCCCACCGCCGACGCTGCTCCTCTGCCCACCCATGTTGTCGCCGCTCTCAATATGCCCCAACCGTGACCGACCGTCCCACGTTCCTCTTATACGTGTTTCCTTTTTTCTCCTTTTCCATTGAGATTAACCAGTCATATGTGACAGTTTGCAGGATGTCCTCGTCGGCACCGGTAGTGGAGGCGGTGGCTCAGCTTCAACGCCCACTAGCTCCTCAGTTGCTCCCCACTACCATCCAGTCACGACGCCCCATCTCCACCAGAGGCAATCCCGATCTGGTTGTGCCTTCAAATCCACTCGCGTGCCTAGTGTCGTGAGATCCGTGGGCACTAGAGTGGTGAGGACAGTGACGGACCTCCCCAGGTGGCGGTGGGCGCGGCAGCTAGAGCATCTCCGTGCCACGCCAACGCCATGGTGAGCAGAGGCATTCTGCTATTATCCGCTCCATGTTACCGGCACCAAGGGCTCCGTACATCTATAGAGGCGTAAGGTGTGTTTTCATCAGTGTATTTAGTCTTTATCTATCAGGTATTCAGGTGTTTCGTCAATTTTAAGGAGGTTTAGGTACACAAATGGTTGCTTCAATTTTAAATACATCATGGATTGTTGTAATTAATAGCTATATGATCCTTATTTGGGTTTCATTTTTACCCATCTACGCATGTCATTAATTGTTCCACTACTAATGTCTATTACATACTAATAGTTTCCCATTTAACCATGCTGGTTAATTTGGATTCCATTAATGATTTTCGTTTGCTAGTTTTCCTCTTTGATTTTGTGATTCATAAGTTTATTCCTCCTACGAATTTCTTTTGTGTGCAGATTGGAGATTTTATCTGCCAAAGAATCGTCGGTCAACAGAACCACGTGGTTGCTCAGCTAGAAGGTTCTTTATTTATTTCAGTATTTTTTGTGTGCTCAAATGTAAGCATTTTTCTTTATGATCAAGGACTCCAGTGTCTTTTTTTAGTCCATGGATCATGTCTTTTTGCTTTTGTATGTGTGGATTATTCCAGATTCTACTGTGTGTTCTCACTTATTTTCCACTCCATTAAACCTGTTCAGAGCACAAATTGCAATAGGATTAAAAAATACTTAACTGTTCATCTGAACCTAAATCTTCTTCAAATTGCAGTTAGCTTTTGACTTCTCATGACTAAATTGCCAAGCTTATTTTAGTTTTCATATTCTAATTGTTTGTAGAACCATACCAAGTTCTGTAGTTCGTATATAGCAATATGAAGATACCTATTTTTTTAGCTCAAAATAACCTCTACAGTCTTGACCAACATGTTCAGAGCACAAATTGCAGTAACCTTCTTTTTGGATGTATATGTACTGCTTGGTCATTTCCCTGTGATTACCATTCTGTTCTGAAAGTCCACTATACTAACAGGTTTTTAAAACCATCTAATCTAACCTATTCAGAGCCAATATTTTCATCAGTGTTGTTTATTTCTTTTTTTTTTGCTCTTTCCTTGTGTTTATATTTTCAAGGTGTCCCTGTTTTGCAGCACCCTTCACCGGCTACTCCCCTGGCCCGCTCGCAAAGAAGGTCATGTTTTCCCACATTTTGATATTTTTGCATTTTTTAAATGATAAAACTTTTTTTCCATTTGCTTTCCAGATGGATGTTGGTCAGCGCATGGTTTATAGATGCCTCTCAACCTGATACTTGAAGAGGCTGTTATTTAATAGCTTGCATCAAAGCTTTTTGTTCGTGTCTATTTAGTGCTCGTGCAATTTTTTAAAACATTGGTATAGTGTAGTTAAGTCATTTCATTGAGTAATGACTCTTAAGTGATGGCAACAGATAACTTTGGTGGCAGCCTGCGATGGAATCATTAGAATACAGATAAGCATAGAGGGAAAAGGTAGGGCATCACAAGGATGCCAATCTCTTCCTCGTCACTTGTAACTTTGTATCATCCTTGTTGTTCTCCTTTTATGCATCTGAATTTACATTAAAATGGTATGCTTGTTATTTGAGTGCATCTGAATTTACATTAAAATATCGTGCAACTTGCAACTTGTTATGATTAGAGGATTCATACCAACACATTTTCAGCTCTGCTCCATATACCGCTGTCATTTCACTGATGCAATTAGCGAATGCATACCAACACATGTTTCTTTATTTCTAAAGTTTCTTATGCTCCTTTTTTAAAACTTTTTAAATCTGAATCTCTTTTCCATTGACGACATGCATGATAGGTGAATCATTCGTGGATGCTCGACCCCCATCTACGCCATTGCAGAACAATTGCAGCAATGGATAGCTATGGTGGTTCCTATGTCTTTATTTGTTTTCAAGTTGCCAATATTTTTTCTTAAATTTCAGATTTAAAGCACTAAAAAGAAAATTGGATGACAGAAGCACATATAAGCTAGAATTTAAATTAATTGTGATAATCATGTCTTTCTAATAGCCATTATTGCATTTCTGGATTCTCATATGAATTCAACCAAACCCTTAATTAATTGACTTAGCTTGCGAACGTAAATTTCTGAATTTCCTTATAAATTTTGCATCCATGGTTCCTTACCTTGGAATGATATCTCCTGAATGAGATGAGATTAAGTTAATGACTTACTAGCTAGATTGTTCTCGCCACTTTAAAATTTGTGCAGCGACCATCTTGAGAATCTAATACAGCCAGGAACTGATGTGCCTTTTGATTTCTATATTTTCGTTGCAGGAGAAGCTGATACAAATAACTGAAAAAACACAATGGAAAAAATAGCCTCAACTCACGGAGTATAAAAGCTACACAGCAAAAATCATGGATGACAAAAAAACTTCCTGAAAAAAATTGGCCTCAAATCAGGGACGTCAAAATGCTCCACGAGAAAAATCACGAACATCAGAAACTGAAAAAAAATCCGTCGGCCCAGCCTTGCGAAAAAAATTGTCCAGAGGACGTAGGGGTGGTTTGCTGGGCTGCCAGATGGGTCCAGGTACTAAATAACTATTCTGTAGCCAGGCCTCTGTCACAGGGAACGCGGTACGGACGGGTGTTCCACGACCTGGGATCATTCGTCCCAAATCGGGATCGGGGTTACCATGGAACGCATGGTGGATCGTTGCGTGGTATGTTAGTTGGGACAGCGTCCCAATGGTCGCTGGGTCATTGAGTAGAGTGAGAGCGATTGATGTCCTAGAAGATGGCTACCTGAATCAAATGGGTCCGAAGAGCGGTGCTAAATGGCTAGCCTAAAAGTCCGATGGGTCAATCACCTGTAAGATATACAGGTATATATGTTTATCATGTAATTTAAAATATATTTTAGTCAATGTTTATGCAAATACAGAATATGAGTATGCACTTATGTGAGCAATTTAAAGATTTTGTTACGAACAGAGGAATATTTTGTACTTTTTCCTGTTAAAATTGATGTATTCCATAGCTACGTTCCGGATATAGCGTTCCAATTATCTAAGGATCATGATCCACCCATCGAACCAACAGTCCCGAAGAGATATAGCCCCTTACAAACCGGAAACTTCAAATTATCAATCCATGTCCCACGTACCATGTTCTCGTACCTATACCGAGAACTTTTGTGACTGTGAGCCACGCGGATCGACCACACCACCGAAACCAAACGAGCCAGCCGGACTATCCTAATACGATCAATCATGCATGCACGGGACCAGTAACGATGGAAAATAAATGCCATGCAGGCGACTAGCATGCATGGTAATTATTGTACACTATTTAATTATGGCATATACGTATCATTAGTCATAGGATTTGATTTGCTAGTTGTTCCTAGTTACCATAATTTGCCATGAGCTGAGTGTAGTTACTATAATGATTAGACGAATATACATCAAACATAGTTACGAGAATTCTAAATGTGCCCAAACAATAATTATAATGGCGAGCTACAACAATTTCATCTCAACCTGTGTACATGTATAGACATTTTACTACAATGCATAGTATGTACATGTACTCACGATTTATCGTAATTCTAGGTTAAAAAAAGTGACGATAATAAGGCTAGTGCTTTACCACAAGCAGCAAAACTTATCCGCAAATGAACCAACAAACCGTAATTCAATCTGAATCGATTTTGAGTAACTAGTTACGATTATTTAGCATATAATAATAAGATATATCTCGTGACGATAATTAGATTAGAAACTTATCTTATTTTGATGATAAACAGTTACTATAATGTTGGACTGTTTTATGGGAATATAGTTACGATATGTTTTTGATTGGCTCAAGATGATAAACGTGATTTAGAGTGACTAGTTACTATATGCCTTTTTTTAGCACTATATGCCTTTCTTACCCTGATAGTTACGATATTCTATCGACTAGATTATTGAGAATTAATTACTAGAATCCATGCGTGCTTTCTATCCCCTTTGGGTCTTATTTGGATGCGCATGTATGTACCTCAAACCACATGGATTAGAGTGGAACTTAATTCAAATACACTCCAACACATTTGGATCAAGTAAATACATGTATATCCCAACAAGCCCTTAGTATATAATTCCTGAGAAACTTTTGATTTGATTTACTAAAATATATATTTTCAGTCCATGTAGTTACATAATCTTTTAACTAGTATTTTGTAAATTATTTACTAGAATTTATGTCTTTCTAATTCATGTAGCTACGGTAATCTATTTACGAGATTTTCGCAATTTATTTACTAGAATGTATATGCCCATGCAAATATTGAATTGTATTGTATTGAAATATTGAATCGAATCCGGACATACATGCAACAAAAATCAAGCAATCTGGAGATACGTGCAACGGAAAATCGAGTTGGAGGTTGATAATCTAACATGGAATATCAATTAAATGTATTTGCTCCAGGATTTGAGAGAGAAAAATAAAGGGTGTTCTAAATCATTTAGAGCATGTCTCATGCCTTTGGATTACAGATTGACCATTAACATTTCACATCGTCCAGAGGCCCAACAAAACTATGAAAAATCATCATGCCAGCGATATATGGCTTGACAACATGAAGATGAACCCCCAATGCACAGCGGAAACCTTGCAACAGCAGTCGTTGATCCGGTAAAGAATGACAAACTAAATCGCCTCATGATAGCAAGAAATTTTGATATTTATTAGTCGTATATAAACCTCAATACAAAAATACATTAAGACGTTGTGCAGAAACTAACCTAAAACCTCACAAAAAAAGAAACCAACCAAAAAAGAATAGCAAGGATCAGAGTGACCAACTAGAGCTAGCAGAAGAAATCGAGGATGATGCTGAATCTGCATGCAAATGCCAAATTTCTGCTATGTCACGCACAAACCGATGTATCTTCGATCATTTGGATGGCTGCCAATGAAGCAAGTACTAATATAAATCGGCTCCGATTGTTATCAATCATGTTGGGTGTTGGCTCCCAACATGGTCAATCATCTGCTTGTTGTAACTCCAGCACAATCAATTGGAAGCATCACTGGCAGAGACACAACATCTGGTCGATGGAACAGATTTGCAATATTCTTGCCACTACTGGAGAACAGGTCTTTCGACGATTTGCAAAATCAGCTTTAGTCATGAAAAAAATTTGCGCCCGGGACTAGAAAGATCTTTAGCCCCGGTTGGTAACACCAACCGGGACTAAAGTCCCCCTACGCAATGGCACATTTGTCAGAGGGACCTTTAGTCCCGGTTGGTGTTACCAACCGGGGCTAAAGGTCAATCTTTAGCCCCGGTTGGTGACACCAACCGGGACTAAAGGTTTTGCCCCGGTTGTTGTACCTAACCGGGGCTAAATGTTGGCATTTAGCCCCGACTGGGTACAACAATCGGGGCTAAATGCCTCTCTCTATATTTGAACTGTTCTTCCACCTTCAGCAGTGCCCGCGAGCTCTTTTCTTGATTGATCTATTTCATCACATCTACGTCGTCATCGACTCGTTCAAAGGTTACTAGCTTCATTTCCTCATATTTTTAGCTGTCACGTATATATGTATATATGTGGCTTTTAAGCTATTTTGAATTCATTCACTTGGTAGTTTAAATTAGTACCCTATAAACAAAATATGACCAGTTTAATTTGTTTATTTTAATTTTTTGGGAGAAATAGAGATCATTTAAATCATTTGTTTTAAAACATTAGAAATATATAATACTTTAGTTTACAAAATGTGACCGGTTTAATTAGTTTATTTTATTTTTTGGGGAGAAATAGAGATCATTTAAATCATTTGTTTAAAGAAAATTAGAAATATATAATACTTTAGTTTACAGAATATGACCAGTTTAATTAGTTTATTTTAATTTTTTGGGCAAAATAGAGATCATTTAAATCATTTGTTTTAAAACAATAGAAATATATAATACATTAGTTTACAAAATGTGACCGATTTAATTAGTTTATTTTTTTTGGGAGAAATAGAGATCATTTAAATCATTTGTTTAAAGAAAATTAGAAATATATAATACTTTAGTTTACAAAATATGACCGGTTTAATTGGTTTATTTTATTTTTTTGGAGAAATAGATATCATTTAAATCATTTGTTTATAAGAATGAGAGATATAATTATGTTATATGTTATTTTATATAATTTTATTTGTTTATAAGAATGAGAGATATAATTATGTGATATGTCATATAATGCAGATGATGACATGTCACTAGATGTACAATACCGATCATCGCTCAAAAGAGTTCATTGATGGCGTGCATTATTTCTTAAGAGTGACCGAGGCAAACAAGCGAGATGGTTTTATGTGTTGCCCATGTGCCCTGTGTAATAATTCGAAGGAATATTATAGGTCAAGTAGTCTTCACTCACACTTGTTGAAGTCGAGATTTTATGCCAAACTATATTTGTTGGACGAAGCACGGAGAAATTGGGGTTATGATGGAAGAAGGTGAAGAAGAACAATTGGACCCTGAAGACGACATTATTGCTCAGTACTACGGTGACTTTGGTGATACTGCAATGGGAGAAGGTGAAGAAGAGGCAGGTGCGGAAGACACACTCGCTGAAGATGATGCTCTTGGTGATGTCATTCGTGATGCACAAAGAGATTACGAAAGTGAAAAGAAGAAGGCTAAGTTTGACTGTATGCTAGAGGATCACATGAAATTACTATACCCGTCTGCTGCAGATGGACAAAAAAAGTTAGGTACAACACTGGAGTTGCTACAATGAAAGGCATAGAATGGTGTATCTGACAAGGCATTTGGACAATTATTGAATATTATAAAACAAAAGATGCTTCTGAAGCCTAACGAATTGCCTGCAACTACGTACGAAGCAAAACAAGTTGTATGTCCTTTGGGATTAGAAATCCAGAAGATACATGCATGTCCTAATGACGGCATCCTGTACCGTGGCAAGGACTACGAGAATTTGGATGAATGCCCTGTATGTAAAGCGTCGCGGTATAAGATCAGGCGAGATGACCCTGACGATGTTGAGGGTGAAGAACGTCCCCGGAAGAAAATCCCTGCCAAGGTTATGTGGTACGCTCCTATAATACCACGTCTGAAACGTCTGTTTAGAAATAAGGACCATGCAAAGTTGGTGCGATGGCACAAAGAAGACCGTAAGGTAGACAACATGGTGAGACACTCTGCTGATGGGTCCTAGTGGAGAGCAATAGACAGAGAATTCCCGGAGTTTGCAAAAGACGCAAGAAACTTAAGGTTTGCTTTAAGTACGGACGGGATGAATCCTTTTGGGGAACAGAGCAGTAGTCATAGCACGTGGTCTGTTACTCTATGTATCTACAACCTTCCTCCATGGTTATGCATGAAGCAGAAGTTCATTATGATGTCGGTGCTCATCCAAGGCCCGAGGCAACCTGACAACGATATTGATGTCTACCTGAGGCCATTAGTTGAGGAACTCCTACTTTTATGGAGTAAATCAGGTGTACGTATGTGGGATGATTATAAACAGGAACACTTTGACCTGCGAGCATTGTTGTTCGTAACAATCAATGATTGGCCTGCTCTAAGTAATCTTTCAGGACAGACAAACAAGGGATATAATGCATGCACACATTGTTTTGATGACATGGATAATGTATAATTGAAAAAATGTAGAAAGGTAGTGTACTTTGGGCATCATCGATTTCTTTCTGTGAATCACCAGGTTAGAAAGAAAGGCAAGCATTTTAAAGGTGAGACAGACCACCGGAGCAAGCCTCGCAACAGAACTGGGGAAGATGTACTTGAGATGATCAAGGATGTGAAAGTAGTCTTTGGAAAGGAGACGGGCAGTGAACCTGTTCCGAAAGACGCTACGGGACACGCACCCATGTGGAAGAAGAAGTCAATATTTTGGGAGCTACCCTATTGGCATGTACTAGAGGTCCGCCACGCGATCGACGTGATGCACCTGACAAAGAATCTTTGTGTTAGCCTTTTAGGATTCATGGGTGTGTATGGGAAGCCTAAGGATACACTTGAAGCATGACAAGACTTGCAACGCATGAAAGAACGAGACAACCTACATCCAGAGAGGACAGATGATGGACGCCATTACTTAAGACCTGCTAGCTACACTCTTAGCAATGAAGAGAAGAAAATCATGTTTGAATGCCTAAACAACATCAAGGTCCCATTTGGATTCTCCTCCAATATAAAGGGAATAATAAATATGCCAGAGAAGAAATTCCTAAACTTAAAGTCGCATGACTGCCATGTGCTTATGACGCAATTGTTTCCGGTTGCTTTAAGAGGAATTCTACCTCCACATGTACATCTAGCCACTGTGAAGCTATGTGCATTCCTCAATGCAATTTCTTAGAAGACAATTAATCCACTAGAACTGGCTACTCTACAGAATGATGTGGTTCAATGTCTTGTGAGCTTTGAGTTGGTGTTTCCTCCATCCTTCTTTAATATCATGACACACCTCCTAGTTCACCTGGTCAAGGAGATTCATATTCTCGGTCCTGTGTTCCTACACAACATGTTCCCCTTTGAGAGGTTCATGGGAGTACTGAAAAAATATATTCACCAACGTGCTCGACCAGAAGGAAGCATCGCCAAGGGCTACAGGACAGAGGAGGTCATTGAGTTCTGTGTTGACTTCATTCCTGACCTTGACCCGATTGGTGTTCCTGAATCGCGGCACGAGGGGAGGCTGAGTGGAAAGGGGACACTATGGAAGAAAACATATATCGGTACGGGGGACGATTATTTCAATAAAGCGCACTACACAATTCTTCAAAACTCCTCTGTGGTGGAGCCATATGTCGAGGTACACAAGGAGTTCCTACGATCCCAATTTCCAGAGAAATATGAAGTTTGGATTACACGTGAGCACATGAATACTTTTAGTACTTGGTTGCGAAAAGAATGTCTAGGTGATAGCAATATTGATGAGCAACTATATTTGTTGGCTAGGCAACCATCGTGGCACATCCTCACGTATAAAGGGTATGAGATAAATGGAAATACATTTTACACCATTGCCCAAAATAAACATATGCAGAAACATGATGAGACAACTCAGGCGTAAAAATGACAAGGAGATTGGTTTCATCGATCCATATATCGTATTCAAGGACCCAAGTACTCCCTCAGATGCATGGAAAACTCAAACAGAGAGGAATTTACCGAGGTTCTTCATAAACCAAAGGGACAAAAGATATATACTATTCCCCTACAACTTTAGGTGAGTTTTGTTATCATATGCACATTTTATTATAGGTTGACATAAAGATATATGTGTTGACTACATAAATAAATGCAGTTTCCACTGGATACTAATTGTGATCGATCTCCACGAGAGTCGTTTGCTAATCTATGACTCTCTGAGAAAACCACAAGAAGATTACCAAGAAGATATGATAGATATTATCTGAGGATAAATTTGATCTTTAAATATTGATTCCTGCTCTTTAACTCTGGAATAGTTAATTAACGATCCAATTATATATATTGTGCAGAGTTTGGGCTTGGTTTGTTCAGAAACACCGTCCGGATCTGAAAGCGCAACTTCCTAATCCTCTACGACTAAATGTAAGTTGTACTACCTCCCCGCCTCTTTACCTTAATTAGCATCACTCAGCAGACGCACGCTCAGCCGAGAGTAATCTTTTTATATCTTGTATAGTGGGTTCTACGGCAGTCACCGGGAAACAATTTATGTGCGTACTATATTTGTGAGTTCCTGACGGTGTATGAAAAAAGAACTCCTTTACAGAGTCAGCAAGTACGTAACATGTAAATAAATTCATTTCATTTTTTGTTGCTATTACATAAATATTATGTATGTTAATACTTTCTTTTTCTTTTAATCCAAATTGAAGGAGACATGGTTGAAGAACCAAGTGATGGTGTTGGCGTAAAATGTGGTGCACCGCACCTCACACACAGCAAGCCGGAAAGTGTGACTTCAATCGGGTGCCCGAACGGTTTGAAATCCGGAGACGTGCCAGTCGGTTTGACCTGAAAACCAACAAGGGATAAAACTATGAGAATAAAACTGGAACATGCCGGGTGAGACCAGATAGTTCCATATTTACGGCTTTGAAGCCACTCTCGACGGCATACAACTATAGAAGTTGTCTGCCAACAGGTTTAAAGGTCATTCGGCTAACTCTAAACATAAACATATGTAAACACCTGGTTGCCGAACACACATACATGAAAAAGACATGCTTGGATGAGTAAAAGACAAAATATGAATTAATGTGTAACTAAGCTCGGCAAGCTAGCCGAGTTGGGGTCCATGAGGAAGGACCATACAAACAAACATGATCAAACCAATCTAAAACCTGCATCTGCCGCACGATACCTAGTTTTATCTAAGCTCGAATATGATTGATATTCATGAACCCACAACATGTAACAATCTAGATTAAAAATTAATTCGGCCATCATAATCATATAATTTATAAGAGATATCATGAAAAACAATGATTATTGGAGCATAAGTAAACTTGTAGAGCAAGGCCGAACAAAGATCAATCTAGATTGGGCAAAAGAGTGTTACAGAATTAATTAAAACATAAAAGACATGATAACTTAATGAATCTAATAGATCTGCCAAATCTAATAGAGCCGATAACTATCTCGATTTTGCTAAACATATGAATAAACGCCTGTCGCACGGTATTTGCCCATAAGCAAAGCATAAGCAAAGACTTCTTGATCATTAACAAAGATCCGCCGCACGACCTTTGGAAACAAACAAGACTACTTGCATCATATCTAAATCCACCGCATGATACTAGACATGACAACAAGGTTGCCGGAACTTACGGAGGTCGACGGTTCGATGATTCCTCTCGAAGAACTCGACGACACGACTAAGGACTCGAAGGTGGCACTGGGCCGGTTTGTATTGATATGGTTGTGAACACTTTTTACAATAGCCAAGGGTTTATATTTATACCCTGGGCAGATAAGAGTCCTGAAGGGACTTACCTAATAACATCTAAAATAAAGGGAAATATTATATGACATGCTTACGTACGTACGTAAGGATCCTAGATGGATACGTATATCGTAATTGCTGACCAATCCTTCGAATCCGGTCCCTTGCTTGTTTCACACGGAAATAGCTCCGGCCATATACGTTTTGCACTTGCCCCTTCCACCACAAACCAATGATTTCTTTCCTATTTTCTTTTCATTATCAATTGTCAAACGGGTAATAATATTTCCATTGAACTGGTCTTCAAGCTGGTCGTACGGTTCATGCCCGGCTAGTTGTAATTGGCTAATTACGTATATGTATAGCCGAACATGTAGGGCCGTTGAACATGTACGCCGTATTCTAGCCTTCCCTTCATCGTGAAGCCATTCATGCTAAATATAGAACTGGACGTCGAGACGTGCATGCTTTATATATATTTATATTTAAATTGCCTTCTTTGCTTGCTTGCCACATCACAACGCCACCAAATCCAACTCCTGGCCAATGAGATCAGACCCCCCTGATTCTTGAATACTCGTTTAATCTGTCACGGCCATGGTCGATTATCCTCGTGATCGGCTTCTCCTGCCATATCTATTTCCCGAACGTAGTCACCCCCTTGTAAAATAGCCGACCGCACAGGTAGTTGCCGAAACTCTGAAAACTAACCGATCGCTTGGCCGTCTGCCGAATGCTCTTCTCACTGCTCGTTGGGTCCACCTGTCATCTTCTCAATGTTGACCAAAATCCAGTGTTAACACAGGCCCCCCTAGTTTGGAGTATGAATTGTCATGCTTCGAACTATTTGATCTCTGTTGGTCTTCTTCAAAAAGCCAAGAAATCCACTGATAGCAATAACATTTTCTCCCCATGTTTCCACAATTTTGCCTCTAAAACAATAATTCTCCAATACATGTGGAAACAAGTTAGTTACAAATGCGTATGTGTATAAATATTATAGTTCTTCCATTTTATTGATCAGAAGATGCTGCAATGCCGACTACATCTCAAAAGTATCATATTTTATAACCAAGATTTCTTTTAAACTTGAATAAAATGGTACCTTACTCATCCATCCGTATCTTTAATTATGGGGCTTTAGTTCTCACTGAGTCCTCAAGCGATTGCAAAACAGAATAGCTACATAAATGCTTATCTTTTACCCCTTGATCACTTTTCATCCGGAGTTTTTATCATTATCTTTATATAAAATCGTATCACATAATATTGCAAAGTCAAAGACTCGACCATAAGGAGATACAAGCCATAAACCTAGATCAAGAAGTGCAAGTGAATATTTTTATTACTTTTTCTTTTGCATACGTCATTCTCCCTACTTTTTTAAAAAATTATGAGGCTACTGGACCTTCAGCCATCTTTTATTTTATTTGGCAGTCACTTGACCTTTTCTTTTTCATATTTTATTTGGGCGGTCACTGGACCTTTTTTCTTTCTCAGTTCTGGCGGACACGTGTCCGTCATTTTTATTTCTGAGATTTATAGAATAGCCTCATATTTTTAATCAAAGAGAGAATGCACATGCAAAACACTTATTAGTTTATAACGTGTACGTGAATCTTGATCTTGAGAATATGACTATAATCTCAATTAGTAGTCATAATGATTTGACAGTGCTCAATATGACATTAGGTAAATTTTATTATTTTATTAAATCTCCGAATTTCAAGTATCTCTCAGAATAATGTCATAGCAAATTCTACCTCTATTGATATCCCACAACTACTTTCATACAAAGTTTAAATTCTATGCAACCCACAAATTTCAAAGACTTGAAGATAAATATAATAACCACTAGACCCAAATCTTAAAGAAATCAAAGTTATAAACCAGACACAGGTGAAACATAAAACAGAGCATCTATTTATCATTTCAACAATGGATAACCCAAACTATTTATATCACATATTCATAGAGTGGAATTTTTTTCTTTTTAGTGCGGAGATGCAACATGAGAGGTTTCTCTTTTTACTGATTTTAATTTTAAGCTCTGAAAGTATTAGAGAAGCGAGGGTAAAATTACACAAACCACCGTTGAAGATGAAGCAACCATTCGCCTTGTCCTTCTTCACGATGGATCGCTCGATGCTGTGCGTGTTGAGCTCAGGCCCCCTGACATGTAGTCACAGCGGCGTAATCGATGATTCACTGGTGTCCTCTTTTCTCTCATCCGAGACGTCTTCACTAAATACGGGTTGAAAATATTTGAAGCCAATCATAAACGTCAACCCTTCTTCTAGAAATGACTGGTTGCTTCAGATCTTGTAGTTGTTCTGACTATAAGTGAACTTGTCACCATTACATGTGTCTTGTTGGCACCATCTTATTCAAGGCCATCAACAAAGGTATCTCTTTCAATATGAAGTGGGCTGAAAATGTTTTAGCCGATGGTCTTCTATCGGCCGTCCGGTTGCTAACGTCCTTTGTGCCTCTGATGTAGCCTTTCGTAACCTTATCACCAGATTGAGCTTTGCGTTACTCAGGGAAAGGTAAAGTTATATTAATAGGAGCCGAAGGTTCTGTCTTATCGGCTTTTGCTTAGTATGCCTTTGATTTTCTTCTTGTTGAGGAACTGGAATGCTTTAGGTGAGCATGCTGTCAGGTAACTCATGGTAGCTTCGAAGAACGTCATTTTTTATGAAGCTAAGTGTGGCGTAGAGGACGAATACGAGCTCGGCGGTGCGTGGATGCGTGCACGATGAGGTTCAGCCCCCCCGAGTGTAGTTGATGTAGGGATTTTAGCATGTTCACCTTACGTTTTTTTTCTCATTAGTTCTTCATATCTGTGTGTACACTCTTCCGCTCCAAGCCGATAAGTGTTTTTCTTGGAACATGTGTATAATAATATTTTTCATTAGTGTGCTTATCGGCTGCTCCATCTAGAATTCCGGTATGCTTCTGTAGTGCTGCTTTCCATGCTAACATTGGTCTTTAAATATGCCCTCTAGATATTTAACTGACGTAAACATAAATTGGGCATCGATCTCGAATGTATGCAATCTTCTGGTGCAGCGATCAGAACTATTGCTATCAACCTACCCTTTCAGCCAATGCCTCCAAAAATTAGCCGATTGTATCATCCCATATATGTGTGATGCTTCTTGGTTAATCATCCTCTTGTCTGCTTGGCTGATTGGCTTCTGGTGTGTTGGCCTGACCTTGACAGCTGATTCTTATATCCACTAGTTAAGAATTGATTTTTCCTTAACTGGGTTCTTACAGTGCTCGATCTGAAGTTCGATTTGAGTAATACCGGCTGAGTAACATCGTCAGGGTCCAAACAGCTTTGATCAGCCTGATATTTTTGTTCGAGTCTGTCAGCTTACTCCATCAATCATATCTAGCTTCTTTATTCACCAACAATAGATTCTCCACTTCTTGTGAATACTAAAAACGGATCGATTGTTGCCTCTTTGTCGATATTGCAGAGGCTGCAGGTTGCAACAGTCTTTCGAGGCTCCGTGTAGCCGATCATGAAGTGCGAGATGATATTATACTCTGATGTATGGTTAATGGTAGCTTGGATGCATGATGACAGATTGGTGATGATGGTGAATGTGAAGGTAAAGAACATCCTTTACCACAACAATAGTACTTCATTTTTCATCTTGTGACGTTGCCAAATTTATTCCCAAAGAATGGTGAACTGTATTGCTGTGGGTCTGGCAATATTATCCCAACTCCAAGAAGTTGCAGCGCAGGATCAACGTGATTATGAGAAATCACGCTTCAAAATTATCATTAGTCTCAATGTTGATAGTACTCCAAAATAATTAATCCGGTCAGCTTTGTTTGTTTACTCTATAGACAGCAGAAAGTTTTCTATGCTGGAGGTGTGCCGATGGGACAATCGGCTCTTGTGCTGATCAAATCATTTATTTCTAAAATAATTTGTATCAACATTGTAAATAATCTTCTGAACCGATGGATCAATTTTGAGGCCGACTGAGACGTCTAGTATGAGACATCAAACCTCTTCTGAGCCGGCCATTGATGAGGACATTAACACCAGCAATACATCCTCTCCGACACAACCTATAGCTGGCCCTCTTACTCGTGCTCGTGCTCGTCAACTTAATCATCAAGTGAGTTCCATGATAAGCTCTTGTCCATCTTGTTTAGACAATGGAAACGCGTGCACTCTTCTTTTGATTAGGAACCGAGGAGAAGACCGAAAGGGAGAAGGACTCGCGGTAGCCGGATTCGGACTGCAGCAAAGCGCCAACTTGTGACCGCCACCACGGTTGCATACGGATTCGGATTCAGGCGCTTCAGGACTTGTTGGAAAGCTTATCAAGTTTACTTTCATATGAATCAAGTCCCACGTCAATATCTGTTCGGCAGCAGCGGCAATGATCCAATTACCGTCGACAGGTCTTGCTGTCCAGGGTGCTGCGTCACCTCATTTTGGGCTTATGGCCCATGTATCAAGTTGGGTCCATTAGGGACGCGTCCTAGGGTTGGAGGACGACCCCAACACTCTTTTGGTCGTCAATCCATCTACTTATATCCCTCTATAGCCGCCATGGTCGGTTTGGGTTTTGTTTAGATCAAGTTTAGCCTTAGCTACTTGCTTGTAGGCGCGCGTGCAGGATCAGCCGCCCGTCTCCTTGTCTTCGGAACCCCATTGTAGATTAAGATTCAGTTTGAAACCTTCAATTTCATCTTGCAAATTCAGTGCTTGTTTCCTCGTTCTTGCTAGTTCTTCGATTGCTTGCAGGACGGGAGCCCTAGGGGCTGGTTGTCGCGCTCCACAAGATCGTGACGGCTATTGGACGTGGTGTATCGGTTGCTAAGGCGCGGTCTTGAGGGCTGTAGTCGGGCCGTGAACGTCATCTCCATCCACCAATCGAGTTATCCCCGTTTCTCATCGAAAGATCGGGCAAAAACCCTAGCGGGTTCGCATCAGTTGGTAATCAGAGCAAGGTTCTTCGGTGAGAGACTTCTAATCCATTGCTGTTTTTAATTAATTTCCTATAGTCCAGAAAAGCCAAAAAAAAAATATAGTAGATTAGTTTTTCCATAATCCTATTAAACCTTTGTGCCTTGGCTAGTACCGTTTAGTTAGGGCTTGTTGAATTTGCGTTGCTTCGGTTTGTGTCGAGTTGCTGGTCTTAGTGTCTAGTCCTTTAGAGTTTCGAGTTCTTGTCACCATCTATACACAGCCGAGTATTACCATATCTTCTCTCTGTCGAATCTGTGGTGAAGTCCGAATTGAACTGTGGTCTTGGTCCGGATCGAGTTGAGTTCCAATCTGAGTTCCACCAACGTGATAAAAAAAAAGGAAACCGAGTAGAACTCGGCAATAGGTGGAATCCGTTTGTGGTTGGTTCTGAGTGGAAACCGAGTAGAACTTGGAGTCCGCTTGTTAATATATCCTGAACTCCGTCTACGTGAGTCCTTCTGTGATTCCAAAAGAAAGATAACTCCATACTTGTTCGGCCTTACTCTAGAGAGAGAGAGAGAGAGAGAGTATCTTCTTCTTACCGGAATACCCCTGTACTTTCGGAAAAAGTGTGTGTACCGAATTGCTCCTTTGTATTCTTTTGTTCATATAATCAGTTTTTGAGGTTGCCCAAAAAAAAAAAAAGAAAAGAAAAGAAAAAAAAAAGAGAAAAGAGTCAAAAGAAAAGGGGCTGTTTTTCATATTGATTTTAGGTTTGTTCCACCTTGTTTTCAGGGGTGTGCTGTGGTTTTCCTTTGTGTCCAGGCTCGCGTCTCTAGCACGGTCTAGCCTAGGACCAGCACAGTACCGTCGTCGAACGTTTATTCAGCTCGCCTTTATAACTAACGTGCTGCTAGTTCGTTCCTTGTTTCAGCCCACCTATAGCTCCACATACTCTACAGCTTGACAGGTCTTGTGCCGCAGCACCGATACACTTCATCCATTGCTGAAGACTTGTTGGTAGACGACCCCTCCTGTCAAGCAAGGTAAGAATTGGTAAGAACTTGTGTAACAAGTTGAGTGTGAGAGACTTGCTGTAGCTACATCCTAGTAGTTGTAGGGCTTTTATTTCTTCACTTGCCTTTCTTGTTGTCTTTGTTTTTGAACCATGACAGGGGGAGATGATGACAACGAAACACTACATACACCTCGCACTAAGGGCATCATACAGCATTTTGAAAGGAAAGTGAAGCTGCACACAGAGGGACTTGATAATGACTTGCAGGTGACAAATGAAAAGCTGGGGCAGTTGGAGGCTACGCAGATGGCCACAAACAACAAGCTTACAAGTTTGGAGGAATCCGTTGCTAGTGTGGACAAAAGCCTTGCTGCTCTCCTAAGGCGATTTGATGACTTCCACACCGAAGATAAAGAGAAGCATAAAGAAGAAAAGGAGGGAGATCGAGAGCACGGTAGTCATGAAGATGACTACACTGCTGATACTGAGCATGATGATCAAGACGCTCGTGATCGACGACGCCTACGTCACAACCGTAGAGGTATGGGTGGCAACCGCCGACGCGAGGTACACAATAATGATGATGCTTTCAGTAAGATTAAATTTAAGATACCTCCTTTTGATGGTAAATATGACCCTGATGCCTACATTACTTGGGAGATTGCTGTTGATCAAAAGTTTGCATGTCATGAATTTCCTGAGACTACACGTGTTAGGGCTGCTACTAGTGAGTTTACAGATTTTGCTTCTGTTTGGTGGATAGAATATGGCAAGAAAAATCCTAATAACTTACCTAGAACTTGGGATGCGCTGAAACGAGCCATGAGAGCTAGATTTGTTCCATCTTACTATGCCCGTGATATGATAAATAAGTTGCAGCAATTGAGACAAGGTGCTAAAAGTGTAGAAGAATATTATCAGGAATTACAAACGGGTATGTTGCGTTGTAACCTAGAGGAGGATGAGGAACCGGCTATGGCTAGATTTTTGGGTGGGTTAAATCGGGAAATTCAGGACATCCTCGCTTACAAGGAATACAATAGTGTAACCCGTTTGTTTCATCTTGCTTGTAAAGCTGAAAGGGAAGTGCAGGGACGACGTGCTAGCGCAAGGACTAATATTTCTGCAGGGAAGGCTAATTCATGGCAGCAACGCATGACTACAACTCCATCTACACGTATGTCTACTCCATCATCTAGTGACAAGACTCGAGCTGCTCCCACAAATTCAGTTGCAAAGACGATGCAAAAGCCTGCTGTGAGTACTTCATCCGTGGCATCGACGGGTAGAACAAGCAACATACAATGTCACCGGTGCAAGGGATATGGACACATGATGCGTGATTGTCCAAACAAGCGAGTTATGATTGTCAAAGATGATGGTGAGTGCTCATCTGCTAGTGATTTTGATGAAGACACGCTTGCACTGCTTGCGACTGACCATGCAGGTAATGAAGAACAAATAGAAGAACATATTAATGCAGGTGAAGCGGACCACTATGAAAGCTTGATCGTGCAGCGAGTGCTTAGTGCACAAATGGAGAAGGCGGAGCAAAATCAGCGACATATTTTATTCCAAACAAAGTGTGTCATCAAAGAGCGTTCCTGCCGCATGATCATTGATGGAGGTAGCTGCAACAACTTGGCAAGCAGCGATATGGTGCAGAAACTTGCCCTCAACACCAAACCACACCCGCATCCCTACTACATCCAATGGCTGAACAACAGTGGTAAGGCAAAGGTAACTAGACTTGTGAGAATCAATTTTTCCATCGGATCCTACAAAGATATTGTTGAATGTGATGTTGTGCCTATGCAAGCTTGTAACATTCTGCTAGGTAGACCTTGGCAATTTGATAGAGATTCTATGCATCATGGTAGATCAAATCAGTATTCTTTTCTATACCATGATCGCAAAATTGTGCTGCATCCTATGTCCCCTGAAACTATTATGCAAACTGATGTTGCAAGGGCTACTAAAGCAAAGAGCGAGAGCAATAAAAATGATAAATCTGTAATTGGTAACAAAGATGAGATAAAACTGAAAGGACGTTGTATGATAGCTACCAAATCAGATATTAATGAGTTCAATGCATCCACTTCTGTTGCTTATGCTTTGATATGCAAGGATGCTTTGATTTCAATTGAGGATATGCAATGTTCTTTGCCCCCTGCTGTTGCTAACGTTTTGCAGGAGTATTCCGATGTGTTTCCAAGTGCGGTACCAGCGGGGCTGCCACCACTACGCGGGATTGAGCACCAAATTGATCTTATTCCTGGTGCATCTTTGCCAAACCGTGCGCCATACAGGACAAACCCGGAAGAAACAAAGGAAATTCAGCGACAAGTGCAAGAACTACTGGACAAAGGTTATGTGCGAGAATCCCTTAGCCCTTGTGCTGTTCCAGTAATTTTAGTGCCTAAGAAAGATGGAACATGGCGTATGTGTGTTGATTGTAGAGCTATTAATAATATCACCATTCGATATCGACACCCTATTCCACGATTAGATGATATGCTAGATGAACTGAGTGGTGCTGTTGTGTTTTCAAAAGTTGATTTACGTAGTGGCTACCACCAGATTCGTATGAAATTGGGAGATGAATGGAAAACTGCTTTCAAAACTAAGTTCGGTTTATATGAGTGGTTAGTCATGCCTTTTGGGTTAACTAATGCACCTAGTACTTTCATGAGATTAATGAACGAGGTTTTGCGTGCTTTCATTGGGAAATTTGTTGTCGTATATTTTGATGATATATTAATTTACAGCAAATTATTGGATGAACATCTTGATCATTTACGTGCTGTTTTTAATGCACTACGCGAGGCACGCTTATTTGGTAACCTTGAGAAGTGCACCTTTTGCACCGATCGAGTGTCTTTTCTTGGTTATGTTGTAACTCCACAGGGAATTGAGGTTGATCAAGCCAAGGTGGAAGCTATACAGGGATGGCCTGTCCCAAAGACTATCACCCAGGTGCGGAGTTTCCTAGGACTTGCTGGATTCTATCGCCGTTTTGTGAAGGATTTCAGCACCATTGCTGCACCATTGAATGAGCTTACCAAGAAGGGGGTGCCTTTTGAGTGGGGCAAAACACAAGAGAATTCATTCGACATGTTGAAAGATAAGTTAACTCACGCGCCTCTCCTACAACTTCCTGATTTTAATAAGACTTTTGAGCTTGAATGTGATGCTAGTGGAATTGGTCTGGGAGGTGTTTTGTTACAAGAGGGAAAGCCTATTGCATATTTTAGTGAGAAATTGAGTGGGCCTGTTCTCAATTATTCTACTTATGATAAAGAACTCTATGCTCTTGTTCGAACATTAGAGACATGGCAGCATTATTTGTGGCCCAAAGAGTTTGTTATCCATTCTGATCATGAATCTTTAAAACATATTCGTAGTCAAGGAAAACTGAATCGTAGGCATGCAAAATGGGTTGAATTTATTGAATCTTTTCCTTATATTATTAAACACAAGAAAGGGAAGGAGAATATTATTGCTGATGCTTTGTCACGGAGATATACTTTGCTGAATCAACTTGATTATAAGATCTTTGGGTTAGAAACAATTAAGGACCAATATGTTCACGATGCTGATTTTAGAGACGTGTTGCTGCATTGTAAAGATGGAAAAGGATGGAACAAATTCATCGTTAGTGATGGGTTTGTGTTTAGAGCTAACAAGCTATGCATTCCAGCTAGCTCTGTTCGTTTGTTGTTGTTGCAGGAAGCACATGGAGGTGGCTTGATGGGACATTTTGGAGCAAAGAAGACCGAGGACATACTTGCTGGTCATTTCTTTTGGCCAAGGATGAAGAGAGATGTGGAGAGGTTTGTTGCTCGTTGCACAACATGTCAAAAGGCAAAGTCACGGTTAAATCCCCACGGTTTGTATCTACCTCTTCCTGTTCCTAATGCTCCTTGGGAGGATATATCTATGGATTTTGTGTTGGGTTTACCAAGGACTAGGAGGGGACGTGATAGTGTGTTTGTGGTTGTTGATAGATTTTCTAAGATGGCACATTTCATACCATGTCATAAAACTGATGATGCTACAAATATTGCTGATTTGTTCTTTCGAGAAATTGTTCGCTTACATGGTGTGCCCAACACAATTGTTTCTGATCGTGATGCTAAATTTCTTAGTCATTTTTGGAAGACTTTGTGGTTTAAATTGGGGACTAAGCTTTTATTTTCCACCACTTGTCATCCCCAAACTGATGGTCAAACTGAAGTTGTGAATAGAACTTTATCCACTATGTTAAGGGCTGTTTTAAAGAAGAATATTAAGATGTGGGAAGAATGTTTACCTCATATTGAGTTCGCTTATAATCGTTCATTGCATTCTACTACAAAAATGTGTCCTTTTGAGATTGTCTATGGCTTCTTGCCACGTGCTCCTATTGATTTAATGCCTTTGCCAAGTTCTGAAAAAAAGAATTTTGATGCTAAGCAACGTGCTGAATTAATGTTAAAATTGCATGAAGCCACTAAAGAAAACATAGAGCGCATGAATGCTAAGTACAAATGCGCTGGAGATAAAGGTAGAAAGCAATTGATTCTGGAACCTGGGGATTTGGTTTGGTTGCATTTGCGAAAAGATAGATTTCCAGAACTGAGAAAATCCAAATTGATGCCTAGAGCTGATGGTCCTTTTAAAGTGCTGCAACGAATTAATGAGAATGCATATAAGCTTGATCTTCCTGCAGATTTTGGGGTTAGTCCCACATTTAACATTGCAGATTTGAAGCCTTATTTGGGTGAGGAAGATGAGCTTGAGTCGAGGACGACTCAAATGCAAGAAAGGGAGGATGATGAGGACATTAACACCAGCAATACATCCTCTCCGACACAACCTATAGCTGGCCCTCTTACTCGTGCTCGTGCTCGTCAACTTAATCATCAAGTGAGTTCCATGATAAGCTCTTGTCCATCTTGTTTAGACAATGGAAACGCGTGCACTCTTCTTTTGATTAGGAACCGAGGAGAAGACCGAAAGGGAGAAGGACTCGCGGTAGCCGGATTCGGACTGCAGCAAAGCGCCAACTTGTGACCGCCACCACGGTTGCATACGGATTCGGATTCAGGCGCTTCAGGACTTGTTGGAAAGCTTATCAAGTTTACTTTCATATGAATCAAGTCCCACGTCAATATCTGTTCGGCAGCAGCGGCAATGATCCAATTACCGTCGACAGGTCTTGCTGTCCAGGGTGCTGCGTCACCTCATTTTGGGCTTATGGCCCATGTATCAAGTTGGGTCCATTAGGGACGCGTCCTAGGGTTGGAGGACGACCCCAACACTCTTTTGGTCGTCAATCCATCTACTTATATCCCTCTATAGCCGCCATGGTCGGTTTGGGTTTTGTTTAGATCAAGTTTAGCCTTAGCTACTTGCTTGTAGGCGCGCGTGCAGGATCAGCCGCCCGTCTCCTTGTCTTCGGAACCCCATTGTAGATTAAGATTCAGTTTGAAACCTTCAATTTCATCTTGCAAATTCAGTGCTTGTTTCCTCGTTCTTGCTAGTTCTTCGATTGCTTGCAGGACGGGAGCCCTAGGGGCTGGTTGTCGCGCTCCACAAGATCGTGACGGCTATTGGACGTGGTGTATCGGTTGCTAAGGCGCGGTCTTGAGGGCTGTAGTCGGGCCGTGAACGTCATCTCCATCCACCAATCGAGTTATCCCCGTTTCTCATCGAAAGATCGGGCAAAAACCCTAGCGGGTTCGCATCATGAGCGAATGCGCAAAGCAGAGTGTTGTGGTAGAGTGGGTTGCAATTAGGTAATAATGGCTTAGGTAGTATCATGCATCAATAAACTAGCAAAGGAATAAATATAAAGCGCTAGCAAGTCTACATATTTGCAATGTCTAATAGGATTCTCTAGAAAGAGGGTGTTGCCATGACACCTGCGAAGTAGTCATAGTCGTGGTTAATTATTCCTCGTTGGTGTTCCATTAGCGAGGTCGTCTCTTCCTGAGTTGTTTCCATCTCGCAGTCCTTGTTGTCGTCCATGCTCTCCCGGTACAATCGTATGCTACTCCACGAAACGACACACTAGACAAGAGAACACTCACACCATATTTGAAAAGATGACAGGACGTAGGAAGATCCATTAACACCAATGAGACACTAAAATACACATGGTTTAGCTCTCTCGGCGGTTGTCCGATTTCCTCGAGCTAGGAAAAAGGTGGTGGTTTGCAAGTTTAAGTCTTGGCCAAGCCAATACGGCCTTATGTCATAGGGTTCAAGCCAAGGCCTATCCTTAGCAAACACCACGACAATCATCCTTCGATTTGGTCGCCATTTAAACAGGACGGAAATCGGAGGACGGGCCTAACGAATAAAGTACGACGGGGTTCGGCTCTTGTAGCCTTATCCCAAAGGCCAAGTGATCATAAGAATGATTAACACCATTGTGACTTGATTCCAAGGTACCTTGGCTTGCCCGCTATGGCAAAAGCGGTAGCGCAAAAGGATTCGAGATCTACAATCCTCTCGATCCACATGACACTGCACGTCGGGAACCAAGAGCGGGGTTAGCTCAACACATCTATGCCATGCTCTCAGGCACATTTCCAGGGAAATGTGTTTAGGTGGTCGATCGAGTCGACACGCGGGGTCCTGAGATACAACATAGACCATAGCTTTGCTAACAAAAGGAATAACAAGAGCACAAATATTCAAGTCCAGGGTTCATTCTTTCCAATGCTCACGTCACGGTAGATGACAGGGTATTGGAAGGAGTGACACAATATAAGATGCAAGTGCGCAACTACTTGTAGGGTACCCGACCGGGGTGCTCTGGCACTAAGTCATTTCTAGATTCGTAGCGGTGCAGTTGTCACCGCGAGAATCAAGATATGCAGTGGTCAACGGGTACAAGCATACAAGAGGTTGTGCACGAAAAGGCATAAGAGCGTAGCACCATGGTCATGGCGAGGTGTACTCGCGACCATAAGATACACTAAAATAGGTCATGTTACATTCGGCATCACGGCCATGACGAGACGGGTCTCACGATCGTAACGTCCGAACGAGGTACGATCCCTCAGCCGGCTTATAGGCTCGGCACACACCGATAAACACACGATCATCCACCAATACAACGATAAGAACCACAAAGCGACATAAAGACATATCGAATCAAAACAAGTGGAGTAGCACATTCCCATAGCATGAGATTGGATGAATCCTGTATCACTAGTGAATATACAGGTGGTCGTAAGAACGGGGTATAGCATGTGTACAGATAGATAAAAGAGGCTTTCCAGGGGCTCAGTAAGTCGACAGTAAGATAACAAAGGTCCCAACAGGTCATCGTAGAGGTAAACAGGGTCACGACATCGAGGGAGGCTTATGGTAAGGCGTGTCGAGGAGCGTCGTGGCCAGTGTACTACGCGGCGCGGTCGAGGGTCACGGGTTCTCCTCAATCGTCGTATACTACGGTTTCCATCTGGGGCATCCTACGGTCAAGAAGACAAGAGAATTACCTTGTCGTTCAGCATGTCGACTAGGGTTCGTTCCATTTGGTCTAAACTCATCGCGATCATGGTTTCATCATGGGCATGCTTCCAGGGCGGTCAATAACGCGTCGGTGTTCTTGGAACACTAAGGGTTCGATTTGGCTTGGTTCGGTCGTATGTGTGCGGATGGATGTCCATAGGTCGTAACTTACTCGGTCTACGCGTTCCGTTTGGCAAGCAAGGTCAGGGGTTGGAAGAGAGGAACGTTTTAGCTAACCATGGTTCATCGAGTAATCATGGATGTCATTGCTTGGCATCTATGTCTTGGCGTCGTGGTGCCATCCGTGTAGTTCGTCCTTCATCCTTTCACGTGGTGCACCTAGACGAAAGGTTCGATCGAGATGATAATAGATGAATACGAGATAACGAGTCTATCGATAGCATGGACATGTAGATGTAGCCGGCACGATGGCACGGACAGGCAAGGATAATCAATATGTGTCGATATTACAAAGATTAATCAAAGGTGCATGCAGGATATCAAAAAGAGGTCTTCGACGATGCAGCGCCATCGACCGAACAGGGCGCGCCTTGGTCGGATCAGCAGGGCGCACGCAGCCGATCAGCAGCTGGGCGCCATCGACCGAACAGCGATTCGGCAGGGGACGTGCTGGAGTTGACCGGAGACCCTGCAGCAATGTACGACATCGACACGAAGGCCGATTTCAGCCTAAGGATGGTATTGAGAAGGAATCAAAGGGAAGCTTTGGACGGTTGTTAGCTCACCAACGGTGTGAGTGGAACGTGCAATTCAGTGTTGCTGTAGAGGCTTGGCTTGGACGATGCAGCGTGAACCGCAGTGTCCGGGTCGACACAGTGACACCGAGGGCAAGGCAGGGCGTGGCAGGGGCGAAGGCGGAGAGCAGTAAATCCAGCGTCGAGGCCGACCAGGGAGATCTCAGTGGAGGTGTGGTGGCCGTGGATTCGGTGACGAGGCAGGCGGCGACCGCGGCGAGGAACGCGATGAGGAAGGAGAGGCCGGGGAAGTCGAGGCTGGTGGCGGGCTCTCGCGGCTCACCGCGAGCACGGCGTGGGCGACGTCGTAGCGTGACGCCACCGAGAAGGCGCCGAGCTCGATGCACCGGCGCACGGTGAGGGACAGCTTCGGCGCGGCGAAGGCAGGGACGACGATGGCTCGGCGGTGAAGGAGCAGAGGAGAACGCAGTGACGTCGTGCGGCGCGGTCGGAGGCGGTCACGGCCGCAACAGTGTTCGACGGCGTGGCATTGGGCATCGAGGGCGTGGGGGTGGCTAGCCAGCGCGGAGCAAGAGGATGAGAGCGGCGGCGGCTTGGTGGGGAAGAAGAGAGGCGCGACACGGCTGCTTGGACTTCTTATAGGGCGGCGTCGGGTAGGGCACGGATCCCTGTGGACGGCGGTGATTCTCGTCTTCCGTGCTTCAGGACACGCGGCAGCATCCAGGGAACTCGGCGGGTTCGATGGGTGTGAGCGCGAGAGAACGCGGGCGCGGGGCGCGCGTGCGTGCACTCGCACGCGCACTTGGCGGTGGCGGTGGCCTCAGGGTGAGCAGGCGCTAGGGTTTGCAAGGGTGCCGTGGGCGTTGGACCGCTGGGCCAGTTGGGCCAGACGGCCGCGCGCGGGCCTGTGGGGGAAAGGGAGTGAGGGGGTGAGCGATCGGGTCTTGGGCCAGCTGGGGTTAAGCCCACACGGCCAATAGAGAAGGAGAAGGAGGGAGGATTAACAGGGGCTGTGGCCCATTCGGCTGAGAGAGGAAGGAATGGGAGAGGTTGGGCCATAGGGAGGTTTGGGGCCTAAAGAGAGGAATGGTTTTTCCCATTTTAACTTTGAGAACCAAGGAGATATGAAAAAGGAATTTGTGTGAGTTTGGAAGGAGTTCGCGGTCGAATTTGGAAATATCCAAAAGGGCACATAAATAAGTTGGGGGTTAAATTTAACTGATAACTTGAGAAGGTTTCAAACATGAGATTTGGAGTAGATTCGAAATGGGGACTTGGGAGGAATTCTATTGGGCTAGGGCAATCCGGTTCGATGGTGGTCATAATAGAAGGTTGGGGTTCGTTGAGAGAGACTTGAGATAACCCTAAGAGAAATACAAAGAGATTGCTATGGTCATGTGCTCTCCAATATAAGACTTAAGTTGTAAAAGAAATCTCCGGCAAACTCCTACAAGCAATACTATATGAATGCAAGAATTTATTTATAAATTGTTCCTGGTTCTGCTGGCAACTATATGTTCCACCAATCACAGAAAAATTTTAAAAAGTCTGAATTTTTGGGTTGTTACAGAGGCTCAACTACCGAACCCGTGCCGTAGACGGGATGTGGTTCGCACACCCCGACCACCGGCACCGATGCCGATGCATGTCTAGCCTTCACGCCGGGCACAACGCCTTCGCCTTCCTTCTTGACTCGGCCGACGGCACTTGCGCCGCATGCAAGCCCGTGTCTGACCCCCCGCCATGTGCCACGATGCCATCGTCTTCCTCCCGACTCGGCCGATGCATCACACATCCCCATGTGCTCTCGCTCGCCGATGCCACGTGCCAGCTACCACAGTGTGACGGAACCGCCCAATAATGTGGCCCACTTGCACACGTCATCATCATAGGGAGCCCAATGACTGTGCAAATGAAACACGTTACTGGAAAGATCCGTCGGGTGTCCCCGAGAGGACCCCGAATTACTCACGAGCCACAGGACCATCATCATGAAGGTTGGAATAATTACAACATTACAACAGTTGATACAAAATACCATCGGAGTGCGAAAGCAAGATAGATAAACTTTACAAATTATGAAGATGTTACTTTTTACATAAAAATAACTGGTATTGCGGAAGTAGAGTAGTATGACAGAACCACACTTAGGCGGAGTACCTAAGTTGGAGAAGAGGAACAACCAGATCACGTCAAGCCCACTGACATGATCATGATCAACACCACCTAATAGAAACCTGCAACAGGGGATTAACAAACCCTGAGTACTGGGGTACTCAACAAGACTTACCCGACTAAAGAAAAAGGGAGAAGACTCAGGAATGAAAGGCTTAGGGTAGTCAAGGTAAGGCTTAAGTATTTTGCAGAAAAAGCATTTTGTAAACCTTGTTTTATTTTGGAAAGATTCAAGCATTTCTCAATTCTTCATTGTCCATGATTCATTTTACATTTCAAAACATACCAAGTTGAGAACCACTCTCCGTTGACAGTAAGTGACCAAGTCTCCATAACCGAGGAGCAACGTTAATCCGGATAAATAATACTCAGCTGAGGATCCCTATCCACACTGCATATGTAGCACCCAAGCTTGCATATGCCAACTCGTCTACCACGATTCCTCCAAGATTGGGCCCGGTCCTACGCCACCCGGAAGTACAGTACACCACTCCTATCCAGGTACGACGACCACGTGGGTACATGCTACTTCCGCCATCTCTCCACTCCCAGTGCGCGGTTGTCGGTCCAATAAAGGATTCCTCGGAGCCAGAGCTTTCCGTAGTATGTGAATAGTTGCAAGTCTTGGCCAGCAGGCCCCCATACGGATGGTCCCTAATTTTCCAGCCAGAACTATACCTTGGTCATATCTCACCCAAGCGTAATAGTCCTGTCAGTTTTTCAACCCTGTCCCGGTCGGTGTCAACTGTTGAGTCCCGGACTACAACATGACGGCACCGTACGCGCGGACAACCTCTTCTCGACAATGACCACATGCTAGCTAGGCAAGCAGTCATCGAACGAGAAGTAAAGCCAAATTCCCATAAAGATTCTTTCAGTGATCACACTTTTGAAAATGGCATTTTATTGCAAATCTATAGTATAGCATCACTAAGCATTTTGCAAATAGTTTTAAAGCAGGGCTGGTGGATCTTCTGGTGGAGGTAAATAATGCAGGTAATAGGTCATCACACAACTCCTATAACCTAATGCAGTAGTTTAACTCAAAAGCATTTAAGGAAAACATTTTATAAAACCAAGGAAGGGTTAAATGCACCGGGGCTTGCCTTCGTTGCAGGGAAGATAAGATCCAAGAAAGATTGACACAAGTTAGTTCGTTTGCTGCTTGAAGTTAAGTCTTTTTCGACGAAGCCTGTCCAACAAGAACCCTCCTTCGAGGCTCGTTCGACAATGGTGAACACCAGAGCTTGATCAACACGACTTCAACACTCTTGGATACTACACGTGGATAAATGATGTATGCTTTAACATGATGCCATGGAATGCATGCTAAGGTGCAGGACAAGACTACTGATTCTAGAGTACAACTTTCTAACATGTGAGTAACTTCTAGGATAGACATAAAGATTAATTATCTTTATCCTTTTAAGCAAGATTAAACAAACTTATTAAGCATTATTTACAAAACATTGCAAGGCATCACAATCATCATAGACCAGAGGGGTGGGGTCTATGAACAGCAAACAATCCAAAAGGTCACACCATGATTACTTTTCTGTTTTTCCTAATTTATTTTAAAAGATCATTTTATACAGTTGTCCCAAAATTTACCAAATTAATCTCATAGGTTCATCATGGTGTAAATTGATGACAAAACAAATTTCATGACCTTTGGAGCTATACCTGTTTTACTAAAAACCTAAAACTATCCATTTATTAATTAAAAGGAGGATTTTTCATATTTTAAACTTTGCAGAAAAGTAGAGTTTCTTATTTTTCTAAAATACTACACAGAGCAAGGAACACACAACATTTATCTCAAGATTTTTAGAACAACAGATTAAACCTCACAAAAAGAAGAAAACAAAACACTATTCATATTTTTAAAAGAAAAGGAAAACTGTGCTTCTCTCGAGGCTCGGCGCGCTTGCCTGTAAGGCGGACAGCGGACCGGTCGCTCGAGGTCTCGGCTGGGAAGGCAGAGGGTGGGGATAGCTTCGCGGGCTCACCAGGAGTTGGAAACGAGGCTCGGCGAGGCGGTGCAAGGGTCGGAGGCGGGAGCTCGATGGTGGCGAGGCCTCGGCGGAGGCTCGGCTAACCTCTCGAGGGTAGCCTCGGCGTGCTCGAGGCTCAGTCCGAGGGTGGCTGCGATTCGCCCGAGGCTGAGGGTGGGGCTCGGCTGCTTCGAGGGGGCGCGGTTCGCAGGCGTGCTCGAGGGTGAGGCTCGAGGGGACGCTCGAGGGTGAGGCTCGAGGCTGGCCTTGGCATGTTCGAGAGATGCGGCTCGAGGGATGTGGCTCGAGGGGACGCTCGAGGGTGTGCGGTTCGAGGGTTGGCTTGAAGGTTGGCTCGAGGGTGAGGCTCGAGCGATTCGCCGGAGTTGGAGGGGAGTCGCTGCGCCGGCGAAGGAAAGGACGGAGGGGTGAAATTGGTGGCTTGGGAAGGTGGAGAAGCTCAAGGCGAAGGCAGTGGCAGCCTTGGCGGGCGCTGGGGCTGCCTGATGGCTTGGGTTGGCGAGGAAGTGTTGGTGGTGGCAATGGGGAGCTTGGTGGCTTTTATAGGCGCGGGGTGATGCCAGGGTCCGGGCGAAGGACGGTGGGGGTCCGGGCAAGAGGACGGTGGGGGTCCGGGCAAGAGGACGGTGGGGGTCCGGGCAAGAGGACGGTGGGGGTCCGGGCAAAAGGACGGTGGGGGTCCGGGCAAAAGGACGTTGGGGGTCCGGGCAAAAGGACGGTGGGGGTCCGGGCAAAAGGACGGTGGGGGTCCGGGCAAAAAGGACGGTGGGGGTCCGGGCAAAAGGACGGTGGGGGTCCGGGCAAAAGGACGGTGGGGGTTCGGGCAAAAGCACGGTGGGGGTCCGGGCAAGAGGACGGTGGGGGTCCGGGCAAAAGGACGGTAGGGGCCGGGTGAGGATGAGGTAGGGGTCCTCCAGCTATGCACAGTGAAAACCTATTCTTCTTTTGAAATCTTGAAAATTACTCCTAAACTTTGAACTGCACAAGGAAAACTCAAAACACCAAAGTTGTTTAGAATTTGAGATCTACAACTTTGCTAAAAGGACCAACTTCAAATTTTGAACAACTTTTGAATTAGAAAAAGGGGTAAAACTAGAGTTTGGAAATTTGGGGTTTTTCAAAAGGAATTTAAATTTTATTTTGATTTTTGAATTTTGGTCCTCATAACACAGCATCAAAACCCTTAACTGAACAAGATCTACACAAAAATTAAGCAAACTTAAATGCATGGCAAGAATGATTAAAGACTAATGATGATGACATGTCAGGTTAATTACTTATTAAACACCAAAGGTGTTACAGCCTTCCCCCCTAAAAGAAATCTCGTCCCGAGATTTAAGAAGTGCTTAAAGGCTGGGGTTGAGTAATGAAAAAGGAAATGTGTCACACTTGTTTCTCGCAAGGAGTTCACAAGGCAACTGGGTTGCGGTTGGGATTACAACTGGGATCAGAACGCGGTTGCAAGTAACAAGGTAGAAGACATTTGAGTGGAGCAAGAAAAATTATCAAGAACCAAGAGAGAGCGTACATTAGCTGTGGGTTATAATGGATCATAACTGTAGACCTCGATACCTGCGCGCACCCAATGGAAACTTGTGCAATCCGGCACACAGGATTCTTTGGGTTCCGTCGCGGCACCGTGGTCGCCAATCATGGCACCATAATAGAGCACAACTTCTATATCCCTCATTTCAATAAGAAGGAAATTATAACCAGAAACAAAGGTTGGTTATAACTACAAGGAAAGTGGCTTTGAACTCCCTTTCAGGCATTCAGAAATGAAAGCACTTTCATAGTGGACTAGAAGGAATTATGACTATAGGCCTGGATATTAGCGAGCACCTGGCCGTAACGCTCTATGGTGGCCATCGATAGGCGACTTCAGGTTCCCACGCTTTTATCCGGTCCATAGATCAGGGTCCTTTCAAAGAACACAATTTCAATAACTTTCAACCACCATTCGTCGTTTTCACGACACCAAGCAACCAGCACGTGCCAATTCAAGGCATGACACGCGCTTTCCAGAAGAACCAAGGACTTTACCATGATTCTGACTTTATGTGGTAGAGTGTATGAAAGATATCCAAAAATTCCCAAGGATTAGGAACTTATGGAATGAAAGTAGCAAGAGCAACAGAATCTAGGGACGATCAACTATCGGGGATCATAGCTGCTTTTAGAATTTAGAGAAGAAGCACATTTTATTAATATGCATGATATGATGCATGCTCGTCCTATACGACCTCTCACTGACAGGAGATCTCTGTCTCCACCTGTTAGTTAGATATAGGGCTATACTTTATATACTAGCTTCACTGACTTGGTACCTTCTGTCGGAATCACTAGTATAGTCTTCACGAAGTCTTCCAGCAAAGCAAGAAACTTAGGGAAGGATCATTTTTAATTTGTTACTTCAAAAAAACTTTTAGATTAAGAAACCATTTTGAAGTTTTTCAAAAGTAATGTTGTAACCAGTCTTCCCTTGATGACAATCCTGCTCCGATACCATTCTGTGACGGAACCGCCCAATAATGTGGCCCACTTGCACACGTCATCGTCATAGGGAGCCCAATGACTGTGCAAATGAAACACGTTACTGGAAAGATCCGTCGGGTGTCCCCGAGAGGACCCCGAATTACTCACGAGCCACAGGACCATCATCATGAAGGTTGGAATAATTACAACATTACAACAGTTGATACAAAATACCATCGGAGTGCGGAAGCAAGATAGATAAACTTTACAAATTATGAAGATGTTACTTTTTACATAAAAATAACTGGTATTGCGGAAGTAGAGTAGTATGACAGAACCACACTTAGGCGGAGTACCTAAGTTGGAGAAGAGGAACAACCAGATCACGTCAAGCCCACTGACATGATCATGATCAACACCACCTAATAGAAACCTGCAACAGGGGATTAACAAACCCTGAGTACTGGGGTACTCAACAAGACTTACCCGACTAAAGAAAAAGGGAGAAGACTCAGGAATGAAAGGCTTAGGGTAGTCAAGGTAAGGCTTAAGTATTTTGCAGAAAAAGCATTTTGTAAACCTTGTTTTATTTTGGAAAGATTCAAGCATTTCTCAATTCTTCATTGTCCATGATTCATTTTACATTTCAAAACATACCTAGTTGAGAACCACTCTCCGTTGACAGTCAGTGACCAAGTCTCCATAACCGAGGAGCAACGTTAATCCGGATAAATAATACTCAGCTGAGGATCCCTATCCACACTGCATATGTAGCACCCAAGCTTGCATATGCCAACTCGTCTACCACGATTCCTCCAAGATTGGGCCCGGTCCTACGCCACCCGGAAGTACAGTACACCACTCCTATCCAGGTACGACGACCACGTGGGTACATGCTACTTCCGCCATCTCTCCACTCCCAGTGCGCGGTTGTCAGTCCAATAAAGGATTCCTCGGAGCCAGAGCTTTCCGTAGTATGTGAATAGTTGCAAGTCTTGGCCAGCAGGCCCCCATACGGATGGTCCCTAATTTTCCAGCCAGAACTATACCTTGGTCATATCTCACCCAAGCGTAATAGTCCTGTCAGTTTTTCAACCCTGTCCCGGTCGGTGTCAACTGTTGAGTCCCGGACTACAACATGACGGCACCGTACGCGCGGACAACCTCTTCTCGACAATGACCACATGCTAGCTAGGCAAGCAGTCATCGAACGAGAAGTAAAGCCAAATTCCCATAAAGATTCTTTCAGTGATCACACTTTTGAAAATGGCATTTTATTGCAAATCTATAGTATAGCATCACTAAGCATTTTGCAAATAGTTTTAAAGCAGGGCTGGTGGATCTTCTGGTGGAGGTAAATAATGCAGGTAATAGGTCATCACACAACTCCTATAACCTAATGCAGTAGTTTAACTCAAAAGCATTTAAGGAAAACATTTTATAAAACCAAGGAAGGGTTAAATGCACCGGGGCTTGCCTTCGTTGCAGGGAAGATAAGATCCAAGAAAGATTGACACAAGTTAGTTCGTTTGCTGCTTGAAGTTAAGTCTTTTTCGACGAAGCCTGTCCAACAAGAACCCTCCTTCGAGGCTCGTTCGACAATGGTGAACACCAGAGCTTGATCAACACGACTTCAACACTCTTGGATACTACACGTGGATAAATGATGTATGCTTTAACATGATGCCATGGAATGCATGCTAAGGTGCAGGACAAGACTACTGATTCTAGAGTACAACTTTCTAACATGTGAGTAACTTCTAGGATAGACATAAAGATTAATTATCTTTATCCTTTTAAGCAAGATTAAACAAACTTATTAAGCATTATTTACAAAACGTTGCAAGGCATCACAATCATCATAGACCAGAGGGGTGGGGTCTATGAACAGCAAACAATCCAAAAGGTCACACCATGATTACTTTTCTGTTTTTCCTAATTTATTTTAAAAGATCATTTTATACAGTTGTCCCAAAATTTACCAAATTAATCTCATAGGTTCATCATGGTGTAAATAGATGACAAAACAAATTTCATGACCTTTGGAGCTATACATGTTTTACTAAAAACCTAAAACTATCCATTTATTAATTAAAAGGAGGATTTTTCATATTTTAAACTTTGTAGAAAAGTAGAGTTTCTTATTTTTCTAAAATACTACACAGAGCAAGGAACACACAACATTTATCTCAAGATTTTTAGAACAACAGATTAAACCTCACAAAAAGAAGAAAACAAAACACTATTCATATTTTTAAAAGAAAAGGAAAACTGTGCTTCTCTCGAGGCTCGGCGCGCTTGCCTGTAAGGCGGACAGCGGACCGGTCGCTCGAGGTCTCGGCTGGGAAGGCAGAGGGTGGGGATAGCTTCGCGGGCTCACCAGGAGTTGGAAACGAGGCTCGGCGAGGCGGTGCAAGGGTCGGAGGCGGGAGCTCGATGGTGGCGAGGCCTCGGCGGAGGCTCGGCTAACCTCTCGAGGGTAGCCTCGGCGTGCTCGAGGCTCAGTCCGAGGGTGGCTGCGATTCGCCCGAGGCTGAGGGTGGGGCTCGGCTGCTTCGAGGGGGCGCGGTTCGCAGGCGTGCTCGAGGGTGAGGCTCGAGGGGACGCTCGAGGGTGAGGCTCGAGGCTGGCCTTGGCATGTTCAAGAGATGCGGCTCGAGGGATGTGGCTCGACGGGACGCTCGAGGGTGTGCGGTTCGAGGGTTGGCTTGAAGGTTGGCTCGAGGGTGAGGCTCGAGCGATTCGCCGGAGTTGGAGGGGAGTCGCTGCGCCGGCGAAGGAAAGGACGAGGGGTGAAATTGGTGGCTTGGGAAGGTGGAGAAGCTCAAGGCGAAGGCAGTGGCGGCCTTGGCGGGCGCTGGGGCTGCCTGATGGCTTGGGTTGGCGAGGAAGTGTTGGTGGTGGCAATGGGGAGCTTGGTGGCTTTTATAGGCGCGGGGTGATGCCGGGGTCCGGGCGAAGGACGGTGGGGGTCCGGGCAAGAGGACGGTGGGGGTCCGGGCAAAAGGACGGTAGGGGTCCGGGCAAAAGGACGGTGGGGGTCCGGGCAAAAGGACGGTGGGGGTCCGGGCAAAAGGACGGTGGGGGTCCGGGCAAAAGGACGTTGGGGGTCCGGGCAAAAGGACGGTGGGGGTCCGGGCAAAAGGACGGTGGGGGTCCGGGCAAAAAGGACGGTGGGGGTCCGGGGAAAAGGACGGTGGGGGTCCGGGCAAAAGGACGGTAGGGGTTCGGGCAAAAGGACGGTGGGGGTCCGGGCAAGAGGACGGTGGGGGTCCGGGCAAAAGGACGGTAGGGGCCGGGTGAGGATGAGGTAGGGGTCCTCCAGCTATGCACAGTGAAAACCTATTCTTCTTTTGAAATCTTGAAAATTACTCCTAAACTTTGAACTGCACAAGGAAAACTCAAAACACCAAAGTTGTTTAGAATTTGAGATCTACAACTTTGCTAAAAGGACCAACTTCAAATTTTGAACAACTTTTGAATTAGAAAAAGGGGTAAAACTAGAGTTTGGAAATTTGGGGTTTTTCAAAAGGAATTTAAAATTTTATTTTGATTTTTGAATTTTGGTCCTCATAACACAGCATCAAAACACTTAACTGAACAAGATCTACACAAAAATTAAGCAAACTTAAATGCATGGCAAGAATGATTAAAGACTAATGATGATGACATGTCAGGTTAATTACTTATTAAACACCAAAGGTGTTACACACAGCTTGTCCTCCGGCCCTCTGGTCCATCGGTCCAAGCCTCATGTCCGCCCTTCACCGCTCTGGGTTCATCGGCATGGCACGTTCGCGGCACGGCACGCCCATCCTTCACCGCTCCCGGTCCGTCGGCACGACACGTCTCTACTTGACCTTCACCTCGCCATCGACCACTGTATCCGAGCTCCACACCTGCACATCAACACAACCAAGAGACACATGTTGCACACGCACACCAACACAGAAACACCACAACTCAACGCCACCAGTTAGTCATAAGCATTAAGCACATAGCGAGATAATGACTCAACCGGGAAAAGCCTCAAACCTTCATCATCAATGTCAATCATTCATCATATATGTTCTTAGGGATCTCCAGATCTTCAAGGCGAAGCTTGGAAGCGTCGACGATGCAGTCCTGGGCGCCTTGGATCTGTTGTTGCATCTCCGTGGAGTTGATGGTCTCCTGCTCGCACTCATACGCCACCTAGAGATTTGCCCGGACGCTGAGGATGCCCTTCTTCGTCGGAATCTTGAGCACAAGGTAGGCGTAGTGTGGGACAGCCATGAGCTTGGAGAGCGCCGGGCGATCGAGGATGGCGTGGTAGGCGGTGTCGAAGTCTGCGATGATGAAGGTGATGTCCTCCTCGCGGAAGTGGTCGGGCATGCTGAACTGCACCGGGAGGGTGATCTGCCCAAGGGGCATGGAGGGCTTCCCCGGGACGATACCCCAGAATGGGAAGTTTGCCGGGAACAGGTCCCGCTTGGAGTAGTCAAGCTCGTGGAAAACCGAGGCGAAGATGATGTTGAGGGCGCTTCCTCCGTCGACGAGGACCTTCTGGTAGTGGCAGTTGGAGATCACCGGGTCGATGATGAGGGGAAAATGCCCGGGGTACTTGTCGTCCGACCACTGGTCGTCCCTGGAGAAGGTGATGGGGCATTCCGACCAGTCGAGGTAGCGAACGTTGGCGGGGTCGTCGGTGATGGCAGCCACAGAGGCGATGTCTCAGCGAACTTGGCGCCGCTTCTGCTCGGTCTCGACGTTGCCGCCGAAGATGGAGAGCATCCTCGCAAGTGGTCGGAAGGTGGGCTCCTGAGCATCGGCGTCCTTGTCCTTGTCCTTGTCATTGTCGTTTCATGGCCGCTTCTCATCGCTCCCTCGTACATTGCGGGCGATGATGTCACACTCGTGCATGGAATGCTTGTCATGCTTGTGGAGAGGATAGGGACCATTGAGGAGCTTCTCGTACTCATTTTCATATGTGTGCTTTGGTCGAGCGTTGGTGTTGGCGATGTAGCAGTGATCACGCCGACGGTGATCCGACCTCTTGCGAGAAGACTCGGGGCGATCATGGCGATGGTCCTGATTGTCACGACAGTCACGTAGTCTAGAGCGGTGGTCCCGTCCTCCATCACGCCGTTCATCACGGCATTCATCATCGCGACGGTGCTCCTGGGATCGTGATTGGTGACGTGGGCGCTCGTGATGGCGATGAGCATCGTCGGCGTCGGTATAGGAGTTGGCGATCGTCATAAGTTCGGTGACCATAGCCTCCTTCTTGCGGATGATCTTGTCGCGGAGCTCCTTGTGACATAGGCCGTTGGAGAAGGTGGAGATGGCCTCCGCATCAGCGATTTCCTAAATCGTCAGCCGCATGTTGGAGAAGCGGCGGATGTAGCTCCGGAGGCTTTCGTCGCGGTCCTGGTGGACGTTTTGGAGATCGTACCGCGTCCCTAGCTGTACGCAGGTGGCGTTGTACGTCTTGATGAAGACTTCCTTCAGCTGCTCCCAGGTGTCGATGGAGTTTTTGGTGAGCTTATGGAGCTAGCTGTTGGCTAAAGAAGACAACGTAATGGGGAGGTACTTGGCCATCACGCCAGATCCTCCCCCGGTAGCTTGAATGGCAATTTCGTACGTGGTTAGCCACTGCTCAGGGTTGTCCTTCCCATCGTTCTTGTCCACCGTGGTGACCTTGAAGCCCTGAGGCCACTAGACAGCTCAGAGCCAAGTGGTGAAGGGTCGGGGCCCGGTCGAAGCGTCGTGAGCCGGAGCTCGATGGGCAACGCGATTGCCTTGGGAAACTTCTTGGTCGTGACGTGGTGGAGATTGCCTCCTGCAGGAGGGGTGCGGACTCGGGGGGGTTCCTACTATGTGAGGAGCTGGAGGGGGAAGGATGACGCTCTTTCTCATTGCACTGCACCGCGGCAGCCTTGACGTGGGCGACGATCTTCCTGAGCTCCGGAGTGACGGGAAACTTGGAGAGTTCGTTGGTGACGACAGCGAGATTGGCGCTTGGGGTCGGATAGACAGGTTGATCGTTGACCCTGTCGAATTCGTAAATGAGGTCGCGCCCTCTGATGTTCTCTTGATCTTGGCATTCCTGGTTGCGGCGTTCGTCATCGCGATGCTCCCGGTCGCGGCGCTCCTGGTCATGCCGTTCGTCATCGCGTCGGCGCTGTCGGTCGATGTTGCGCTGCTCCCGGTTGGCGCATTCGGCGTCGGTCTCGTTTGGACGTGGAGCACTGTCGGTGGAGACGTTGAAGATGACGCCTCCACGATATGGCGAGAAGCCGACGCCAGATTCGGTGGAGACGATGGTTGTAGTCTGCGTTGAGGCGGAGTTGCTCGTCGTAGTAGATCCTGACGCAGAAGTCGATGAGACGGTGTTGCTAGAGATCTCGTGGAGAGTCACCATGCCGACGAGTGGAGCCGTAGGTGCCTGGTCGCATGGACTGGTCAGAGCCACCTTGTCGGAGCTGCGGATACATGGGTATATGCCGAGTCTCTGAGCGATGAGTGATTGTCAACTAGGATAATGCGCATGTTCTTTGGCTTGTGTTGTGCAGGTGTCGAGCACGGATACAGTGATCAAAGGCATGGTGAAGGTCATGTAGAGACGTGCCATGCCGATGGACCGAGAGTGGCGAAGGGCGGACGTGAGGCTTGGACTGAGGGACCGGTGGCCCGAGGATCAGTTGTGGTGGCTCACAGCCTGGGACAGCGACGAGCGAAGACTTGCGGGTGGATGGGGTGCACGAGCGGTGCATCCCCTCTACGACTCAGTTTGGTGGTTGAGCCACAGAAAAACCACCGAGTGGACAGTTTCCAGGTTTGGGCCTCAAAACCTGGGCGCTGATGATTTCCGAGTTTGGGCCACAAAACTCGGGCTGAGGACAGTTTCCAGGTTTGGGCCTCGAAAGCTAGGTGCTGTGGGTTTCTGAGTTTGGGCCACAAAACTCAGGCGATGGTCGGCTAGTTTCCCGGTTTGGGCCTCAAAACCGGGGGTTGGCTGTGAAGGCTGGTTTCCCGGTTTGGGCCACAAAACCGGGGGCGACGTCTGAGAAAAGGACAAGCAGAGCGGTGGCAGCACGTGGCGGCGATCGGTGAGGTTGCGTTGAGGCAATGCTACCAGTTGTGCGGGTGTGGCCGTCGGATCACCACCTACCATGAGTTGGTCCAGAATAACCCTAGGGTTTAGTTGGTTCGCTCTGTAAGTAGTTAGGGGTAGAGTGGGAATTAGAATTAGGATAAGTAGAGGGAGACACCCACCTCCAATCCTATCTCAGTCATTTGCTCTTTGCCTTCTAGGTTTTCCTGCTCTCCCAATCCCCTGCTGTAGCAACTGAGATCCGCGGAGAACCATACCTCTGTGTACTGGAGATTTTGAGGAAGTGAGACCGTAATCTCACTGTTGTAGCGTGTGGTAGCCACACGGTTGCAGATCGATGTGTTGATTCGCGTTCTGTTCGTGTTCTTCGCGTTCTTCGTTTCTCCGCGATTTTCCCATCACTCGATCTCCCTCTCTACTGCGTCTTTTCGAAATCCATTTGAATCAACTTGTTCTTTATAGTGAGGAGATCATTTCCACCGAAGGAATTCATCTAACTCCTCACGAACATGTAGATCGGGTTGATTTTGTTTTTGTGGCGCTTTTTCGTTCATACTCCTCCCCTTTCGATTTCCCGGTGATTGAGTTGATTTGAGCGGATGATTTCTTGGGGATAGTCTCCTAACTACCTCGTGATCATCTTCTCCAAGTTTGGGAATGTGGGATTGAGTTTTGATTCGGATTTGGGAGGTTGTGTGTGAAGGGCGACTGAAATCGCCTTCACTATGTGGTCGAGGACAGTCCGCGGTTTGACCGGCGGACAGTCCGCACGTCGGAGACGAGCCGTACCAATAGCTGTGTTCATCAGGTGTTTTGCTTTTGACTGACCGGCGGACAGTCCACCGTTGGAGTTCGCGGACAGTCCGGGAACGTCCAGGGGACTTGCAGCATCTGTGTTGTTCGGTGATTTTTGCCGGCGGACAGTCCGGGATCGGCTGGCGGACAGTCCGCAGTAGCCGCGGACAGTTCGGGACCTGCAGTCCGAACAGTCCGGGATTTGGCTGAAGCCTCCGACTTAGTTCATTTGCTCTCCCGGCTTCTTCGCTTGGTTTCCGGACTTCTCGATTGGTTCTTTAGTTCACCTAGGAACCTCTCTAAGTATCTTTGCTACTTGTTAGCATCGGTATTTGGGGATTTCCCGACGTAGCCTTCAATCTACGTTTGGGACTCGGTCTTTAGGAGTCGAACTTGAGTCAAAGCTTTTGGTGCTTGGCTTGCTATCGCTTTGTGGTGCCTCGCTATGATCCTAGGGATCATCCACCCTCTTCCAAGGGTCGTGGGCATCACGGTTTTGACTGTAGCTTTTGGGGTTGATTTTGGGGACAAAAGACCAAAGTTTTGAGAGAAATTTTTGAGCTCCCATTCACCCCCCCCCCCCCCGTCTGGTCGCCTTGCTATTGCATTCTCGGTCCTTCAATTGGTATCGGAGCAGGTTAAGGATCTTCCACCTTAGCTGGTTCCAGATCCACAGAAGGCGACATGGATCGCGGCGTGGGCAAACCGCCGTTTTTCGATGGGACGAACTATGAGTATTGGAAGATACGCATGTCGGCCTATCTGCAGAGTATTGGTGATTCCATTTGGGATATTAGCAACTCTGCCGATTATGTGGTCTTGGCTGCTCGTGTTACTCGGCGTCAGATCGATGAGCACGATGCCAATAGCCGAGCCCGTAATGCTCTTTTCTCCTGTTTGAGCATGTCCGAGTTTGATCGTGTTTCTCACCTCGCTACGGCACGGGAGATTTGGGCTACCCTCATGCGTTTCCATGAGGGAACCACTCAAGTCAAAACCCGTATCTACGAGTCGTTCAAGCGAGAGTATGAGAACTTTCGACATATGCCTGGCGAGAGCATAGAAAGTTTATTCACTCGCTTTCAGGTTATTGTCAACAGGATGAGGTTTGCAGCTTTTGCCTTTCGACGATCATGAGAGAGCTTTGCAGCTTTTGCATACTCTTGATTGATCGGTGTCAGACTCGAAGGTTCAGGCGATCATCGAATCACCTAACTATGAGACCCTCACATGCGACGAGCTCTTCAGTAAGCTCAAGTCCAGTGAGATTGACGCCATGAAGAGGGCTTCTTATGAAAATCCTTCTGGCCCATCAATGGCTTTGGTTTCTGGCTCTTCTGCTAACCCCTCTGGAGGCTTTGCACTTTCTTCTCTTCTTTCTGTCACAGAGGAGCAACTGGAGTTCATGGGGGATGACGAGTTGGCTTTGCTCGCCAACCGATTCTCGCGGTTCCACAACAACCGCATGAACCGTCGCCGCGGAGGAGGACGCTCTGGATGTTTCGAATGCGGCGACCCCAACCACTTCATCCCCAATTGCTCGAAGAAGAACAAGAAGACCATCGGCAAGGCGGATCATGGGCACAAGTATGACTCCGGCAAGCGCAAGGAGAAGTACGTCCCCGCGAAGCACAAGCGGAAGGGCGGCTTCAACAAGGAGTACATCAAGACGATGTACTTGGAGAAGGCCCAGGCTGAGCAGCGTGCGTTCTTCGCCACGCTCAGCGACGTCGATGACTCAGATGACGACTCCGCTTCCTCAAGCGACGATGAGTCCGAGAAGAAGAAGAGGATCGAGGACAAGCTGAATGGCCTCTGCTTCTTCGCCGACGACGAGGGATTCTGCACCATGGCCCTCGGCAAGGAGGTCGACGGCGAGCTGGAGGACATCCCTCGGAACGACGACGACGACGACACCTCCCAGGTATCTCAGACCCCCGACGAGCTTTCTGCTGAGGTCGAGAAACTTACTGCCGCGCTCCTTAGTCAGGATAAGTTGGTTAGGCGTGCTGCTAGAGAGCGCAAGGAGTTTAGGCAGAAGTGGGAGGATACGGTGAAGGAGCTTGAGTTTGGCAAGTCTACCGTAGTCGTTTTTGAGGAGGTTGAGTGCGAGATGTGCACCACACACATGACTGACCTTCTCACTTTGAGAAGCAAGTATGCTGTGTTGGTAGGAGAGGTGGATGAGCTGAAGGCTAGATCCTCGCTGTTAGGTGCGTGCAAGTCCTGTGCGGGCTTCCAATCCGAGTTGGCAGAGAAGAATGCCAAGATTGTGTCTCTTGAGAAGGCCAGCTCGGATAGCACATGTGTGACTAGGTGCGTTCTGTGTGAGGGTTTGGAGATGGAGATTGCGAACGTGAAGCATGACAAGATGCAAACCGAGGAAGAAAACACATACCTTCGGACCATCTTGTCATGGGTGTCTAGTGGTGAGCCATAGCTCGGGATGATGATCTCCCAATTCAAGCGAGCTACAAGAGGTCTAGGTGTAGGTTTTGCTTCGGGTGTTGATGTTTCGTCTTTTGGGAAGATTGGAGAGTCGAGTGGTCTTAACCCATGTGAGAAGCCCAACTCCACTACTCCCAAGCTTACCAAGATTCCACCCAAAGAGCCTCTCAAGCCTAACACCAAGGATGGGGTCTTTGTTGAACCTCCGAGAGCTCCACCCAAGAAACAATCATGGGCTCCAAAACCAAACCACCTCAAGAACAAGCTGGACACCATGCCACCCATCCAAGAGGAGCTTATGCCATAGAAGGGCAAAGTGATCCACACCCACTACCGTGAGTACTAACAACCCCCTGTGAGAGCGGTGAGGTACCATTGTGAGCACTGTGGGAGAGATGGACACTTGAGTGAGTTTTGCTTTCGGCGCAAGAGAGAGGCGCGCCGTGCAAAGGAGATGAACAACACGGACATGTACCATCCTTTCCATGATGTACATGTGCTGAATGTTCAACGGCGTGCTGCTAGGCCTAGAGGTCCAAAACCTCAAGTTCCTAGGCCTAGGCCGCGAAGAGAGCGTGCCCGGCGGGAGCCTGCAGTTGTGGGCAATGGACCCCGTGGCAGTGGCTTTGTAGTTGAGCGTTTTCCCCCATCGCGTTTTGAGTATCGCGATGGACGCTCCTCCCTTAGCGGACCACATTTTCCTCTACGTGGTGATCGCTCTTCCCGTAGGCGTGCTAGGAATGGTTTTTCTGCTAACCGTTCTTTTGAGCAGCCGGCCCAACACTGGTATTCTCCCTACTTCACTAACCCCATTGTTGGACCGTATGCTCACCCTATGTCTTTTTATTGATGTAGGTAAAATGATTGGAGAACGTTTGGTTGGTGGATTCCGGTTGCTCGAGGCACATGACCGGAAACGCCAAGTGGTTCTCCAGTCTTAGTCCGGTCGCCGGAAAGGAGTTTATCTCCTTCGGCGACAACAATAAAGGTAAAGTGTTGTCTCGTGGGTCGGTGCGAGTTAATGAGCATTTTGTGTTGCGCGATGTTGCTCTTGTTTCTAACTTGCATTTTAACCTCCTCTCTGTTTTGCAACTTTTTGATGATGACTATGAGATTCGTTTTAAGCCGAATCTCAGTCGCATTTTGGTTCCTCAGGGCAATCTTGTTTGTGTAATTTTGCCCTTTGGAAAAGTCTTTCGTGCGAATTTCTCGGAGTCATTTGGAGTTTCTCGTTGTCTTTTGGCTGGACCTTCCTCCTCTGATCTTTGGAAGTGGCATAGGAGACTAGGACATTTGAGCTTCGACTTGCTTGCAAGGCTTAGTTCACTTGGCCTAATCCGAGGATTGCCCAAGTTGTGCTTGGAGAAGGATCTTGTTTGCCATTTTTGTAGACATGGGAAGATGGTTGCCGCTCCCCACCATCCAGTGACTCAGGTCATGACCAAGCGACCTGGAGAGCTTTTGCACATGGACCTTGTTGGTCCAGCTCGGGTGAGCTCGGTTGGGGGGAAGTGGTATGTGCTTGTTGTTGTTGATGACTTTTCGAGATATTCGTGGGTTTTCTTTTTAGCTGAGAAAACTGAGACTTTCTCTTTTGCTCGCAATCTAATTTTGCGTCTTCAGAATGAGTTCCCTTTGAACTCAATGCGCGCTATTAGGAGTGATAATGGTTCCGAGTTCAAAAACTCAGATTTTGAGAAGTTTTGTAACTCTTTGGGTTTAGAGCATCAGTTTTGTTCTCCCTACACATCGCCTCAAAATGGTGTTGTAGAAAGGAAGAATCGGACCCTTGTAGAGATGGCCAGGATGATGCTCGATGAGCATAGGACTCCTAGGCGATATTGGGCCGAGGCTATGAGTACTGCATGCTACATTTCCAATCGCATTTTTCTCTGAGCTTTCTTGAAAAAGACTTCTTATGAGTTGCGTTTTGGAAAATTTCCCAAGGTGAGTTATTTTAGAGTTTTCGGTTGCCACTGTTTTATACTCAAGAAAGGCAACCTGGACAAATTTGAGTCTCGTTCTTCAGACGGTGTATTTTTGAGTTATGACACTCACACTCGTGCATATCGTGTACTTAACCTTTGTTGACTCTTGCTAACGTCATCACAAGGAGTAGACTATGGAATCTATCCCTGGCAACGGCGCCAGAAAGGTTTGTTGATACTTCTTAGTGTAAGAAGTATAACTAACTATTCATATGACTATTGGTAGGTTCCGCAAGCGCACAGAATAAGTCTATTGTAGCACTTCACCCGGGAGTAACCGAGTATCGTATTTATTTCCACAGGGAAGCTACTATGGCAGAACTAACACTAGGACCGCTATGAACAACTGGTGATTCTAGCAGGGTTGATCGAAATGTGTGAATGGTGGTTGGTTTCTTACTACTACTAAAAAGAAAGAAAGACTAACTACTACTAACCTAAATCGGCTGGGTCTGGCCGATGAACAGATTAATGTTTTCCTACACACTTACGATCACAACTAACTTAGCAATAAAGGTTCTATCTAGTTCTTTGAACCGTACACACCCTCTGGACTATTTACCTCAGACGTGCACAACGAGGTTTATGATTTATGAACTAACCCAACTACGTGGTGGAATTCAAGGCTCCCAGGGCTGTCACCACCTGTTTGCTACCACAGCTATCCGGGGGGCTAGCCACAAACTAAGGTATAACTAGTCTAAGCACCGCGCTAACACTAATATATACTACTCTAATCTTGCGTCCAAAACTAGAGCACTGATTACTCAGCGAAGAACCCAAACTAGATATTAACTAAATACTAAGCTATCTATGATCGAAAGCACTCAACAAGAACAATAAGTAAAGAACTTAAAGTAAATGCTGAAAGTAGAAGAACACTAAGATAAATGAAGGAAGACTTGGAATTATACCAGAGACTTGGAAGATCCTCTATTACAACTCCAGCTCTTCTCTTCTTCACTCTCGCTCTCACTCTAAGTCTCTCAACTAGAGTGTTCCTTCACCAGAGCTTCGCTTACAAGAGAGTGAGACTAATGATGTGAGGTCTGAGTACAAATGAGCTAGGGGGTCCTATTTATAGCCTAGGGACCTAGGGTTAGGTCAGGGGGGTAAGTGAGGTGGCGGGCGCCAGCCCTAGGTGGCGGGCGCCACCCCCTGGCCCTTGGATCCATTGCCTCTTCACCAACGGCATCCAGGAGGTCCTCCAAGTCGGTTAGGGTTCGGTTAGGGTTGTCCAATAACCGTCACATGGGCAATTAGGCCTTGATTCATGTGACACTGCTTCTTAGCCCTTGGATGAACCGACTTAGGTGAGCAACGGCTGCAAATGAGCGTGGAGTGCTTCCCCTGGATTAGTGACGTGGCAGGGGGGAGTTTGGGCTTCTCCCCCCTGGCGGCCACTAGCTAGGGGTGGCAGGCGCCACCCCTCCTTGGCCCAAAGTGAGCCCAGGCAAGTGGGCTTGCTTCCTGGTGGGTCCATTTGGTCATTTTGCTCAAAAACCCTGCAATTTCCTACATTCAAATAAAACTCAAGGATAAGTGGAAATCATTAGTTTATAAAAGGTTTTTGGTTGATTTTAGGCCCTTGTGTTGCATTATATGACCTTGTTGATGCTAAGAATTTGACACTTAGTGAGCGTCAACAAGCTCCCCCAAGCTTACCTCTTGCTCGTCCTCGAGCAAGCATGGTCTTGAAATAATCTTGGAAACTCTGTGTTTTTGTTGTGTATGCCCATATTATTTTCATCATCATGGAATCGGTAACCTTCCCTGCACTCAAGATTAGAACAAAAGACCAGCAAGAAAGAAGGTTTGTCTTTTCCTTGCCTATTTTGCTAGTGAAGATATGTGGAGTTTTTGCAAGTTTTGTTTCAAAAGAAAGCATGCTTAGTAACTTCTGTGGCTCACTCGATCACTCATATTTGTATGTGGCAATGGAGGAATTATCCTCTCACTAAGACTTTATGCGGGGTTTAATGGGTAGGATAAAAGTGAGCATGCAATGCTAGCATAATTTTGCCAAGTTAGATAATTGGAGCAAAGGAGCAACAAGTCATAGGTTCAGACCAGGAATGTGCAAGTGTGTGGTATTTATTGTGGCTACTACTTTCATGGCACTTCTCCTTTCTATCTCATTTGTGGGATCATGGCTATGAATGAGAGCATTTGCTCTTTTGGATATTCTCTTTTTTTCTAGAGCACTTGCTCTTTTGAATTTTCTTTCTAGAGCACTTGCTCTTTTGAATATTCTTTTCTTTCTAGAGCACTTGCACTTTTTTTTAAATACTATAGCGATGTCCCTGAGATTTCATTATGGAGCATGATATTTTGCCATGGAGTATTCCTAACAATGAATGGAAATAAAGGCATGTTGTGTGCGTATTCTCAGTGTAAGAATAGCACTATATAGGTGGGTGCAAGTGAATTCCTTGGTCTAAAGATATGACAAGTTTCTCTACCATGACTATCAACAAAAGTCTAACTAGCTCAACACTAACATGCAGCAAGTGGAAGCTCCTACTCTAAGAGTAAAAATTATTTGGCTTTGGTAGGACTTTCTTTGCCACAGAAGTACTTAGAGCAAGTTTTTAAATTTTTCAAAATAACAACTCCACAAACTTGACTCGCTCAAGTCAAAGTAGAAACTTACTTCCCCTTTACTTAGTCTAATGCTCATGTCTCAAGTTTAGTTCTAGCATACGTTCTCCCATGATAACTCTAATGAATGGCATACATTTTTATTTATTAGAAAGACTTACGATGAGAGCGTTTCATTTATTGCTATTTATTTATTACTAATTATTTTTTTAAAGCTGGAAATTAACTAAGATAGAACTCAAATTTAAATTACTGAAAATAAAGCTGACACAAATTAAGACGGTAGTGGTACTTACCTCGATGACGGGGGTCCTCCCCCAAGCTGGCTTTTGGCGTGGTCGGATCGCATCCATCCTTGACGACGGTACATGTCGTCCCAGTTCTGCTGATTCTGCTGCAGGAGAGAAGAAATATTACCCAGTTCTCCACCAGTTTCCTGGCCGAATTCCTGGAAATTTTGGTTCAAGTTGTTCAAGTCCTGACGGATTTCCGCAGTATCCATGGTAAGTCCACTCATTTGGTGCTGAAGATATCTCATATCGCGCATCCACTCGTCCTGATGAAAGGACGAATGACGAGCAGCCTGTGGCGAGACTCCCCTATGGAAGAATTCATCACCACGGCCAGTGTACCGGGTGGATCCTCCCAAGGAATGGGTTGAACTCCCCAACTGGGATGAGTGAAAGGACGCCTCCTGGCCGTATTCCCACCGCGGATGTTGCGGTTGCTGCCAATTTGACCCTCCTGCTTGGTGCGAGCCAGGGGGTGTCAAATGACCATAGTGTGCTACTCCTTCATACTGCCCTGCATGGAAAGGGTCAAACTCCTGTGCCGCTGCTGCGGCTCTTACGGCCTCTTCTGCTGCTCGGGTCTGTGCTCGTGTCCTCCTCCTGGGAACCTGCATGATGTTCTCTCGGACCAACCTGCGGTGTTGCTCTGCCTCGGTTTCCAGGGCCAAAAGTAATGTTGGTGCATTCACAAACCAAAGTGACATGTCAGGAAGAGCGATTTTATTCACATAATCTTGGTAGATCATGTGAATCTCACCGGTCTCCTGGTTGTCACGCAAGATGTGTCCTTGCGAGAAGTGCTCCACGGTCAAAAGGTCTCGGTCACTAGGAATGTAGGAGTATATAGCGGTGTTCAGCAGACCCATGTTAAAAGCAAGTCTAGTTATCCATGATGTCATTTCAATATTTCCAGAGCGTTGATTAAATTTAGACCAGTAGTCTGCCATGGCCTTGGCGGGTGACACTTTTATGTGGTTAACTAGAGCATAAAGCAGCAGCATTTCAGGCTTTTTGATTGGTCTTAAGTCAGTTCTTGGAAAAAGTGTGATACTGATATACTTGTGAAAGAACCTGAGCATGGGGTTGTGGATATTACTTGTACGGGGCAATCCTGGGTCTCTGTTCCCAGCAATGCTTTTCCAAAAATCATTTCTATTAAAACCCGTACAAGCAGACTCCAGGTTTAGCAAGCATGAGTCATCAAAATTTAAGTGCTTACTAAACTGCCCCTACGAAAGAGTGTGCTCTTCATTAAAAAGCCGGAATATTATGTGCGTAGCAGACAATTGCATGGTAGCTAGAAATTCCATTGTGAGGGGAAGGATTCCCTCCTCATTAACCATCCATGCATCTTCCCATCCCAAAGTTCGAGAAATATAAAGAAACTCACTGTCCATACCAGTGCGACTTAGCAAGTCGGCGTCGATTCGGCAGGTGTGAATGAACTCCCTCTCACTGAGGATGTTCCGGGCCTGCCGTTCCCGATCACTCTGCCAGATGATATCATTGACAGAGTTCAGGATGCGGATCGTCGGTCCGGCCTGGTGTGAGAACGGAGAGTACCGATCCACCGACATTGCATCGGTGGATGGAGTACCCCGCCCGGCGCTCTCCTCATCACTCCCAGCAAAGCGAATGTGGGTGTTTGCTCTCGACGAACTTCCCTCACCCTTGCTCTTCTTCTTCTTTCCGGTGAAGAAGTTCTAGAGAGGGCCCATGACTTCTTTGCTAGTCCTTAGGATGGCTGATTTTTTTGTGTTTTGAGTGAGTTGTGAGAACTTGCATGGGGTGTGGGTAGTATTTATAGGCTGAGGATGGAAGGGGGAGGCTGTGAGCCTCACCCTGCTGGCGGGCGCCACCAATAAGTGGCGGGAGCCACCCCACCTTGCTCAAAAATGTCTGCAACCGACACATGAGGTTTCCTTTGTAATGTTCACTGAAATTCCAAGTGAGGAATAAAGTGGTAGGTTTAGTGCAAAGTGAAAAGAGTGCAACCCCCTAAATGGGGCAAGTGGGCTGAAAATTTCAAAGACCACTTCTTCATCCTGGTCATACTTTATGCCAGGGATGGTGGGAAACTTACTCGGGAGCAGTTTTGTACCAAAATGTGGAAATGGAGGTGGCGGGCGCCGGGAAAATGTGGCGGGCGCCACCCTCTTGGCTGAAATTTCACTCCAACTCACCCCTCCTTTCACCTAGTGCTCTCCTTGTCACTCTCCATCACATGTGCACCAGAATTTTTGGGTGGAGATGTGTCCAAAAGTTGGAGTGAAGAGGGGGAGACATGGGGAGACATGGGAGTGAGTGATTGCATTGAAATGAGCAAAGACATGGGTCTCCCTTGGTGTTATTTGGGTCTAGGAGGTAGGTGTAATAGTCTAGAGATTGGCTAGTGCTCCCTAGTGCACACTAGGCTGGCGGGCGCCAGCATGGGGTGGCGGGTGCCACCCCTATGGCTGCCATAAGCCCCCTAGGTGCCACCTAATCACTCTAGTAAACATCTACTTTGCTGGAAATTAAATTGCTTAAGTAAAAACGAAAAATTAAATGAGGGGATAAAGACTTACCTTAGCCTAACTCACCTTGGTTAGCCGCTTTGGATTCCCGATTGGTGTCGCCTTCACGGTGGTTGTGGTGGAATGTCGGAACCGACGAACCTTGATGACGGGTGTTTTTCCGGTCGCGGTGTGAACTCGAATTTCTCCTTTCCACTGATGTGGAGCTGAATTTCTCCAGCTCCTACATCAATGGTGGCTTTTGCAGTGCTCAGAAATGGCCGTCCCAAGATCAATGGCGTCCGGTGGTCGGGATTAATATCCAGAACCACGAAATCCACCGGGACAAAGAGATTCCGGATTTTCACCGGAATATTCTCTGCTATTCCCGCGGGATATCGGAGCGATTGATCGGCTAGCTGCAAACACATAGAAGTAGGGGACAAGGTATGATGATTTAATTTATCATATATTACCTTGGGCATGACGCTGACGCTTGCTCCCAGATCACAGAGTGCATGCTCGAAGTGCTGCTCTCCAATTTAACATGCGATCGTTGGGTTTCCTGGGTCCTTCTTCTTTTCTGGGAGTTGGTTTAAAATGACCGCACTGCAATCTTCGGTCAATTTAACCACATCCCTACTTGGAATTGGTTTCTTCTTATTGAGCATGTCTCTCAAATATTTTTCATAAGTTGGAACCTGCATAGCGTCAATAAATGGCACATGTATATATAATTTTTGAATTACCTCGACGAATTTCTTGAATTGGCCGTCTTCCGTCGGATTTCTGTTTTGATCTGGAAAAGGTAATACATGTGTATCATAGAATTCATGAGGAGCAGTTCGTACCTTGGATGAAGGTTCAGCTGGGGTCTCCTCTTCTTCGTCTTCTTCAACATTAACAATATTTTTCTTTGTAGCAGCATTACTACTAGGAACTAAATTAGGATGAGGTGGATCACGAGTGGATTTACCACCTCTCGTGGTTACAGTTTTTACCTCCTCATAGTATTTAATTTGAGATTTAATGTTATCTAGTTTTTGCTCTAATCTCTTATTAAAATTAATTTGTTCCTTAAATGCTTCAGAAAAATCTTTTAGTTTAGCATAAATTCCTTCTAACATTCTATCATGTTCAATTAATTTAGTATTTATGCTATCATTAATTCTACCTTAATTAGAAACTAATTTTCCAATAGGAGAATTAAATACGGAGGTTTGAGGCATACCTTTATTATTCCATTGTTGGATCATTGGAATTGGAGGTTCTCCGTAGCCACCATTATTAAGAAGGGATTTGGCATCCTCTTTCTTAATTTCTGCTTGACCTTCACTTGATGAAGCGGCTCTTTGCTGGGCGTAGTACTCCTTTGCAGCACGATCTCTCTTCTCATTTATCCTTTGCTCTAGCAATTTTACCAAAGTTTGCAGGATAACAGAATCAGCTTGCTTAAGTTCAGACATACCTCTAGCACGTTTTTTTGTCCATCCTTGATTCGCCACCATTGTCTCGATCAGTTTGGTTGCCTTCTCTACAGTGAGAGAGAGGTATGCACCTCCGGCGGCAGCATCAATGTGTTGTCGAGATTCTTGCTGGAGTCCATTGTAGAAGCTCTGGATCAAGTACCAGTCTTGCATACCATGGTGAGGACAGTATTCAATATACTCTTGTAGTCTCTCCCAAGCTTCAGTGATTGTTTCTTCGTCTCCCTGTCCAAAGTTGGAAATCTTGCTACGGACAAGAATAGTTCGACTTATCGGGCAGAACTTATTGAGGAATTGATCCGCGCATCTCACCCACATCAGCAGGTGGCCAGAGTTGAAGAGGAACCACTGCTTCGCTTTTTCCACTAATGAAAATGGAAAAAGACGAAGTCTGATGGCATCCTGCGAAACTCCCTGCACAAAAATTGTACTACATATCTCCAAAAAATTCCGGAGGTGAGCATTGGCATCCCCGGAAGGTTTGCCATTAAATGCGATAGCTTGAGCCATACGTATTAAGTGAGGTTTAAGCTCAAAATCTACATTACTAGTAGAAGGTAACACTGGAATGTGAGCAAGAATAGGCATGGAATACTCACAGAGTGTTTTGGTCGACGTCGATGTTGATTGATCGTTGGAGCAGCTTGGTTTGTCAGTCACTTTTGACTGGGATTCTTGTCTCGATGAACTCCTCTCACGAAGCTCCAAGTTCTTCCTCGGAGGAGTGAGATTAGCTCTCGCTCTCCTAAGAATGGCCTCAGGATCTTCTTGATAGTCGCTCGGAAGATTGAATCTGGCCATGACTACTTGAACGATCACAAACAACGAACAATATATATACCCGCTAGAACCACGGGGGTTAATTCAATAGAAATCACAAAGAATTAATTCTAGCCAATTGCTTCCCCAGCAACGGCGCCAGAAATGCTTATTGACTCTTGCTAACGTCGTCACAAGGAGTAGACTATGGAATCTATCCCTGGCAACGGCGCCAGAAAGGTTTGTTGATACTTCTTAGTGAAAGAAGTATAACTAACTATTCGTATGACTATTGGTAGGTTCCGCAAGCGCACAGAATAAGTCTATTGTAGCACTTCACCCGAGAGTAACCGAGTATCGTATTTATTTCCACAGGGAAGCTACTGTGGCAGAACTAACACTAGGACCGCTATGAACAACTGGTGATTCTAGCAGGGTTGATCGAAATGTGTGAATGGTGGTTGGTTTCTTACTACTACTAAAAAGAAAGAAAGACTAACTACTACTAACCTAAATCGGCTGGGTCTGGCCGATGAACAGATTAATGTTTTCCTACACACTTACGATCACAACTAACTTAGCAATAAAGGTTCTATCTAGTTCTTCGAACCGTACACACCCTCTGGACTATTTACCTTAGACGTGCACAACAAGGTTGATGATTTAAGAACTAACCCAACTACGTGGTGGAATTCAAGGCTCCCAGGGCTGTCACCACCTGTTTGCTACCACAGCTATCCGGGGGGCTAGCCACAAACTAAGGTATAACTAGTCTAAGCACCACGCTTACACTAATATATACTACTCTAATCTTGAGTCCAAAACTAGAGCACTGATTACTCAGCGAATAACCCAAACTAGATATAAACTAAATACTAAGCTATCTATGATCGAAAGCACTCAACAAGAACAATAAGTAAAGAACTTAAAGTAAATGCTGAAAGTAGAAGAACACTAAGATAAATGAAGGAAGACATGGAATTATACCAGAGACTTGGAAGCTCCTCTATTACAACTCCAGCTCTTCTCTTCTTCACTCTCGCTCTCAATCTAAGTCTCTCAACTAGAGTGTTCCTTCACCAGAGCTTCGCTTACAAGAGAGTGGGACTAATGAGGTGAGGTCTGAGTACAAATGAGCTAGGGGGTCCTATTTATAGCCTAGGGACCTAGGGTTAGGTCAGGGGGGTAAGTGAGGTGGCGGGCGCCAGCCCTAGGTGGCGGGCGCCACCCCCCTGGCCCTTGGATCCATTGCCTCTTCACCAACGGCATCCAGGAGGTCCTCCAAGTCGGTTAGGGTTCCGTTAGGGTTGTCCAATAACCGTCACATGGGCAATTAGGCCTTGATCCATGTGACACTACTTCTTAGCCCTTGGATGAACCGACTTAGGTGAGCAACGGCTGCAAATGAGCGTGGAGTGCTTCCCCTGGATCAGTGACGTGGCAGGAGGGAGTTTGGGCTTCTCCCCCCTGGCGGCCGCCAGCTAGGGGTGGCGGGCGCCACCCCTCCTTGGCCCAAAGTGAGCCCAGGCAAGTGGGCTTGCTTCCTGGTGGGTCCATTTGGTCATTTTGCTCAAAAACCCTGCAATTTCCTACATTCAAATAAAACTCAAGGACAAGTGGAAATCATTTGTTTATAAAAGGTTTTTCGTTGATTTTAGGCCCTTATGTTGCATTATATGACCTTGTTGATGCTAAGAATATGACACTTAGTGAGCGTCAACAACCTTGATACTAACCGAGTCATGGAGACATCCGATGTCACCATCGACGAGACCATGGTTTGTCCTTCTTCTTGTTTTGAGCGTCCAGGTGATCATGAGGTTGGCGAGCCTCTTTTTGATGTTGAGGACGAAGGTGCTGAAGGGATGGATGATCCAGCACCTCCTCCACCTGCTGTGCCGCAAGGAGCGGCTTCTACTACGACTCACGGCCCCGACCCTTCTTCCTCTACTACTTGGGGGCCGTGGGATCCGCCACCTCGAGCGATACCTTTTGTACCCGAGGAGGCACCAGCTGCTGTTGAGTGGGAGGCTACATCAGCTCGGGAGGCACCACGACACATCCAGCGCCTACACCCGCCTCAACAGATGATCGACAGCATCGGCGAACGTGTCACTCGGTCAAGGTCACAACAAATCTCTCAATTTGCTCATTCTGCATTTGTTGCTGATTTTGAACCCCGAGATGTTGGACACGCTTTGATGGATCCAGATTTGGTTAATGCCATGCATGAGGAGCTTGAGAACTTTGAGAGAAATCGGGTTTGGGTTCTTGTTCCTCTTCCTCCTAAGTGTCATCCTATTGGGACAAAATGGGTTTTCAAAAACAAACAAGGAGAAGATGGCCATGTTGTAAGAAACAAGGCCAAACTTGTAGCCCGGGGGTATAGTCAGAAGGAGGGGATAGACTATGAGGAGACTTTTGGTCCTGTAGCTCGTTTGGAGGCAATTAGGATACTCTTGGCTTTTGCTGAATCCAAAGGGTTTAAACTTTTTCAAATGGATGTCAAGAGTGCCTTCTTAAACGGCTACATAGAAGAGGAGGTGTATGTGAAACAACCCCCCGGTTTCGAAAATCCCAAGTTTCCAAACCATGTTTTTAAACTTCACAAAGCTTTGTATGGTTTGAAACAAGCCCCTAGAGCCTGGTATGATAGGTTGAAAACCTTTTTGCTTGCTAAGGGTTTTAAAATGGGATGTGTGGATAAAACGCTCTTTCTCCTCAAGCAAGGCAATGATACTCTCTTGATCCAGATTTATGTGGATGATATCATTTTTGGTGGTTCTTCTCATGCTTTGGTTGCCAAGTTTGCAGATACTATGAGCAGGGAGTTTGAGATGAGCATGTTGGGCGAGTTGACATTTTTCCTCGGATTGCAAATCAAGCAATCTCGAGAGGGAACGTTTGTGCACCAGGGTAAGTATACCAAGGATATTCTGAAGAAATTCGATATGGGTGAGGCAAAACCTCTTCCAACACCCATGTCGACCACGACGGCCCTGAATGCAGACAAGGATGGAGAAGCTGTGGACCAGAAGGAGTACCGGAGTATGATCGGGTCGCTGCTGTACCTGACGGCGACACGCCCGGGCATTCAGTTCGCGGTGTGTCTTGGCGCACGCTTTCAGTCGTCGCCATGCACCTCTCACTATCAGGTGGTCAAGCGCATTATGAGGTACTTATGCTTCACTCCAGAATTTGGGATTTGGTATTCTGCTTCCTCCACCCTCTCCCTTTGTGGTTATTCCGATGCCGATTTTGCTGGTTGCCGGATTGAGCGCAAGTCCACTTCTGGGACTTGTCAGTTTATTGGTTCTTCTCTTGTATCGTGGTCTTCTCGCAAGCAGTCTAGTGTCGCCCAGTCTACCACGGAGGCTGAGTATGTTGCTGCGGCTAGCTGCTATTCCCAATTGCTTTGGATGATGGCCACTTTGCGTGATTTTGGTCTGAGCTTTTCTCGCGTTCCATTGCTATGTGACAGCATGAGTGCTATTAGCGTCGCTAAGAACCCCGTGCTGCACTCTAAGACCAAACACATTGATGTGCGCTTTCATTTTCTGCGAGACCACTATGAGAAGGGTGATATCGACCTTCGCCATGTCGATACTCATCATCAGTTGGCTGATATTTTCACCAAGCCTTTGGACCAATCGACTTTTGCTAGGTTGAGAGGTGAGCTTGGTGTGTGTTTTCCCTTTTAGACTGACTTTGTGTTATAAACTGACTTTGTGTTTTTCATTTGGTTTCATCATGCATCTTTGCATTTCATCTTGCATATTTACATTCAGAGCTTCATGTATATAATCTTTACAATGTGCCTATGCTCTGTAGAGTACTTGCTCCGATGCTTTTTGATGATGCTTGTAGCTTATGCTCTTTCTGATCACTGATACATGTGGTGAGCTGAGCTATTTTATGAATGGTGAATTTGCTTAATGAACATAAAACTTGAAAATGTTCACCATTGAGATATGCAACTAGCATGTGTAGTATATGTTGACCTCACTTGTGCTTTTCATATATGCTAGGTTGCTATGTCTCTAGTTCTGAATCATTCACTTGCTTGGTATGTTCATATGCTGTTTTAATTCTGAACCAAGTTAAGTGAATTGGAAAGATCGAGATGGGATTACTTGTCAGCACATCACAGTTTCGAGACTGTTTCTCATTGCACTTTGAGTTAAACTTGAGCTGTGTAGTGTATGACCGAAACTGTTGCTTTAAGCTTCTAATTGCTTTTGCATAGGCTTCGCACAGTTGAAAAGTTAGGCAATGACAAGCTTTCAACCACTCGCAATCACATGCTGAAATTTTGAACTTGTGTAATCTTAACCGCTGCAACTCTGATAAAATTTGCATACACAAGTCTATGTTTCATTCTATAGCATGATGGTTGAACTGTGCTAGGGGTAGTTCACCTTGTATACATGTTTAGCACTTGTTTGACTTTCTGTCTATACATGCTTAGTGCTACCTTGATGGTGAATACCTTTTTGGCTGAAAACTGTTCTTTTTGCTCTCATGTTCATATTTCGTATTTGGTGATCAGTTTGAGCCTTTGCTAGCATTCTGTGCATTTTATGAGTCATCGGATCAGTACTTTGTTGAGCATCTTCATATTCTATCGACTATATTCATGAAGCTGCTAACTTGCATTTTTAACTCATATGCATTTGGAGGGGAGTTATTCTGTCAAGGGGGAGAAATTTGCTTGATGGTGCATTTTCAACTAAGGGGGAGAAAATATTGACAAATCATGTGTGCTCTCTGTGTTCGAGAGATTTCCTGGTTGTGTGCACTATTTGAGGGGGAGTTTCTGAGCTGGTAGCTAGTTGTGTTGAGCCTTTGCCTCTGTCTTGAGGAACTAGCACTTTTACTTTTATGCTCTTCAGTTGATATCAAGCTTTCCTCTGTTGGTATCGAGCTTCCTCGCTAGCGGTGTTGAGCCCGGTCTGCCTCTTCTTGAGGGCTAGCTCTGTTTTGCTTGAATTTCAGTTGATTTTTTAATTGGTATCAAGTTTTCTTGCTAGCGGTGTTGAGCCTGTTCTACCTCTTCTTGAGGGCTAGCTTTGCTTTGCTTGGTTGCGTCGAGTCGTTGCCCATGTCTTTGGGAACCAAGTTGTTCTGCTCTTTCCACTTGACCTTCTTCGGCTTTGTTAAGCTTTTGCGTCATTTGGTCGAGTTATCTCTCCTTTCTCCTTCCTTCCTCTATTCCATTATGATTTGTGTTGGTAGTTCACAATGCACTCATCAAGGGGGAGATTGCGGATACATGGGTGTATGCCGAGTCTCTGAGTAATGAGTGATTGTCAACTGGGATAATGCGCATGTTCTTTGGCTTGTGTTGTGCAGGTGTCGAGCACGGATACAGTGATCAAAGGCAAGGTGAAGGTCAAGTAGAGACGTGCCGTGCCGATGGACCGAGAGTGGCGAAGGGCGGACGTGAGGCTTGGACTGAGGGACCGGTGGCCCGAGGATCAGCTGTGGTGGCTGACAGCCTGGGACAGCGATGAGCGAAGACTTACGGGTGGACGGGGTGCACGGGCGGTGCATCCCTTCTACGGCTCGGTTTGGTGGTTGAGCCACAGAAAAACCACCGAGTAGACGGTTTCCAGGTTTGGGCCTCAAAACCTGGGCACTGATGGTTTCCGAGTTTGGGCCACAAAACTCGGGCTGAGGATGGTTTCCAGGTTTGGGCCTCAAAACCTGGGTGCTGCGGGTTTCTGAGTTTGGGCCACAAAACTCAGGCGATGGTCGGCTAGTTTCCCGGTTTGGGCCTCAAAACCGGGGGTTGGCTGTGAAGGCTGGTTTCCCGGTTTGGGCCACAAAACCGGGGGGCGACGTCCGGGAAAAGGACAAGCAGAGCGGTGGCGGCACGGGGCGGCGATCGGTGAGGTTGCGTCGAGGCAACGCTACCAGTTATGCGGGCGTGGCCGTCGGATCACCACCTACCATGAGTTGGTCCAGAATAACCCTAGGGTTTAGCTGGTTCGCTCTGGAAGTAGTAAGGGGTAGAGTGGGAATTAGAATTAGGATAAGTAGAGGGAGACACCCACCTCCCATCCTATCTCAGTCATTTGCTCTTTGCCTTCTAGGTTTTCCTGCTCTCCCAATCCCCTGCTGTAGCAACTGAGATCCGCAGTGAACCATACCTCTGTGTACTGGAGATTTTGAGGAAGTGAGACCGTAATCTCACTGTTGTAGCGTGTGGTAGCAACACGGTTGTAGATCGATGTGTTGATTCGCGTTTTGTTCGTGTTCTTCGCGTTCTTCATTTTGTCCACGATTTTCCCGTCACTCGATCTCCCTCTCTACTGCGTCTTTTCAAAATCCGTTTGAATCAACTTGTTCTTTATAGTGAGGAGATCATTTCCACCGAAAGAATTCATCTAACTCCTCACGAACAAGTAGATCGGGTTGATTTCGTTTTCGTGGCGCTTTTTCGTTCATACTCCTCCCTTTTGATTTCCCGGTGATTGAGTTGATTTGAGCGGATGATTTCTTGGGGATAGTCTCCTAACTACCTCGTGATCATCTTCTCCAAGTTTGGGAATGTGGGATTGAGTTTTGATTCGGATTTGGGAGGTTGTGTGTGAAGGGCGACTGAAATCGCCTTCACTGGGTGGTCGCGGACAGTCCCCGGTTTGACCGGCGGACAGTCCGCGCGTCGGGGACGAGCCGGACCAGTAGCTGTGTTCCTCGGGCGTTTTGCTTTTGAGTGACCGGCGGACAATCCGCCGTTGGAGTTCGCGGACAGTCCGGGAACGTCCAGGGGACTTGCAGCCTCTATGCTGTTCGGTGATTTTTGCCAGCGGACAGTCCGGGATCGGCTGGCGGACAGTCCGCAGTAGCCGCGGACAGTCCGGGACCTGCAGTCCAGACAGTCCGGGATTTGGCTGAAGCCTCCGGTTTAGTTCATTTGCTCTCCCGGCTTCTTCGCTTGGTTTCCGGACTTCTCGATTGGTTCTTTAGTTCACCTAGGAACCTCTCTAAGTATCTTTGCTACTTGTTAGCATCGGTATTTGGGGATTTCCCGACGTAGCCTTCAATCTACGTTTGGGACTCGGTCTTTAGGAGTTGAACTTGAGTCGAAGCTTTTGGTGCATGGCTTGCTATCGCTTTGTGGTGCCTCGCTGTGATCCTAGGGATCATCCACCCTCTTCCAAGGGTCGTGGGCATCACGGTTTTGATGGTGCTTGGCTTGCTATCGCTTTGTGGTGCCTCGCTGTGATCCTAGGGATCATTCACCCTCTTCCAAGGGTCGTGGGCATCACGGTTTTGACCGTAGCTTTTGGGGACAAAAGGCCAAAGTTTCGAGAGAAATTTTTGAGCTCCCATTCACCCCCCCCTCTGGTCGCCTTGCTATTGCATTCTCGGTCCTTCAGGAGCCGAAGGACTAGAGATGGTCGGAGAGTTGTCGCAGCGCCTGGTGCTGGAACATAGATGTCGCGTCACGTAGTCCGAAGCAGATGGAGTTTGTTGATGAAGCGTGGCGACGGGCCGGATGCAGATCCGATTTGGGCGGCGGGCGGGTTGAGTGCTGGAGACTCCCGATGGCGTACGTGGGCGGTGTTGGAGATGAAGACGACCAGAAAGCTGCACGCGAACTACCTCGATGGCGTCGATGCACTCCGCGATCCCTTGATAGGCGTGGTCGGTGGCTTCGATCAGGTCGTCGCAGGGCATGATTCTCGGTGCGCGGAGCACCAGCATGATGACGCGCTGGGTGGAAGGCAAGGCGTCCGGCGCAGGATGCTACGCAGATTCTATGGTCTTCGGAGCGGGGGCGGAGTCGCCAATGGTCCAGATCATAGATCCGATCTGGAAAGTGGTGCCGGCCTCCGGAAGAACCATGGAGCGAGGGAAAGTGACCGCTTGGCAGATCATGGTGTCGTAGCACACACCCCCTACCTGGCACGCCAACTGTCGACGGAATATGGTCGGTAGTCTACCGAGGGGTATGCCCAAGGTAGTTGATTAGATGGTGGAGGCGTCCGAGACGTCTACACAAGCATAAACACAGGGATGAGAGAGGCGATTTAGACAGGTTCGGGCCGGCGAGTCGCCCTAATACCCTACGTCCTGTGTTCTGGTGGCTGGTTTGTATTGCAGGATTGGAATATGACGTGAGTGTGGAGGGGGTCCCTACTCGCCTTATATAGCTGGGGAGCAGGGTTACAACTTGCTGATTCCTAACAGATTACAATTGGTTCCTTCTAGCAAGGAATCCTGGTCTATCTATCAAGATCTTCCTTGGCGAGCAAGTCATCAGGAGAGTCCTTGGCGGTTGCGACGGCCTGGTCGCGAGCCGCAAGGCCTTCCGATTGGGTCATACTTGGCGACTAGCCCAAGTGGGTCCATGGGGGTATATGGAGATAATATCCCCACATGCACCACGTGTCTTCAACGCCTACTACCAAGCTTGAGTACTAAGTGGATACACTTCACCTTGCGGTGAATGTATTTTCTTTTTCATGATATTTCAAGGATGTTTCGTCAAAGTGGATTTGCACAGACTTCTACTAGGACCTAGCTGTCCCTTATAGTCTTGCAAGCTTCAAGTAGATACACTTCACTAGAAGAAAGATCTTTAAAAAAATTTCAGCACTTTACATCCTTTCGGCAGAACAGTTCCAAATTACAACGGATGTGATCTGGTCTCTTGTAATGTTTCAGTGTTCCTAACCAGTTTTAACTGGTCGGAAGATCTCTCCAGATGTGTTCCCGGTCAGACAATCTGGTCGGAGGTCGTCTCCAACATCACTCAGGTTAAGCGACTAGGTCGAACCTACTCGGAAGGCATCACAATGCTCTGCTCGACGGATACAAAGTGATCGGGGACTAGCTGTGGGAATATTACCTCTGTATACACCCATAGACCTACTTGGGCTCTTCGTCAAGGACAGCCCAGCTCGCGAGGTCCTGTAGCACGCGATGAGTCTGTTATGCTCACCAGGGACTCTCATGAAGCATTGCGTGCCAAGAAAGATCCTAGAGTTAGATCCAGATTCCTGGTGTTAAGGAACCGGTTGTAATCTGTTAGGATTTGAAAATTGTAACTCTGCTCCCGGACTATAAGATGAGCAAGGACCCTCTTTCAAACTATCCAATCTCACCAGATAATATAACCACCAGAACATAGAACGTACGGTATTACGGCGACTTGTCAGCCTGAACCTGTCTAAATCGCCGTGTTCGTCCCTGTGTTTATGCTAGAGTAGCCGTCTCGCGCACCTCCTCAAACTAATCTACTACCTTGAGCATGCACCTCCTCAAACTAATCTACTACCACTACTACAGAGCAGGGTCTTTGGCCGATTCTCAAAATCGCCATTTGTCTCGGCGTTTTTGCCGCCCGGGACTAATAGACCCTTTAGTCCCGGTCGCTAACATGGACCGGGACTAAAGGGTCTGCCCCAACGGCTACTGCGCAGATCTGTCGGGGCAGGGACCCTTTAGTCCCAGTCTGTGTTACCAACTGGGACTAAAGGGCACTCTTTAGTCCCGGTTGGTGCCACAGACCGGGACTAAAGATTTAGCCCCAGTTTGTGGCTTGCCTCGGGACAAATGATCACCTTTTAGCCCCAGTTTTTAATACAAATCGGGACTAAAGCTCCCCGGCTTATAACCTGCCAACTTCTTCCTCCCCGAGCCAGAGACATTCAAATTTCAGTGAGCTTCCTTGCTTGTTCTTGCTGTTGCTATTGCTTGTTCTTCATTGTTCTTCTTCTCCGACGTCAATTGGTGATCTTCTTCGACTCCGTCATCATCTCTTTGCGTTGAGGTAACTATTTTCATCTCCTACCATGTCTTTTGAATATGAGAGAAATTTAATTAAAATATATAGTTTGCAAGAACAAGCATAGAGAGTTGAGTAGTTTAAATTGGTTCATCACAATCACTTGAAAGTTTTCTATTGCTAGGTAGTATCCATTGTATATTTCATACTTATGCAAGACGAGTAATAATGAATTTTAGTGTCTTTTAGTTAATTTTCTTTAGAAAAATGTGAAATTTATAATAGTTTGCAACAATGAATATAGAGAGTAGACGATGTGGAAATTGGTATTGTTATATCATATTTTTTTGATTATCTAAACAAATAGATAAATTTAGAGTCTTTTTTATTTATAATTGTTTAGAAAATTAGGAATTTGCATGTAATAGTTTAAAAAATGAGTATGGATATAGTAGATGGCAACCGTGACCGGGTCCTCAACCTCTCATCATCAGGATCCAAAGTGTTTGCGGTCGGATCTTCCTCTCATTGCTTGCGGCGAGTGTAAGCAGAAGATTGTGAAGGAGTACTGAGTGAAAAAAGAGGGAATCAACAAGGGTCGTATATTCTACAAGTGTCCGGACCATGAGGTGGTTATTATTTACCCGCATTTGATTAATATGGTTCATTTGTATCGGTTTTGCTTGATGATGTTGTTTAAATTCCTTATTCTTAGTTCTAATTGCAGTGGGAGGACACCGGTGGATGTAAAGGTTGGTACTAGGAGGAAGAGTACGTTCAACACGTACGAAATTCTATTGCACAGGAGGTTGCCGCTGAAGGTGATGAGGCAGTGAGTCAGCCGCAGCAGCCCATCCATGCTGATGAAGCGAATGATCTGTCTATTTTAGTTGGGATCGGACACGAACTAATTATGTTTCTTAAGTGCATTTTAGTTTTAGTTTTTTAGTGCTAGCTGTGATTTTCTTCGTTGTACTCAAGCTTGCTTGAATTAATCAATCATGTGATGTCATGAGTGTTGTGCAATAACATGAGAAACTACTAAGTGCATGGTTGTAATATTTAATGCAGATGTTGTCACGCAATTGGATGTATAATGTTGATCACCGCTCCAAAGAGATCATTGCTGGCGTGCACTATTTCTTAGGTGTGGCTGAGGCAAACAAGCAGGATGGTTTCATGTGCTACCCATGCGTCGTCTGTAAGAATTTGAAGGAATATTCATGCTCAAGGACTCTTCATACGCATTTGTTGAAGTCGGGTTTCGTAACAAACTATATTTGTTGGACGAAGCATGGAGAAAGGGGGGTTGTAATGGATGATGGTGAAGAAGGTGAAGAAAATTGGCCCACGTCGATATTATTGCTCAGTACGGTGCCTACTATGATGTTGGAGTGGGGGAGATGGTGAAAAAGATGCGGCAGCGGCAGAAGATGTGGCAACTGATGTTGATGCTCTTGGTGATGTCATTCGTGATGCACAAAGAGAATGTGAAAGTGACAAGGAGAAGGTCAAGTTCGAGCGCATGCTAGAGGATCATAGGAAATTGCTATATCCCACTGCTGAAGATGGCCAAAAAAAGCTGGGTACTACACTGGAACTGCTGCAATGGAAGGCAAAGAATGGTACATCCGACAAGACAATTGGGCAGTTATTGAAGATAATGAAAAAGATGCTTCCGAAAGCGAATGAATTGCCCACCACTACGTTCGAAGCAAAACAGGTCGTCTGCCCTTTGGAATTGGAAATCCAGCAGATACACGCATGTCCTAATGACTGCATCCTGTACCGTTGGGAGGAATACGAGAATTTGGATGCATGCCCGGGATGTGAAGCATTGCGGTATAAGATAAGGCGAGATGATCCTGCCGACGTAGAGGGTGAAGAACGTCCCAGCAGGAAGAAAATCCCTGCCAAGGTTATGTGGTATGCTCCTATAATACCACGCTTGAAACGTTTGTTCAGAAATAAAGATAATGCAAAGTTGTTGCGGTGGCATAAAGAAGACCGTAATGTAGACAATATGCTGAGGCACCCAGCTGATGGATCCCAGTGGAGAGCGATACACAGAGAATTCCAGAGTTTGCAGATGAGGCTAGAAACTTGAGGTTCACTTTAAGTACGGATGGTTTTGATCCTTTTGGGGAGCAAAGCAGTAGTCATAGCACTTGGCCAGTTACTCTATGTATCTACAACCTTCCTCCGTGGTTATGCATGAAGCAGAAGTTCATTATGATGTCGTTGCTCATCCAAGGGCCGAAGCAACCTGGCAACGACATCGATGTCTACCTGAGGCCATTAGTTGAGGAACTTCTACTTCTATGGAGCAAACCAGGCATACGCGTGTGGGATGAGTACAAACAGGAACACTTTGACCTGCGAGCATTATTGTTCGTAACAATCAATGATTGGCCGGCTCTAAGTAATCTTTCATGCCAGACAAACAAGGGATATAATGCATGCACACACACTGTTTCGAAGACTGTTGACATTGTTTATCTATCACAATTAAAGGATAAATAAATATGAAAAGGGTATGAATTCAATCACCAAGGATTAGAGTTTTAATTGACAATATTCCACGAGTTTTGGTGAACTATGATTCTGCAGGGACTAAACCAGAAATCAACACAGATAGCTTCCCCTAGAAGGCAACCGACGAAAGATAATCGAACCGACGCATCAGGAATATTCTAGAAGAATCTAGAGGATACCAGAAGACACCAGGAGGCCGGGCACCCCGTGACACGGCCAGGTGGGACCGACCGGTGCCACCACCAGACCGACCGGTCGGCCCCTGGGCCCGCTGGACTCCGCCGTCTGGAACCTTCCTCCACCGCCTATGTGAAGGACCGAAAATGCTATAGCAAGGCGACTAGAGGTGGGGGTGAATGGGAGCCTAAAATTTCTTCTCAGAAATTACAGCCTCTGTCCCAACAAAATCAACCCCAAAAGCTTCGGACTCAAACGTGATGCCTACGACCCTAGAAAGAGGGTGGATGATCCCTAGGATCACAGCGAGGCACCACACAAGGGAGCAAACCAAAACCCCAAAACTCCAAGTCAAGTTCGTACCCAAAAGACCACCCCAAACATAGATAGACGGCTACGTCGGGATTCCTCCAAATACCAATGCTAACGCGTAGCAAAGATATGTAGAGAGGTTCCTAGGTGAACTATAGGAGCAAACGAGAAGTCCTGAAACAAAGCAGAAAAGCCGGGAGAGCAAACGCACTGAAAGTCAGCTCTCAGCAGGATCCCGGACTGTCCGGGCTGCTGGTGCCGGACTGTCCGGTCAAGGGCGGACTGTCCACGCCTGGAAGTCCGGACTGTCCGCAGGCAAAAGACCCAAAAACGAACTGTTCTGAAACAGCTCTGGACAGGTCCCGGACAGTCCGCGGTTTGCACGACAGACTGTCCACGGTTCACGTGAACAGTGAACTCCGAGTGTCCGGTGCCTGCCCTGTGCAGCGTCCGATGAAGACCCCGGACTGTCCGCGGGTCCTGGCGGACTGTCCGCCGGCTACGAAGAAAAACAGCAACGCTGCTGCAAAGTCCCTGCTCGGTCCTGGACTGTCCGTGCCCAACACTGGCGGACTGTCCGCCGGTCACCCGAGGGGAAAAACGCCCGAGGCCAATAGCCACTGCTCGGCTGGAAACGCGATGCGCGGACTGTCCGCGGCCTATATGGCGGACTGTCCGCGACCTCCCAGAACACCCAAAAATGCCACGGGACAACCCAAAATCGATTGGATCTTCACCAAATCAAACGGGGCTGCAACCAAACTTCTCCCAAGTGTTCTTCTATGTGTTGGGAAGCTAATCCTAGGATATCATCGCTTCAACCCAACTATACCATGAGAAATCCGAAGAACACTAGAAAAGGGGAAGAGGGAAGAACAAAAACGATTTCGACCCATCTACTTGTTCGTGAGGGTAGAGATGAATTCCTTCGGTGGAAATGTTCTCCTCACATCAAAGAACAAGTTGATTCAAACGGAATCGCAAAAGACGCAGCGTAGAGGGAGATCGAGTGAGGGGAAAATCGTGGAGAAAAGAAGAACGCGAAGAACAAATTCAAACGCGAATTCAACCACGAATTTGATCCTTGGATTCAGCAAGATGAATGATTAAGCACTCGGTGTCGGGCTACAAGCCAATCCTAGCAACACAAAACTTAGATGGCAAAAAGCTCAAGAACAAGAGCCAACTCTCCCTAACCCTAGCCTTCTCTCACAGGAACAAAATGAGAGAGACACCTCCAGAGTTCCCAAGGATACAGCTGCCCTAGCAGCCCCCCTCATATATATAGGCGCACGTCCAAAGACCAAAACGCCCTTACATTAAGCACTCAACCCAAATACCCCCTAGGGGTAAAACCGTCCAGTCCGGTCAATCTTCATCCGACGGCCACGCCCGCACATCCGGTAGCTTTGCCTCGACGCGACCTCCCTGATGCCGCCACGTGCCGTCATGTCGACCACCGCGCCTTCCTCGTGGATAGCTTCGCCGCCGCGCCAGCCTCTCCACGCCGCCACGCGTCGACCGTCCTTTCGGACCAACCCCGGTTTTGAGGCCCAAACCTGTAAACCCGCCAGCCCAGGTTTTGAGGCCCAAACGTGGCAAACCGTCCACCCCGAGTTTTGAGGCCCAAACTCGAAAACCCGCAACCCAGGTTTTGAGGCCCAAACCTGGAAACCGTCCACGCCGAGTTTGAGGCCCAAACTCGGAAATCGGCCACCCCAGGTTTTGAGGCCCAAACCTGGAAACCGTCGATGGTAGCTTTTTGAGGCTCAGCTACCGAACCCGCACCGTAGACGGGATGTGGTTCGCACACCCCGACCACCGGCACCGATGCCGATGCATGTCCAGCCTCCCGCCGAGCACAACGCCTTCGCCATCCTACTTGACTCGGCCGACGGCACTTGCGCCGCACGCAAGCCCGTGTCCGACCTCCCGCCAAGTGTCACGACGCTACGTCTTCCTCCCGACTCGGCCGATGCATCGCACATCCCATGTGCTCTCGCTCGCCGATGCCACGTGTCAGCTACCACAGCTGGTCCTCCGGCCTCTGGTCCGTCAGTCCAAGCCTCACGTCCGCCCTTCACCGCTCTGGCTACATCGGCATGGCACGTCCGCCGCACGGCACGCCCATCCTTCACCGCTCCCGGTCCGTCGGCACGGCACGTCTCTACTTGACCTTCACCTCGCCATTGACCACTGTATCCGAGCTCCACACCTGCACATCAACACAGCCAAGAGACACATGTCGCAAACGCACACCCACACAGAAACACCACACAACTCAATGCCACCGGTTAGTCATAAACATGAAGCACATAGCGAGATAATGACTCAACCGGGTAAAAGCCTCAAACCTTCCTCATCAAAGTCAATCATTCATCATATATGTTCTCAATCTCCCCCTTGATGAATGCTTTGACTAACAATGAACCAAAAAGGAAGGGTTTGAAGGAAAGCATCATTCAAGTGCCCAAAAGCCAAGCAAAAGTGAACACAAGGCTACTTGAGATAAGGAAGGATCATGAAAACTCAAATAAAAGCTCTCGGTCCCGACAAAAACGGGAAAAGCGGGCAAAGCCTCCACACAACCGAAGAGTGAAGATAAATAAGAGTTTCATGAAATCCCAAAGGGTACTCGAAAACCAATCTCAAATAAATTGTCAAACGATCATCACAAAAGAGAGACCAAGGTACTCGAAAACCAATCTCAAATAAATTGTCAAACGATCATTACAAAAGAGAGACCAAGGTACTTATCCACTTGGGTTTGGGTCAATTTCTCCGCTTTTTCTCTTTCTCTTTCGTTTTCTCCCTTGATGATTGAATTGACAAAGACTAGGGACAAGAGATGGTTTGAGATACCATAACCAAAACTTGGTCCCCAAAGATATGGGCAACGGCTCAACGCAACCAAGTAAGGGATCCGAGCAACAACTCAACAATGAGCAAAACTCGATCACATAGAGCAAAAGACTTGATTCCCAAAGACATGGGCAACGGCTCGACGCAACCAAGTCAAAAATGAGCTAGTCCTCAAGAAGAGGCAGAAAAAGGCTCAACACCACTAGCTCAAGGCTCAACACCAAATGAGGCTGAAACAACGCATAAGAGCGGAAAACTGATCACAGACAGCCAAGAATTGGTGAAAACAGCTAGTTCCTTAAGACAGAGGCACATAGGCTCGACGCAACTAGCTGAAGGGTCCATACCAATCGAAAATACCAAGCAAAACTGCTAGTCCCTCTAGATAGAGGCAAAAATGGCTCAACACGACTAGCAGGCTCGATACCGACTGAGAAAAACCACAAGAGAAGCTCTACACTAAATGGAGCACAAACACTCGGAGCACGCGGAGAAGCAGCAAGACAAAAGCGACTCCCCTGAAAGCAAGCCTATATACAAAAGCTATGCAACAAAGCTCATGACACCAATTGCATTCCATACCAAAAGATGGATACCAATTGAAACACATAAAAGAGCTATACCAAAATGAAGAAGGACATGAAAGAGCTAAACTCCCCCTTGCTCAAAGCTCTCGCCAAAATGCATGACTCTCCCCTTTGTGCCAACACTCAAGCTCCCCCTTGCAAACAGCTTCTCCCCCTTGACAAAAGGGAACATGCTGAGGGGTTTTGACATTTTTCACAAAGTTGACACAAACACAAGACAAGTCATCAACCAAAAGCATATGGGGGCTATGAAATGCACTGAAAGTGACCACAAAGTGTATCGGAGCTGGGGGTATGTACACTAAGCTAAAAATGCATGATATGCAGAATGCAACAGCTTCAAGTGTATAGCAATCAGAATGAAAAGATGCTCAAAAGGGTGCTGCCCTGAAAGTATAGCAACCAATACAAATGCTAGCAAAGGCTCAAACTGATCAAATGAATACGAAATATGAACAATTAAGCATATGAGCAATTTTAAGCCATTTAAAAGGAGTTCACCACTAAAATAGCACTTAGCATGAATAGACAGGAAATCAGACAAGTGCTAACTCAAGTATACCAGGTGAACTACCCCTAGCAAAGTTCAATCATCATGCAATAGAGTGAAGCATAGACTTGTGTTATTTTCAATATTTTATCAGAGATTGCAGCAGTATTAACACAAGTTCATATTAAAAGCATGTGATTGCGAGAGGTTAAAGCATGGTCATTGCCTAACTTTCAACCGGGCTAAGCCTATGCAATAAAAGCAATCGGAAGCTTAAAGCACCGGTTTCGGTCTTACACTACACGGCTCAAGTTTAACTCAATTGTTCAATGAGAAACAGTCTCGATACCGTGATGTGCTGACACATGCAATCCATCTCGATCTTTTCATTTCACTAATACTTGGATCAAATTTTAAGCACAATGTAAATATGAATAATCCAAGCAAGTGAATGACTCAGTGCAAGAGACATAGCAACCTAGCATACAAAAGATAGCACAAGTGATCTCAACACATCCTACCCATGCTAGTTGCCAATCTCAATGGTGAACAAATTAAAGGTTTCATAGTTGATTAGTCAAGTTCACCATTTGCAAAAATATCTTAGATCATAACATGTATCAAGTGATCACAAAGAGCCTAGGCTACAAGCATCATCATGAATAAACAGGGCATACCAAAAAGAGCATAGTCTCATTCTCATTAATATATACATGAAGCTCTAAAATGCAAGATATACATGATGATATGCATGCAAAAGCTTGTCTATCAAAGACAAAGCAAAACTAGCCTAAAAAGGAAAACCCAAAACAAAAGGGTATCGGAGAAGTCCAACTAAGATACTACAAGAAAAATGCTTCCCCAACTAAAAGGGAAACACACACCAAAGACACAAATAAAGAGCCAAGAAATGCTCAAGCGACAGCCAGCAAAATCCACATCGAAAAGACCACACAACAGAAAGAGGTCGAAGAAGGAGAGTACCAAAAACCGAACTCAGAAGTGTGTCAGAGGTACCTCATGAAGCATGACCGCCTGCTGGTGTGATACTTGAGGGGACGCCTGAAACTGCTGAAATCTTCGGGGCACCTGCCTCGCCGAAGTCGTCTCCCCCTCGACTGATGCTGTCGCTCCCATAGGTGCAGCTAGTGCTCACTGGAGAGCTGCTCGAACGGAACCCCAAGTAGTGGAAGAAGAGGGTTCGGGTCCGTGAGCCGAAATGCTCTCTCCAAGCTCCTGTTCTCCTGCACACTCAAAAGCAGAAGAAACACAAGGCGTTGTCTTGTACAGTGTGACCTCAAGGTCTCCACGAAAACGGTTAGTCACATAAAAGCATAAGGTGAACTCTCAGCAAAAAGAGATCTACCTATGAATGATACCGCAAGGAGATATGAACTCAACCTAGTCAAGACTACCATGCAATAGGATAGAGCAGTAATAGCAAAATGCAGCCTAAAGACATGATCAACCCAAACACAGCCTAACCCACACATGCTACAATGCAAGATAATGATAGCAATAGACCCAAAAGCATGTAACATGATAAAATCGTGGAAAGGCTAGTGCTTCAACCTAATCATATCAACAGGGTACATGTAGCTACACAAAACTAGCACCTGAATAGTGATACTAATGAATCATACCACTACAAACAAAGCTCATGGAGAAGTATGGTATAAAAGCATGGCACAATGTTCATGAGGATCACCAACTAGCATGAAAAGTGCTCCCTCCACAAAAGCTATACACAAAGCTAGCATGACATGATATACAAGAAAATGTACATGCAAGAACTATACAAGTGAGCACATGAAGAACCATCTCATACCACAAGACATAGATCATGGATGTACAAGGTATGAGTGTATATGAAGGCTCACTAGATAGCAAAAGCCTCTTTGGAGGCAAATCTAAGCGGGGTGTAGAGAACCATCAACTCTTGATCACATCTAAAAGATCAAGCTCCATCAGGCGCATGTTCTCCACCCCACGTCCTCATATCTACACACAAGAGGACAAAATAACCCGAGTCTTGGATCCCGAAGGGTTAAGCATGTACTTGGGAATCCAAGACTTGGTCACAAATCTCAACTTATCTTGTGGGTTAGCATGATGCAAATGTTGGTTCAAATGCAATTGTGAAGCACCCTTGAAGCATTCCTCAAAAGGACAACCGACAGAAGAACGAGTCGTACCAGCGGGAAAGGAGGCAAACATCTTCCAAGGTTTTTGTAGAAGAACCAATAGAAGCATCATGAAAAGCATGACGTGGACCAAGGGAAGAAGCACTAGAAGCATGTCCATGACCATGACCTATCCCACTAGAAAAAGGAGTCATAAAACCCATCACAAAGAGGGGCTTCTTACTAGGAGCACAAGCGTTCATGCCATGAGAAGGGCTATGAACACCATCTTCCTAGAAGAGTGAGCTTGGCGCAAAACGTTTGGCACGCCGATAGCAAAAGCTTTCTTGATGCCCATCTTTCTCACAAAAGAGCAATGGTACAAAGGCCTACTGGAAGGCACACCATTCTCCGACAAGTGAGGAAGTCCCTTGGGGCTTAGAACAAGAAGCATCAACAACCAACTTGGTGCCAACGCTAGGAGCACACGTGCCATGGGAAAGGCTACGCGGCTTCCTAAAAGCCTTAGCTCGAATACGCCGTTCGTGTGCTTGACACGGCGAAAACAAAAATCGAATGAATGTCCATCCTTCTTGCAAAAGGTGCAATGAAAAACCGGATTGGGAGCACGAGTCCCAAAAATATGAGAAGCACCCTTATCAAGAGAAGTCCCTTGGACATCATCCGAAGAAACAACAAGGTTAGGAGTAGCTATGAAAGAGCTATCCGAAACCTTGACACTAGTGCTAACGTCAAAAGACTCACGCGCAACACAAGAACTCAACTCCAGTTGCAAAGATGCAGACTTGGAAACATCAACATCGGAGTTGGAAGAAATGCGTGACTCAAACGACTTAGCACAAAGGCTCTTGCATCTTTTGGCCAAAACCTCATTTTCAAACATGAGGCGGTCACAAGTACCACAAGGAGTGTTTTTCAAATTTTCCATCTCCTCCCTAATGCACTCGACATATGTGGTACGCAAGAGCTCATTTTCTTTTTCAAGGTTGGCACTCATATCATTGTGCTCAACCAACTTGGCGCTCATATCATCGCGCAAAACTTTCAAAGCCAAAACTTCTTTTTCTAAATCAATGCATGATGTGCACATGAAATCGGTGGAAGAAACATCACCATTCACATCAAGCAAAGAATAATGGTTAGCACAATAAGTAAGCCAAGCATCTTTATTCAAAGAGCACAAGTTACAAGGCCTAGCATTTATCTCAATAATTTCAGCCCTAGCATGCTCAAGTTCATCTACACATGTGGTGTGAGTCAATTTTAGTTTATCAATTTCAGCATGCAAAACTCACAAGAACCACATGGCAAAGAAGCTTTTGACCTAAGCAAGGCTATTTCAGATTTAGCATAAACAAGGTCCTTGCGCAAGTCAAAGCAAACAAGACATGGTATGGAAGCATTTGATTTCAATATTTCATTTTCAGATTCTAAGCTAGCAAGCGAAAAGCATAGCTCATTATTCTTCCTAACCATGTCACTACAAGAGGTGCAAGGTAAAGATGCACTAGACTTCCAATGAAAAAGGCCACATTTTAACCTATCAATGGAGCATTTCAACTTCTTGATCTTTCTATGCAAGGTATCGCAAAGCTCATCATATCTCAAGTTATCATCACAACAAACTTCAAATTGTTGGGATAAAATCCCAAGACAAGCAGTGAGAATACCTTTCTTGGCCTTGCCAAGTTCGCGTATACGATCCTCCGTTGAATGCTCATCATCTCCAAGGAAGCCCAGCAAAGCATCCACCTCGCGTTCCGCCTCAAGAGTCGTACTCCTCCTTCTTGCCAAAGTGTCGTCCTCGATCGCATGTCCAAGACTCAAACCTAAGGATAAAGACACACTGGAAGAAGAACTTGGTGCCATCTCGAGAAGCACCGTTAGTGTTAGCCAAAACACAAGCTCAACACCTCGACAAGCAAAGTCGGAAACACAACCGCTCTCAAAAAGGTCGCCTTCGCGGATCCGGAACCGTTTAAGGTAGAGAGATCCTTAACTGGCTCTAATACCAATTGAAGGACCGAAAATGCTATAGCAAGGCGACTAGAGGGGGGGTGAATGGGAGCCTAAATTTCTTTCTCAGAAATTACGGCCTCTGTCCCAACAAAATCAACCCCAAAAGCTTCGGACTCAAACGCGATGCCTACGACCCTAGAAAGAGGGTGGATGATCCCTAGGATCACAGCGAGACACCACACAAGGGAGCAAACTAAAACCCCCAAAACTCCAAGTCAAGTTCGTACCCAAAAGACCACCCCCAAACATAGATAGACGGCTACGTCGGGATTCCTCCAAATACCAATGCTAACGCGTAGCAAAGATATGTAGAGAGGTTCCTAGGTGAACTATAGGAGCAAACGAGAAGTCCGGAAACGAAGCGGAAAAGCTGGGAGAGCAAACGCACTGAAAGTCAGCTCTCAGCAGGATCCCGGACTGTCCGGGCTGCTGGTGCCGGACTGTCCGGTCAAGGGCGGACTGTCCACGCCTGGAAGTCCGGACTGTCCGCCGGCAAAAGACCCAAAAACAAACTGTTCTGAAACAGCTCTGGACAGGTCCCGGACAGTCCGCGGTTTGCAAGCCGGACTGTCCACGGTTCACGTGAACAGTGAACTCCGAGCGTCCGGTGCCTGCCCTGTGCAGCGTCCGATGAAGACCCCGGACTGTCCGCGGGTCCTGGCGGACTGTCCGCCCTACGAAGAAAACAGCAATGCTGCTGCAAAGTCCCTGCTCGGTCCTGGACTGTCGCGCGCCAACACTGGCGGACTGTCCGCCGGTCACCCGAGGGGAAAACGCCCGAGGCCAATAGCCACTGCTCGGCTGGAAACGCGATGCGCGGACTGTCCGCGGCCTATATGGCAGACTGTCCGCGACCTCCCAGAACACTCAAAAACGCCACGGGACAAACCCAAAATTGATTGGATCTTCACCAAATCAAACGGGGCTGCAACCAAACTTCTCCCAAGTGTTCTTCTATGTGTTGGGAAGCTAATCCTAGGATATCATCGCTTCAACCCAACTATACCATGAGAAATCCGAAGAACACTAGAAAAGGGGAAGAGGGAAGAACAAAAACGATTTCGACCCAATCTACTTGTTCGTGAGGGTAGAGATGAATTCCTTCGGTGGAAATGTTCTCCTCACATCAAAGAACAAGTTGATTCAAACGGAATCGCAAAAGACGCAGCGTAGAGGGAGATCGAGTGAGGGGAAAATCGTGGAGAAAGAAGAACGCGAAGAACAATTCAAAAACGCGAATTCAACCACGAATTTGATGCTTGGATTCAGCAAGATGAATTGATTAAGCACTCGGTGTCGGGCTACAAGCCAATCCTAGCAACACAAAACTTAGATGGCAAAAAGCTCAAGAACAAGAGCCAACTCTCCCTAACCCTAGCCTTCTCTCACAGGAACAAAATGAGAGAGACACCTCCAGAGTTCCCAAGGATACAGCTGCCCTAGCAGCCCCCCTCATATATATAGGCGCACGTCCAAAGACCAAAACGCCCTTACATTAAGCACTCAACCCAATACCCCCTAGGGGTAAAACCGTCCAGTCCGGTCAATCTTCATCCGACGGCCACGCCCGCACATCCGGTAGCTTTGCCTCGACACGACCTCCCTGATGCCGCCACGTGCCGTCATGTCGACCACCGCGCCTTCCTCGTGGATAGCTTCGCCGCCGCGCCAGCCTCTCCACGCCGCCACGCGTCGACCGTCCTTTCGGACCAACCCCGGTTTTGAGGCCCAAACCTGTAAACCCGCCAGCCCAGGTTTTGAGGCCCAAACGTGGCAAACCGTCCACCCCGAGTTTTGAGGCCCAACTCGAAAACCCGCAACCCAGGTTTTGAGGCCCAAACCTGGAAACCGTCCACGCCGAGTTTTGAGGCCCAAACTCGGAAATCGGCCACCCCAGGTTTTGAGGCCCAAACCTGGAAACCGTCGATGGTAGCTTTTTGAGGCTCAGCTACCGAACCCGCACCGTAGACGGGATGTGGTTCGCACACCCCGACCACCGGCACCGATGCCGATGCATGTCCAGCCTCCCGCCGGCACAACGCCTTCGCCATCCTACTTGACTCGGCCGACGACACTTGCGCCGCACGCAAGCCCGTGTCCGACCTCCCGCCAAGTGTCACGACGCCACGTCTTCCTCCCGACTCGGCCGATGCATCACACTCCCATCTCCTGCTCTCGCTCGCCGATGCCACGTGCCAGCTACCACAGCTGGTCCTCCGGCCCTCTGGTCCGTCAGTCCAAGCCTCACGTCCGCCCTTCACCGCTCTGGGTACATCGGCATGGCACGTCCGCCGCACGCACGCCCATCCTTCACCGCTCCCGGTCCGTCGGCACGGCACGTCTCTACTTGACCTTCACCTCCCTCGCCATTGACCACTGTATCCAAGCTCCACACCTGCACATCAACACAGCCAAGACACATGTCGCACACGCACACCCACACAGAAACACCACACAACTCAACACACAACTCAGCGCCACCGGTTAGTCATAACATTAGCGCATAGCGAATAATGACTCAACCGGGTAAAAGCCTCAAACCTTCCTCGTCAATGTCAATCATTCATCATATATGTTCTCACTATGAGGTTGCATCTCAGCCGTACCTAAGGACGGTTTGATCCAACGGCCACGGTTCCTCGCCCAGGCCTATATAAGCAGCCCCAGACCCCCCTCTCCAGAGAATCAATTAGATCAGGGTTTGATCACATTCATCATCAGACCAGGCTACCACTAGAGAAGGAGATCAATTAGTATCTCTAGAACTACATCCACCTAGAATAGTTAGATAGAATAGGATTAGAGGAGGCAAGCTTCGCTTGGATTCCGGATCTAGTCACACGAAGGCTCGGTAAACCCAAGATCTTCTCTCTTGTATTAACATTATGGATCTATTTCATAATTGCTCTTCTAGTTCATCTTTGTTCATCATCGTCTAGTTCTAGTTCATCGTCTAGTTCATCTTCTAGTTCATAATCCAGTTCTAGTTCATGTTCTAGTTCGTACTTTAGTTCTTCTCGATGATCTAATTCACCTTATTGTTCATCCTTATGTTCTAGATAGCAATACAATTGATATGACTAAGACATCAACCATTATATTCTTAATTATATTGCTTATAGTCTGCTTTGATTATATATTTGACATAGATAGTTCATCATTATGTTTATACTCATTTCGTATAGCGCTCATCTTAATGATCATTGGGTGGGTGATAGATGTTGGGTAGGTGTGGTGCCTATACACTATTTATCTGCGAATACGTCCTATGTTCCGGATAGAGTGGTAGATCGCGGGTGTGATATTCTTGTTGAGTCCTTTGTATTCCACCTCTCGAATATAGTGTTCAGTATGGCTCAGTTAACTCATGGTTTAGGGTTACTCTGTCTGGCACCTTTACTATGGAGTTGCTTCTTGATTATAAATATGATATGACCTAGCCAATGATTGCCAAATATGATTGCACTAATCAAAGTATGCTATGACTTGTAATTAGAATAACTTAGGAATGATTCTATTTAATGCCTGTTCTAATCATCACTTGCTAGGTAGTACTGTTCTAAGATTATCTTTGATTGATCTACTCTTTGTTACCATTTATCATTATCATTATCATTACTTCTACTATCTGATCCCTGTTTAGAGTAATAGTGTGTTATCAGTCTTTATCATAAGTGTGTGCCACATTAATTGTTGTTAAGTCCTCATTAATATAACACCATCATACTTTGAATTGATTAGTCTCTAGGCTAAATATAAATAACGATACCTGAGACTAGCTTGGGTGAAATGCTTCTACAATGGTGTATTTATCTGTGCGCTTGCGGGTAAATATTTATCTTTAAATCCAGTGCCCTGATATAATTACATTGCTAGCTTCATGTTGGGGATGACAACTTGACGTTAAGTGAAGTTAGTAGTGTCCCGTACACTCCTTAGTGCCTTCACTAGATTATTATTTATGTGGTTCATTCTTAGTAGCGACGTTAAGAAATGTCACAAGCATTTCTGGCGCCGTTACCGGGGATAAATTAAAACTCTATTCTTAGGGTGATTCCATTAAGGAGTGTCAACAAGCATTTCTGGCGCCGTTGCCGGGGAACACATCAATTCAATTAGGGATGGTACCTAGGTTTTTCATTAAAATCTTTATGAACACTGATAGGACATTGCATTAGCAGGAATTTAAAATAGTAGCTAGAATATATCATTTAACTTACACACATGTGATAATGCACTGATTGTTTATCTCTACTCAAACAGGCTTACCCTGGCTTTTGTTTATCTTTTTTCTTATGCAGGGTGTGATGTATGACTGGTTTTCAACTTCCGAATAACTACATTGAGGATCCCGAAGCTTTACTAAGAAAAACAAGACGCAAACTCAAGAGACCCTCACTACCACTTCTAGAAGTTAGCCAGATAAGAAGAAGCTTAACACCAGTATTGGACACCATGGCCGACAAGACACTCCGCGAGTTCTCTGCACCAACCACTGCCAACATCAGGACTGGACCAACAGTCAATGTGGGAGACAACAGATTTGAACTCAAGCCAGCTTTGATCAACATGGTGCAAGCTAATCAGTTTTGCGGAAAGGCACATGAAGACGCAAGCGCTCATCTCCAACACTTTCTGGAGATTTGTAGCACTTTCACCATCAAGGGAGTCGAAAGAGACGCCATTCTACTTCGCTTGTTCCCATTCTCGCTCTTGGGAAAAGCAAAACAATGGTTTTACGCCAACAAAGACAAAATACCTCATGGGCGTTCTGTTCAACTGCCTTCCTAGCAAAGTTCTTTCCAGTGGGCAAGACGAATGCCCTCCGTGCCAAGATTTCAACTTTCCAGCAACAACACGACAAATCAATCCCAGAGGCTTGGGAACGCTTTCAAGATTACATATCAGAATGCCCTCACCATGGGATGGAGAATTGGCTACTCATGCAGACCTTCTACCATGGGCTCACTTCGAGTACCCGTGAGAATGTGGATGCTGCTGCTGGAGGATCATTCTTGTCACTCACTATCAACAATGCTACTACACTCATTGAGAAGATGGCCTCTAACCAAGGATGGAACGAGGAACGCTCTCAACCACGCAAGAGGGCAGGAATACATCAGCTTAAGGAAGTAGACATGCTTGACCTACTCATGAAGAAGTTCAATGAACACACTCCCAAGAAAGAAGACGTCATGCACATCTACGAATCTCGCATGACATGTGAAGAGTGTGGAGCACTGGTCATTCAGGGAGCAACTGCCCTGAGATTCAAGAGGATGCGAAGTACATCAACATAACACCAATTATCGTCCTCAACAAGCTCAAGGATGGAACCAACAATCAAGGCCTAATTACTAATTACTCAGGTAACTACTCAGGTAACTACCAAGGTAATACATTCAACCAACCACCTTTGAGAGAGATGATATCTAATCAAAACAAGATTATTGATAATATGTCTAAGAAGATAGCTTCCAATGATAAACTGCTTGAAAACATTAATACTAGAATGGATAGCTTTACTTCTGCCATAAAAAATCAACATAGCTTTAAAAAGATGATAGAATCTCAGTTATCTCAGTTAGCAGCTTCAGTCCCTATGGCTGAAAAAGGTAAGATTCCCGGAAGTCTGAAAGAGCTAGAGACTGCAAATCTTGTAGATATTTATGATGTAGGGCAGCTCACAGCTAGACCATCAAGGGGATGGAAGGATGACTCCATTGCCCCGAAGAAAGGAGATCCAGGAAGACCTGTCATTCCAATCCACATTGGACCTGACAGTTTTGAAGAAGCAGTCTGCGACCTTGGAGCAAGCGTCAACATTATGCCAAAGGTAATATACGAACAAATTCATGGTGCACCTTTGTTATATACAAGTATGTGTTTGCAGCTTGCAGACAGACACTGTGCTACCCATTGGGAATTCTAGAAGATGTCTGTATTCGAGTGGGGCGCTCGTATGTGTGTGTAGATTTTGTGATCATCGAAACAGGTGGAGACAATAGAGCACCCATCATTCTTGGATGCCCGTTCCTAAGCTCAACCAAAGCCATCATCTACGCGGACAGCGCCAAGATCTGTTTCACAATCACAGGCAACAAATAAAGATTCAGCTTCAAAAGACGTACACTCACTACTCGAGTCCACCCTCAGATGCCTTACGAAGATGCAAACGCTATATCATCAATAAAGAAGAATAGGAACAGAAGGAGGAAGAATAAGGCTACACAACCACATCAAGACACAGTATGGATGGTCAACTCTGTCCAAACAGAGAGTGACCACCTTCTTCCATCACCATACCTCGCTAAGAGAGATGACCCAGGCGTACCCACCATCGATTGCAAGATCGAGGGAAGTACATTCCACAAGATGTTCGACGACATCGGTTCAAGTGTTAACATAATGTCTAAGGTAACATATGAATAGTCATATAAAAATAGACCTATGTATCAAACATATGTGCAGCTGCAGCTGGCGGACCAAACTTATCGATTTCCGGAGGGAGTAGTAAAGGACGTAATGATCCAAATTGAAGACTACTACGTTCCCACCGACTTCATAGTACTAGACATGGGAAGAGAAGACGATATTCACATCATCCTAGGAAGACCCTTCCTCAACACACACTGGCGCCATCATCTACATGAGATCTGGAGAGATCCACTTCCAGTTCCCAAGGGAGAAGGTGCGCTGTTACTTTAATAGCTATGCCACTAATGTACAGGAAAAGAAGAATCACTCAAGGAGGAGGCGCCGCACATCCCAACGCAACAAGAATCGACCAATCAAGGATGGATGGGCGGACTATGAAGGAGAAGTCACCAGGAGTGAAGACATCCCATTAAAGGAAATAAAGGACGATGAAGTAAAGGAGACAAGTCCACCAGTCAAACGGGTGTGGAAAAAGAAAGAGAGTTCTACTACTGTGCAATCATCAAGGTCCTCCTCAGGATCTGCTGATGCACCCAAGGAAGAATGAAGAACGTACAAGGAGTCTTGTTCGATAGACTATAAACGTCGAATCCTCAACGAAAGGTAACTCGGTAGTTATCCATATTCATTAGCATTAAATTCATCATTGCATAATTAGTAGAATCGCATAATCATTTTACTATTAGTATCATATTTACTTCTTAGCAATTATATCTGCATTAGAAAAAGAAATAAAAATATGGAAAACTCTAAGCCCCATGAGAGTATTACACTTTCTGTGGAGGCATAAAAATAATAAAATGATACATTTGCATATTTACTTCTGCTTCTGCATTGCATACATCCATAAAACAAATCTAAAAAGAGACACTATGAAACACTGCTGAAACTCTGCTTAGTGGAAAGGAAGAACATAAATAATCTTAAGAGCTTTAAGACAACTAGACAAATGGAGGAATATTTATCACTAACGCTTAATCAAGTTCCACTAGTTGTGTTGTCTATCTTTGAATTCAGCGGAAGAGAGAAGAAGGAGGACTTAAGAAACCGCTAATTGTCTACTCGTCTTCTGGAGAAAAGACCACGTCAAGATCCAGCTTGGGGAAACACCCTCAGTTATCACGATAAGTATCACGGCTTTTTTATTACTATTAGTTCGGTTTAGTTAGATCAGGTTAATAAATGTAGAAACCCATAAAAAGATGAATAACTATTACAAAACCAAATAAAGATATTATATAATGAATAAATGTCTAGGTGGATATAAACTTAATTTTGCTCATGATGAACAATGCTCTGCCGTAATCCCTTTTATGTACCTAGTGTTCAAACTTAAATTTTCTTGAGTTTTAGACAAAGTTGTTCTGAATAAACTCTGAACCTAAAACCTGTGGATTGCAAATGCTTGATCTAAAGTCTAGATAATTGTGAGATATGATATAAAAAGGTTTGGCTTGTTGTTTATCTAATTCCTAGAGATACTAGAGTTCTGGAGATTTACACTTTGAAAAGATTAAAAACACATGATGAGATCCTGTATGACATAACATGAATTCCTACCTAGAGCCATTAATATGATCTTAAGATAAGGCTACTTGCTTTGTTCTAAGTTTTTAGTTATGGTTGAGAAATTTATCATGCTCTAGAGATCAAGAATGTTTTATTAAAAGATTCACTCTTCCGAAGTATTATTGTGTTAGAGGCATGGGACTATGCAAAAGTATAAAAGGAGGAAATAAAAAGGGACAAGTGTCCGACTACCTCTAAAAAAAGAAAAGAGTTATGATAAAAATATGAAAAGAGAAAAAAAGAATGATAGCCCATGGTCCCTCTAATTACAATATGCCAGCAAGAGATGACAAATTTCAAAAGTTCTAAGTTCTTGATCTATGAGTATGACATCTTTCTCCCTAACTTTGAACTTTGCTTGGTAAGATATGCTATTCACTTCTTAAAGCTCCAGATATATATATTCATAGAAAAGAAGGAAAATGCATCAGTGAGGAATCATAAAATATAAAAGAGCGATTTGAGAGTGTCATACAGTAAAATCTCTGATTTTTATTTTGAAAATATATAAAAACTCCAGAATGAAGGTTGATCAAAGAGTTAGAGATACAGTGCTTAACTTGATTGTTCTATCTTTCAATTGTTTAAAGACCCAGGTGAAGGCAAAAGCTCCATAGTTAAAGGTAATATGAGAAAGTCAGAATAGTTAACTCTAATCCAAGGGAGATTTTTTGTTGAACATATGTACATTTGAGGTGTGAAAGCATAGTAGCAATTCTTGATTCATCATGATTATTTGCTAAGGGACTAGCAAAAGGTAAGCTTGGGGAGTTGTTGACACTGGTTATCTATCACAATTAAAGGATAAATAAATATGAAAAGGGTATGAATTCAATCACCAACAAGGATTAGGGTTTTAATTGACAATATTCCACGAGTTTTGGTGAACTATGATTCTGCAGGGACTAAACCAGGAAATCAACACAGATAGCTTCCCCTAGAAGGAAACCGACGGAAGATAACCGAACCGACGCATCAGGATATTCTAGAAGAATCTAGAGGACACCAGAAGACACCAGGAGGCCGGCACCCCGGACACGGCCATGTGGGACCAACCGGTCCCACCACCAGACCGACCGGTCGGCCCCTGGGCCCGCTGGACTCCGCCTTCTGGAACCTTCCTCCACCGCCTACGAGGATGCATCTCAGTCGTACCTAAGGTCGGTTTGATCCAACGGCCACGGTTCCTCGCCCAGGCCTATATAAGCAGCCTCAGACCCCCCTCTCCAGAGAATCAATCAGATCAGGGTTTGATCACATTCATCATCAGATCAGGCTACCACCAGAGAAGGAGATCAATCAGTAGCTCTAGAACTACATCCACCTAGAATAGTTAGATAGAATAGGATTAGAGGAGGCAAGCTTCGCTTGGATTCTAGATCTAGTCACGAGAAGGCTCGGTAAACCCAAGATCTTCTCTCTTGTATTAACATTATGGATCTATTTCATAATTGCTCTTCTAGTTCATCTTTGTTCATCATTGTTTATGTTCTAGTTCATCGTCTAGTTCATCTTTAGATCATAATCCAGTTCTAGTTCATGTTCTAGTTCATACTTTAGTTCTTCTCGATAATCTAATTCACCTTATTGTTCATCTTTATATTCTAGATAGCAATACAATTGATATGACTAAGACATCAACCATTATATTCTTAATTATATTGCTTATAGTCTGCTTTGATTATATTTGGCATAGATAGTTCATCATTATGTTTCTACTCATGTTCGTATAGCGCTCATCTTATTGGTCAATGGGTGGGTGATAGATGCTGTGTAGGCGTGGTGCCTATACACTATTTATCTGCGAATACGTCCTATGTTCCGGATAGAGTGGTAGATCGCGGGTGTGATATTCTTGTTGAGTCCTTTGTATTCCACCTCCCGAATATAGTGTTCAGTATGGCTCAGTTAACTCATGGTTTAGGGGTTACTCTGTTTGGCACCTTTACTATGGAGTTGCTTCTTGATTATAAATATGATATGACCTAGCCAATGATTGCCAAATATGATTGCACTAATCAAAGTATGCTATGACTTGTAATTAGAATAACTTAGGAATGTTTCTATTTAATGCCTGTTCTAATCATCACTTGCTAGGTAGTACTGTTCTAGATTATCTTTGATTGATCTACTCTTTGTTACCATTTATCATTATCATTATCATTACTTCTACTATCTGATCCCTGTTTAGAGTAATAAGTGTGTTATCAGCCTTTATCACAAGTGTGTGCCACATTAATTGCTGTTAAGTCCTCATTAATATAACACCATCATACTTTGAATTGATTAGTCTCTAGGCTAAATATAAATAACGATACCTGAGACTAGCTTGGGTGAAATGCTTCTAAAATGGGTGTATTTATCTGTGCGCTTGCGGGTAAATAGTTATCTTTAAATCCAGTGCCCTGATATAATTACATTGCTAGCTTCATGTTGTGGATGACAACTTGACGTTAAGTGAAGTTAGTAGTGTCCCGTACACTCTTTAGTGCCTTCACTAGATTATTATTTATGTGCTTCATTATTAGTAGCGACGTTAAGAAATGTCACAAGCATTTCTGGCGCCGTTGCCGGGGATAGATTAAAACTCTATTCTTAGGGTGATTCCATTAAGGAGTGTCAACAAAGACCTTGATAGTTTATTTTTGAAAAAGTGTCGGAAGGTCATGTACGTTGAGCACCGTCGGTTTCTTCCCATGGGCCACCCAGTAAGAAAGAAAGGCAAACATTTTAAAGGTAAAGCAGACCACCAAACCAAGCCTCGTAACCAAACCGGAGATGATATACTTGAAATGGTGAAGGATACGAAAGTAGTATTTGGAAAGGGACGGGGCAGCAAACCTGTTCCCAAAGACCCTTTGGGACACGCACCCATGTGGAAGAAGAAGTCCATATTCTGGGAGCTACCCTATTGGCATGTCCCAGAAGTCTGCCATGCGATCGATGTGATGCACCTGACAAAGAACCTTTGTGTGAACCTGCTTGGATTCATGGGCGTCTACGGAAAGCCTAAGGATTCACTTGAAGCACGATAGGACTTGCAGCGCATGAAAGAACGAGACAACCTGCATCCGGTGAAGACAAATGATGGGCACCAGTACTTAAGCCCTGCTAGCTACACTCTTAGCAGAGAAGAAAAGGAAAGCATGTTTGAATGCCTTAACATCATCAAGGTCCCATCTGGATGCTCCTCCAATATAAAGAGAATAATTAATGTGCCAGAGAAGAAGATCCAAAACTTGCAGTCCCATGACTGCCATGTGCTTATGACCTAATTGCTTCTTGTTGCTCTAAGAGGAATTCTACCTCCACATGTATGTCTAGCCATCGTGAAGCTATGTGCATTACACAATTCAATTTCACAGAAGGCAATCAATCCAGAGGAACTTTCTACTTTGCAGAATGATGTCGTTCAATGTCTCGTCAGCTTTGAGTAGGTGTTCCCTCCATCCTTCTTTGATATCATGACACACCTCCTAGTTCACCTGGTCAAGGAGATCATTATTCTCGGGTCCTGTGTTCCTACACACCATGTTCCCATTCGAGAGGTTCATGAGTGTCCTGAAGAAATATGTTCATAACCGTTCTCGGCCTGAAGGAAGCATCGCCCAAGGCTACGGAACAGAGGAGGTCATAGAGTTTTGTGTGGACTTTATTCCAGACCTTGACCCGATTGGCGTTCCTGAATCGCGACACGAGGGCAGACTCAGTGACAAGGGAACACTGGGGAAGAAAACATATATCGATACAGGAGACGATTACTTCGATAAAGCACACTACACAGTTCTACAGAACTCCTCATTGGTCGATCCATATATCGAGGTACATAACCTTCAATCCGAGTGGTCCGGGAAGAGTGAAGCTTGGATTACATGTCAGCACATGCAAACCTTCGACGATTGGTTGCGAAAATAATGTCAGGGTGATGACAACATAGATGAGCAGCTTTATTTGTTGGCCAGACAATCATCGTGGCATATCAGCACGTACAAAGGGTACGAGATCAATGGTAATACATTTTACACAGTAGCCCAAGACAAAAGGAGCACCAACCAAAACAGTGGTGTACGCGTGGATGCCACAGATCCAAATAGGGACAAACAAACATATTATGGCCGCATACATGACATATGGGAACTAGACTACGCACCTAATTTTAATGTCCCTTTGTTCCGGTGTAAATGGGTCAAGATGACCGGTAGCGGAGGTGGGGTAACAGTCGACAAGGAGTATGGGATGACATCAGTGGACCTCAACAATATTGGGTATAAAGATAAGCCATTTGTCCTTGCCGTAGATGTGAGTCAGGTGTTCTATGTGAAAGACATGTCTACAAAACCAAAAAGAGGGAAAAATGATAACAACTCGATCGTCAACGAGCCAAAGCGCCATAGTTCTTTCAGGGAAAAGAAACATTGTCGGAATTGAGGACAAGTCAAACATGTTAGGTGATTATGAAAGGGATGACCGAATTCCGCCATTCAAAGTGAACAAAGACCCAAGCATTTTATTAAACAATGAGGAAACTCCATGGTTAAGGAATGATCATAACCAAGGGACATATGTGAAGAGGAGGTTCACAGTTGTGCCCGCTAAATAGTGGGTTGTAAAGATATTATGTAATAATTAATTAATTAAGACTTCATTTGATGATGGATTTATATAAATATTTAGTATGATCATTGATTTATGTGCTCCTCTAGATGTGAATCATCAAAATACATATAAGAAGAAAAGTATATACACAAATTAAAAGATTAGTAACATTTATATTTAATATTTACAAAAAATTAAAAAGATACTAAAATTTAACATTTTCTTCTGTAAACTAAAGCAAAAGAATCTCATACTAATTTTTAAAAGAATGTATATCAAATATTTAATTTTCTGTTCAATTAGAAAGATTTAAGATATATTTAAAAAGAACTAAATTTAAAAATCTAAAACTACTGCATCTGTCGGGTAGAACGAAATTGGGCAATGATTTTTTAGTTATAAATAAAAGATTAACGTCCAAATGATGTGAAAATAAATTTTCTATTGCAAGCCAACAATTTTTTAATTTAAATTTAATATTATATTTTTGCATTAACAAAAGATGAATGGTTATTTACATTTATATTCGTTATTATAAAAAAAGAAAAGAATTTATGCTACAAAATTTTCTACTATACAATAAGGTCAAAGGAAATATAACGGTTATTTTTAAGTAATTTTATGTCTACTATTCAATTTACTATACAATTAACAAGAATTACAACATATTTTATAGTAAAACTTAATATAAAACCCAAAATACTGAAAACTCAAAACTGTGGCGGGAAAGTACCTTTTAGTCCCGGGCGGTGGCACCAACCGGGGCTAAAGGCCCCTTTAGTCTTGGTGCGTAAGCCCGCCCGGGACTAAAGGTCCAAACCTTTATTCCCGGGACGTCTTACGCACCGGGACTAAAGACCCTCCAATCTCGGTGCGTAAGACGGCCCGGGACTAAAGGCCCCCGGGTATATAGGACACACTGCCTCTCAACTCCTCCAGATCGACGCTCAGACTCTTCGCCGCCGCCTCCATCCTCTCCCTCGCCATCTGCCGTGCTGTGCCACCGCCTCGTCCTCGTCCTTGTCGTCGTCCACGCCCTCACCGTCATCCTCTCCCTCACGCGCCGGCCGTCCTCGCCATCTGCTGTAACACCCTAGGTGTTAAGCAACCCTAAGTGCATAACTTGACATCTCATGAGCATAAAGCATCATCATTTCATGTTGCATTCTTTCTTTTGTTAAGTGTCTTTTCATGTGACCTTTTGTGATGCTATGCTTGATTGAATGCTTGTGTGTCTTGTTTGTGGAGTGCTTAAGTCTCCTTAGTAGTTGAACCTTGTTGGGGAGTCAAAATGAAGCTAGGTTTATGCTGGTCATGTTGGCTAACCAAGTCTCTAACCCTAGTTGCCTTAATAGAGCCCTAGGAGTCCTTTTGTTTGACTAACTAAGACCTTCTTGATAGAAGCTTTGCATGGCTGTGGGCCCTTAACCAAAAGTGTGTAGAATTTAGAGTAGAACAAAAGTTGTTTAAGGCCCAACCCATTAAAATGGGTTTAACAAGGTGTTTTAGGACCCACAAGGCAGATTGAGGGAGTTTGGACTTAGAAAATTTTCTAAGTCTCTAACTGACCGAGCAGTTTCGTGGAGCCAACTTTGGAGCTTTCTCAGGAGCAATCTAGGCCGAACCAGAGACCACCTTGTACCAAGTTGTAGCTGACACGTAGCTCTAAGTAAAGGAGCAAGTGGTTTAGCGTTTCACCGAGCGGATTAGGAGTTAATCGCGTGCAAAACTGGCCGTCAGTCGGCCTGATAGCACTGAATCGGGCCGGGCCGTGCCGTGCCGGCGCGCGCGCAGCGCGTCGTGGCCGACAGCAGCGCCAGGACGTTGCCGCCGCGTGGCGCCTCTACGGCCGGCCAAGCCAGCGTCCGCGCGCGGCGTGGCAAACGGCAAGGCCAGCTCCGCCTCGCCTGTCCGAACTCCTCCCTCCATTCTGTTCCCCGCGCTCGCGCCTCTCTCCTCGCTCTCTGCTCTCGCCGGCGTTCGAGCGGAAGAGAAAGGGGAGAAAGAAAGGACGCGAGCCGGTCGCGCCGTTCGCCCACGTCGCCACCAGCTCCATACATCAAACCACCCACCAAGCTTCGCCGTGAGATCCCACCCCTTGTGTTATCCTTAGCGCTCTATGAGGGACCGTAGGCAAGCCCCGGGATGAGCCGCCGCCAGGTCGCCATGACCGCCGAGCTCGGTCCACCGTGGCCGCCGCCTCTGTCTCGTGGTTGCGTATTGCCCTAGGGCGTGTTTAGGGGTCAGTGAGGTCCAAGGAGGAGTTGGAGGGTGATGGTTTAGTCGATTAGGGTTAAGAGCCCGCGGAACGCCGCCGTCCGCCATGACCGCCATGGCCGGCGCGCTCGTCCGCCGTGGCCAACCCTCTTCCCGAGCTCAACCATCCGCCCTAGCTAGCGTTCGCGAATCGCCGAGGCTCGTAGAAGGTGTTGGAGGTGTCGGTTAAGCCGATTAGGGTTTGGTTGTGTTAGTACGCCGCGCTCCGCCCGCTCGCCATGGTCGCCGGAGATGTGTACGGCCGTGGTCACAGGTGCTCGGAGCCGAAGCCCTGGCTTCTGAGCCTCGGTTTAGGTTTACGAAGGTCGCCGGAGTAGGATTCGGAGTCCGTTTAGCTCGTCATGGCCGGAGTCGGCCGGCGTAGCTCGCCCGCGCAGCCGTGTCCGCCATCGTCGACGGCTCGCTCGATCATCGAGACAAGGCCGGGCTAGGTAGGGGCACCGTGGGGTGCGGAAGGAGAAGGGGAGTCCATCGGTAGGGTTAGCTTCGCCGGAAGTTCGCCGCCGGCGAACTACGGCATGGTCAACCTCCTCCCCTGTTTGCTGTGTATGACGAGTGGGGTCAGTTTGACCCGAGGGGCCCGCGCGTCAGTGAGTCTAGTTCCGTCTGTGTGCACTGGTTTGGGTGCACGTAGCAGTTTAGGTTTGAATGTTTTTCAGGTTTTGTTAATTAGTTTCAGAAATTGGTATTGCTGTTTAATGCATATCTTGTGAAATATAAATGCTAAAAAGGTGAAACAAGTTTTTGTTAGGTTTGTTATGTTGAGGTGTTCTATGCATGAAAAATATATATGTCCAGTTTGTGGTGATTTTCTGTGTAGTTATATTTAATTCATGTTTAGGCTGAAATCTTGTTAAATGCATAGTAAATTGTATGTCTCAGAAAAATGTGATTCTTGTTTTGTTAGGTTTGTGTTGAGGACTAGTTTCTGGGAAAAATGTAAAATGAGGTTACTCTGTGAAATAATTTGGCAGTAGTAATTAAAATGATTAAATGTTGTTTTCTTGTTTATTTTGTAATAATTAAAATATGAAGAGTATGGACTTGGTAATTTTTACTGACTGCTCTTGTGCTAAGAAGTTCAGAAGAAAATTATGAAATTTGTTGTTTGACACTTTGTGCTAAGGTGTGTAGTTCAAAGCACCTTTTCATGATAGAATTTGTCTTTTTCATAGGGGGTAGAGTCTAGGTCCAAATGGGGTGAAATTTGGACAGGGGATTAGATCAAGTGTTGTTAATCTCCAGTAATTTTTATAGATTTTTGTGAAGCTGTCTAGGATAGGTTACTGTTATAGGCCTATTCAACTAGATTTAATTCTACAATTAATTAGAGGGTAATAAACCCGTTAAGCAACTTTGATGTGGTGACAACAAGACTTAGTAAGTAGTATGTTAGATTAAGTAAGTGAGTAGCAGTAGATGACATGTGCTTATCTCCTGAATTGTTACTCCATGTTGCATCACCATGCATCCCATGTGCATTCATGTTATTCATTCATGTACCGCATCATGCAGGGTCGGTAGTGGAAGCCCAAGACACGCCGGAGGAGCAGCGTCGGGAGGAGACACCCGAGGAGAGGATCCCGCGGAAGAAGACGCTGAAGACCTGCCGGAGTGCCGTGATCACCGCCCCGCCGACTTCGAGCGAGGCAAGCCCCGGAGCATTTCTCCTACGGTTTGCAAATTACCGTTTACAAGTTAACCTGATATGATTGTTGCATTAGGTTATAGGAGTTGTGTGATACCGTTGCTGCATTAATAATTATCCTTGTCCACCTGCAAATATTATCTTGTGATCCCTGTTAGGTCTAGGCTCGTTATATGCTTAGCCTGCTTAGACCGGTAAAAGTCGGGTGATTTCCTGTCTCCCGCATATAGGTGGATACTAAACATGTTTAGCCTCGTGCTATCGTGGAATATAACCATGTGATAATTAATTTGAGACCGGGCGGGATGTAGGAGCAGCAGGACATGGGTTCTGTGTGCTAGTAGTCTCCCGTCTGTGTCGATTAGGAACCGACGAAGGCACACCTCAGTCATTTTGAACGCGTCAATCACTTAACGGAGCAGGTGCGGGTACCTCCGTGAAGCCGTGAAGCCGAGTAAGGTGTTTCGAGCCGGTGACGGAGACGTTGACGCCTAACACCCAGGGCCTATGTACCGTGGGCAACTATTCTGATCGACCTGGCATGGTCCGAGGGCAGGCAGGGCCTGATCGACCTGGCATGACCGTGGGCAGTTAATAGCTTGAGCGACCTGGCATTGAGATAACCCCCGGTGTAGAAGGGTCCATGGCCGTCCCGCGATTTGGGTTCTCGAACCTCCTGAGTGGTCGCCAACGGCCACCTGGCAGGGTGTGTCGGGCGAGTGTGCGACATTTTATCCCCAGCTGGTAGGAATCGATTATAATCGCCATCGCTCCTGGTTAGTGAGTAACTTGACTGAGCATGTGTTACCGTAGTAATATATGGAATTAATGATGGTTATGGTTGGTGAATCTGAAAGGCTATTGATGAAATAGTCACTCTTGCTTGAATAAGTAGTCAAGTGTTTGCTCTAGATCAGGTGCAAATCTAGATAATCAGGCTGATTACATAAAAGTGACTGCTAATACTCTAATGATGATTATTAATAATAAAATGCTTTTATGCAAAAAGGTAAGTGTGGCCAACCCAGATACAGCCTTGCATAATCCTTGGTGTCGGTTATTTCTGGTTTTTGACGGGTAAGTCTAGCTGAGTACCTTCTCGTACTCAGGGTTTTATCCCTTGTTGTTGCAGATGGGCAATGTTTCTTCGGCTATTGCGAGAACTGTCTGTATCCCGTCGAGGGCAGTGACTAGACCATGGGCATGGTCAATCTTATCTTCCCTGATGCTTTTGTGGACTGATCAAGCATATGGCACTGTATTGTGAAAAAGGACTTGTGTTTCAAAACTATGTCGCTTCCGCTTTTGAATTCAAACTATGGTTTGTAATAACTGTTGAACTCCGATGTATTTGAACTATGTGCGAACTGAATGTAGATCGTGGGCATGTACGCTAATCTATTACGATCTTGGTTAAAGTTGAATGACTTGAAATCCTTCGAGATTTCCGGACTACCGGGTTTATACGAGCTTAAGTACTTGTAGTCTCTGCGCAAGCAGCGATTCGGTGCTTAATCTGGTATAAATTGGTCGGTTCTGTCACAGCTGGCATCGGAGCGTGGTTAGCGTTACTGTTCATGATTCTATTTGAAAAACTGTATTTTCAAATAAAATTCCTTCATTGTCAAAACTGTAGCTATAGTAGGTTCTGAAAAACCCTTCTTATAAAGATTTAGGTGTGCCATTGATCAAGTCCTTATGCCCAATAGGAACTTAGGTGGCTATTTAAGTACTAACTTTGGGGGTCGTGCATCATACTTATTTTCTGTTTATTCTGTCGTCCATACGGCAAGGGTGAAATTGTATGGATGCTATTCCTCGGAATAGTAATGTATGGATCAATTGCCTCTACGCTAAAGGTAATGAGAGTTGTGAGAGCATGATTGGACAACCGCCAATCTAGGAAAGTGCTTATATGATACTGATGCGTATACCTGTTCCACACAAGTATATGTGAAAGTATTGATTGTGGGAGTAATAATTTCTGATGGGTGCATATACTGCTTACGTGTATACCGGGTGTACACCTAAGAGAGTATTAGATTTAAATTTCCGCAGTGCATGATATTCATACTGTGGGAAGGGCTGAAATGTTTTTCTGCAGGTACGCTAACTTGCGAACGTGTAGTACGTATAGTTAACGCTATGAGTGAACGTGTATGCCACCGTCTAGCCGTTAGATTGTTAGGCAGTGAGGACGTATGAAACGTGCATGCATCATGATCATATAATCTTGCATTAATCTTACTTCCTTCCTTATGGTTTCCGTCCCGTTTTCCTAATAAAAGTTGTTCTCAAACTAATAAAAATCTGTGTGGATAAACTTCTTACAGATGGCACGCACCAAGCGCACTGCTCGCAAGTCCACGGGAGGCAAGAGGCCTAACTACATGCTGGGGCCATGGACCGATGAGGGATCAGAGGACTTTCTAGAGGAGTTTGGGATGCCCACTATTCTTGGAGAGTTCTGCACCTGGTGGATATCAGGAGGGCCAGGAGCCGCAGTACGACTGGCACCGTGTGCAGTTGTCAGAGGATCGTCACGTGTACACGGTGGAGGTGGACGTACCCAGCCGTGATGAGCAGGATCACGTCTGGTGCCGTCGAGTGTTTGCTTTGCAGGGGAGGACCCCCTGGGATGCAGCCAACCAGGTTGCTTATACCGTTCTTCGGGACATCATGGAGGACCATCCGGAGGTGGTTGCTCAGGCTACTGCCAGTATCTTCCCGACAGTGGATCCGTATCTTTCGGTGTGGCGTCAGCCAGGAGCTACTATTTTGGAGGGTAGTTCGCTTGAGAGGGAGCATTGTGCCGGGCCAGCAGGGAGTGCCATGGCTGCACTTATGGCTACTTATGGCTGCTTATCCGCAGCTATGAGCAGTTGGACCATGTTCTTAGCGAGGAGATTGCAGCGCAGCATCGCCGTCAGGAGGAGCACGCTACAGAGATAGACCTCCTCACTACACAGCTAGCTCAGTTGACAGTAGAGAGAGACCAGGCACTTCAGAGGGAGCAGGAGACTGCTCATCAGCTTGCCATTCAGCAGGGGTCGACTACTTTCTTGGCCTCGGTCATGAGGGAGACTGAGGAGGCGCTTCGAGGAGTTTGTGTTGAGGGCATTCGTGTTTCAGAGGAGAACAGGCTGCTGAGGTTGCGAGTGGGAGACCTAGAGCTGCAACTCCATCACCTGCAGGACTACAACGACCGTCTGCACGAGGAGATCCATCGCAGGGAGAATGAGAGGAACCCCATCTTTCCCCAGGAGGATCCGGAGCCGAGTAGTTCTTCTAGTAGTTCTTCAGATATGTCTAGTGAGGACGGTGATGGTTGGTGAGATCGCTAGAGAGTAGTCTAGATCGTATGCTTAGCGTCTAGATGGTCTTTTGCGTAAGTTGGCACGCCCGATCTTTGGTGTGTTGGGCTGAATGTAAGCATGGATAGCAGACTTATGTGATGTGTGTGAGACCTTGGAAAGTCCCATATGTATGGGCAAAACGATGGATGTTATGTTATCTTTTGCATGATGTGTTAAGTGATCTGTTATGTGTTGATGCGATGTGGATTGAAATTTATTGTACCTCTGTCATTGTTTGGTGAATTGTTTTCCGAATAATTTCAGTGGGTATGATTTATTGTTCTCTACAAGTTGCAACTTCGCCTAATGGTCGCTTACTATCCTATATGCAGATGACGACAACTCGTAGTGGAGCAGGCGGTAGTGGTGGAAATGAGGACCCCAGAGAAAACCGCAATCCACCACCTCCTCCATCCCCGACGGCTGAGCAACTTTTTGCTCAATTTCTTGGAAGCCAGCGCAACATCGAAGCTTTGCTGAGGGAGAACTTGGCCCAGGGACATCAACGCCCTGAGCCGAACCAATATAGTTCTTTCAAGGATTTCCTGGATACCAAACCACCAATCTTCAAGGAAGCTACAGAACCATTGGAGGCAGAAGAATGGCTGCATACTCTGGAGCAGAAGTTTCGTTTGCTCAGGCTCACAGAAGAACTGAAAGCAGAATATGCCGCGCACCAGTTGCAGGGACCAGCCGGGATTTGGTGGGGACATCATCGTACCACCTACCCTGCCAATGTTCCTATCACTTGGAGGGTGTTTACTGCTGCTGTCGAGGTCATTACATTCCGCCGGGCTTGACCCAGATGAAAGTGGCAGAGTTCATGAATCTGACTCAAGGAACTCGGTCTATCACAGAGTATCATCATCTGTTCAACTCGTTGGCTCGTTATGTCCCAGACTTCGTTGACACAGACGCTAAGAAGATTGCTAGTTTCAAGAGAGGCTTGAACACTAAAATGGGAAAGTCAGTGGGTACATCATCCCGTACCAATTTCAGTGACTTCATAAGTGACTGTCTGATTCAAGAGAATCATAACAACAAGCATGCTGCTAGCAAGGCCCGGAAGAGGACCTTTGAATCAGGATCATCACAACCCAGAGGACCACCAGCTCAGCGAACCTGTATCGACCACCAGCGCCGGGGGCACGTTTTAGGCCGCCGCAGAAGAAGAATCAGCCACAAGCTCAGCACAGCAATCAGAAGCCATACAAGATAGCTGCTGCTCAGGCTCGTGGAGGTCAAGGCAGTTCTTCAGGGAACAAACCGTTGGTTCGGGGACCATGCTACAACTGCAACCAAGAGGGGCACTTCGCAAGATACTGCCCCTACCCAAAGAAGCAACAGGCCAACTACCCCGCACGCCTGCACAACATGACCGCTGAAGAAGCTCGTGCTGGAGAACCCGTGACTGCTGGTATGTGTCTTGTTAACCATCATCCTGCAGTTGTTTTGTTTGATACTGGATCATCGCATTCGTTCATGAGTAAAGCATTTGCACAAAAGCATGATCAAGAGGTGTCTGAAATGGATTATGGGTTTCGCGTAAGCTCTGTGGGGAGTAGTGTGTTGTCTAGGCAGATGGTACGTGATGCAACCATCGACATCGGAGGGCATAAGTTTGGGGCTAATTTAGTAGTTTTGCCAGGACTCAGTATGGATGTAGTCCTAGGAATGAGTTGGATGAGTATGTGGAAAGCGGTGTTAGACACTGCAGATAGGACTCTTACCTTGTCTGATCAGGCAAGGAGAACAACAAGTTACGTATCTCTCTTCCTCGAGGGGCTGATTTTGTTGATTTATCTTGCACCTTATCTATAGAGGACCTATCAAAAATTCCAGTTGTTCGGGATTTCCCAGACGTCTTTCCAGATGAGTTGCCGGGTTTACCGCCCAAGCGGGCTGTAGAGTTTACCATTGAGCTGTTACCAGGGACTGCACCGATCTCGAGAAGACCTTATCGTATGCCGCCCAATGAATTAGCCGAACTCAAGACGCAGATTAAGGAACTTTTGGACAAGGGTTTCATTCAACCTAGTGTGTCAGAGTGGGGATGCCCAGCTTTGTTTGTCAAGAAAAGGACAAGTCTCTACGGATGTGTGTGGATTATCGACCGCTTAATGCCGTGACCGTTAAGAACAAATATCCGTTGCCACGGATAGATATTTTGTTTGATCAGTTATCCAGAGCCAAAGTATTCTCCAAGATCGATTTGAGATCAGGATATCATCAAATTAGAATCCGACCACAAGATATTCCAAAGACTGCTTTTTCAACCAGATATGGCCTGTACGAGTATTTAGTCATGTCTTTTGGATTGACAAATGCTCCAGCATACTTTATGAGTTTGATGAACTCGGTATTCATGCCAGAACTAGATAAGTTTGTAGTGGTGTTCATTGATGATATTTTGGTTTATTCTGAGAACCCGGACGACCATGCAGAACATTTGAGGATCGTCTTGACAAGACTCCGGGAACATAAACTTTACGCTAAGTTTAGTAAATGCGAGTTTTGGTTGAAGCAAGTACAATTCCTTGGTCACATCCTGTCAGAAGAAGGAATCTCTGTGGACCCTAGCAAAGTACAAGAAGTAATGGATTGGGAAGCTCCAACTTCGGTTGGGGAGATTCGGAGTTTTCTCGGTTTAGCAGGGTATTATCGTCGTTTCATTCCCGATTTCTCCAAGATTGCCAAGCCCATGACAAGTTTGCTTCAGAAGGATCAGAAGTTTGAGTGGACAGAGAAGTGTGAAACAGCTTTCCGTACCTTGCGGAAACTATTAACCACTGCCCCTGTCTTAGCTCAACCAGATATCGAGAAGCCGTTTGATGTCTTCTGCGACGCATCGAAAGTTGGTTTAGGTTGTGTTCTTATGCAAGAAGGCAGAGTGATTGCTTATGCTTCACGTCAGTTGAGAAAACATGAAGTTAATTATCCTACGCATGACTTGGAATTAGCTGCTGTGGTACACGCTCTAAAAATATGGAGACATTATCTGCTTGGTAACGTCTGTAACATGTACACGGACCACAAAAGTCTCAAGTATATCTTTACTCAACCTGAACTGAATATGAGGCAGAGAAGATGGCTTGAGTTGATTAAGGATTATAATTTGCAGATACATTATCACCCAGGAAAGGCAAATGTAGTTGCTGATGCTCTAAGTCGGAAGTCGCATTGTAATAACTTGAGGTTACAACCAGAGGACGAGTTTAGTCTCGTACACCCTGTGATCTTGCGTCACATCGAGCTGCAGAGCACCTTAGTTGATCAGATTCTAGAAGGGCAGAAAACAGACAAGGGAATCTATTATATCAAGGAAAAGCTAAGAGCTGCCACTGAACCCGTAAAACATTTCCGAGTTGATGATAAGGGAGTGTTATGGTTTGATAATCGCTTAGTGGTACCCAAGAATAGGGAACTCAAAAATCAGATTATGGATGAGGCTCATCTTTCTAAATTGTCTATCATCCCGGGAGCACTAAGATGTATCAAGATTTGCGTCCAAGATTTTGGTGGACCAAAATGAAGAAGGAAATTGCCGCATATGTAGCCAGATGCGACACGTGTTGTCGAGTGAAGGCCATTCACCTGAAGCCAGCCGGAACACTTCAACCTTTATCAATACCTGAATGGAAGTGGGAAGAAGTGAGTATGGATTTTATCACCGGTTTGCCTACCACTCAGAAGGGAAACAATTCAATATGGGTAATAGTAGACCGTCTCACCAAGACCGCTCATTTCATACCAGTTAAAACTTGTTATCGAGCACCAGACTATGCAGAGATTTATATCAATCAGATTGTCCGATTGCATGGTATACCCAAAGTCATAGTTTCGGATCGCGGAACACAGTTCACTGCACCATTCTGGGAGAAAATGCAAAAGGAATTAGGTACTAAGTTAATCCATAGTTCAGCTTACCATCCCCAGACGTCAGGGCAAACTGAAAGGGTAAATCAGGTTTTAGAGGATATGTTGAGAGCATGTGTGATATCCGCGAAGGGATCTTGGGAGAAGTGGTTGCCATTAGCAGAATTTGCTTACAACAACAGTTATCAAGAAAGCATTCATATGGCACCTTTCGAAGCTCTGTATGGCAGAAGATGCAGAACACCAGTAAGTTGGGTTGAACCAGGAGAACGTCGTTACTATGGAACTGACTTCGTTAGGGAAGCAGAAGAACAAGTTAGAATAATTCAACAACATATCAGCAGCGGCACAGTCCCGACAGAAAAGCTATGCCGATAAGCGAAGAAGGCCGCTTGAATTCAAAGTAGGTGACTATGTGTATTTGAAAGTATCACCCATGAAAGGAGTTAGACGTTTTGGCGTGAAAAGAAAGTTAGCGCCAAGGTTTGTGGGACCCTACAGGATAATGGAAAGGAAGGGAGAAGTGGCTTATCAACTACAGTTACCTGAACATTTAAAGGCTATATTCCCTGTTTTCCATGTGTCACAACTAAAGAAATGTCTTCGAGTTCCAGAAGAGGAAGTACAACCGGCCAATATCAAGTTACAATCCGACCTTACTTACCCGGTGAAGCCATATCGAGTACTCGACGAGAAAGAAAGGGTAACTCGCGGAAGAATCTTGAAGCAATATAAAGTATCTTGGAGTGAGCAAGACGACCGAGATGCCACTTGGGAAACGGAAGACTATCTAAAGGAAGTATATCCACAGTTTTATAAGGACTGGTTAGTAACTCAATCTCGGGACGAGATTCCTTTAAGGAGGGGAGGGCTGTAACACCCTAGGTGTTAAGCAACCCTAAGTGCATAACTTGACATCTCATGAGCATAAAGCATCATCATTTCATGTTGCATTCTTCTTTTGTTAAGTGTCATTTCATGTGACCTTTTGTGATGCTATGCTTGATTGAATGCTTGTGTGTCTTGTTTGTGGAGTGCTTAAGTCTCCTTAGTAGTTGAACCTTGTTGGGAGTCAAAATGAAGCTAGGTTTATGTTGGTCATGTTGGCTAACCAAGTCTCTAACCCTAGTTGCCTTAATAGAGCCCTAGGAGTCCTTTTGTTTGACTAACTAAGACCTTCTTGATAGAAGCTTTGCATGGCTGTGGGCCCTTAACCAAAAGTGTGTAGAATTTAGAGTAGAACAAAAGTTGTTTAAGGCCCAACCATGAAAATGGGTTTAACAAGGTGTTTTGGGACCCACAAGGCAGATTTGAGGGAGTTTAGACTTAGAAAATTTTCTAAGTCTCTAACTGCCCAAACAGTTTCGTGGAGCCAACTTTGGAGCTTTCTCGGGAGCAATCTAGGCCGAACCAAAGATCAACTTGTAACCAAAGTTGTAGCTGGTATGTAGCTCTAAGTAAAGGAGCAAGTGGGTTTAGCGTTTCACCGAGCGGATTAGGAGTTAATCGCGTGCAAAACTGGCCGTCAGTCGGCCTGATGGCACTGAATCGGGCCGGGCCGTGCCGTGCCGCGCGCGCGCGCGGCGTCGTGGCCGACAGCGCCAGGACGTTGCCGCCGCGTGGCGCTCGACGGCCGGCCAAGCCAGCGTCCGCGCGCGGCGTGGCAAACGGCAAGGCCAGCTCCGCCTCGCCTGTCCGAACTCCTCCCTCCATTCTGTTCCCCGCGCTCGCGCCTCTCTCTCGCTCTCTGCTCTCGCCGGCGTTCGAGCGGGGGAAAGGGGAGAAAGCAAGGCGCCGCCGCCGTTCGCCGCCGTTCCGCCACCGCACCATACATCCAACCACCACCAAGCTTCGCCGTGAGCTCCCAACCCTTGTGCTATCCTTAGCGCTCTATGAGAGACCGTAGGCAAGCCCCGGGATGAGCCGCCGCCACGGTCGCCATGACCGCCGAGCTCGGTCCACCGTGGCCGGCCTCCGTCCGTGGTTGCGTGTTGCCCTAGTGCGTGTTTAGGGGTCAGTGAGGTCCAGGAGGAGTTGGAGGGTGATGGTTTAGTCGATTAGGGTTAAGAGCCCGCGGAACGCCGCCGTCCGCCATGACCGCCATGGCCGCGCGCTCGGTCCGCCGTGGCCAACCCTCTTCCCGAGCTCAACCATCCGCCCTAGCTAGCGTTCGCGAATCGCCGAGGCTCGTAGAAGGTTTGGAGGTGTCGGTTAAGCCGATTAGGGTTTGGTTGTGTTAGTACGCCGCCGTCCGCCGCTCGCCATGGTCGCCGGAGATGGTACGCCGTGGTCAAGGTGCTCGGAGCCGAAGCCCTGGCTTCTGAGCCTGGGTTAGGTTTACGAAGGTCGCCGGAGTAGGATTCGGAGTCCGTTTAGCTCGTCATGGCCGGAGTCGGCCGGCGTAGCTCGCCCGCGCCGCCGTGTCCGCCATCGTCGACGGCGAGCTCTATCCGAGCAAGCGCCGGGCTAGTAGGGGCACCGTTGGGTGCGGAAGGAGAGGGGAGTCCATCGGTAGGGTTAGCTTCGCCGGAAAGTTCGCCGCCGGCGAGCTACGGCATGGTCAACCTCCTCCCCTGTTTGTGTGTATGACGAGTGGGGTCAGTTTGACCCGAGGGCCCGCGCGTCAGTGAGTCTAGTTCCGTCTGTGTGCACTGGTTTGGGTGCACGTAGCAGTTTAGGTTTGAATGTTTTCAGGTTTTGTTAATTAGTTTCCAGAAATTGTGTATTGCTTGTTTAATTCATATTGTGAAATATAAATGCTAAAAAGTGAAACAAGTTTTGTTAGGTTTGTTATGTTGAGGTCTATGCATGAAAAATATATATGTCCAGTTTGTGGTGATTTCTGTGTAGTTATATTTAATTCATGTTTAGGCTGAAATCTTGTTAAATGCATAGTAAATTGTATGTGTCTCAGAAAAATGTGATTCTTGTTTTGTTAGGTTTGTGTTGAGGACTAGTTTCTGGGAAAAATGTAAAATGAGGTTACTCTGTGAAATAATTTGGCAGTAGTAATTAAAATGATTAAATGCTGTTTTCTTGTTTATTTTGTAGTAATTAAAATATGAAGAGTATGGACTTGGTAATTTTTACTGACTGCTCTTGTGCTAAGAAGTTCAGAAGAAAATTATGAAATTTTTGTTTGACACTTTGTGCTAAGGTGTGTAGTTCAAAGCACCTTTTCATGATAGAATTTGTCTTTTTCATAGGGGTAGAGTCTAGGTCCAAATGGGGTGAAATTTGGACAGGGGATTAGATCAAGTGTTGTTAATCTCCAGTAATTTTTATAGATTTTGTGAAGCTGTCTAGGATAGGTTACTGTTATAGGCCTATTTAACTAGATTTAATTCTACAATTAATTAGAGGGTAATAAACCCGTTAAGCAACTTTGATGTGGTGACAACAAGACTTAGTAAGTAGTATGTTAGATTAAGTAAGTGAGTAGCAGTAGATGACATGTGCTTATCTCCTGAATTGTTACTCCATGTTGCATCACCATGCATCCCATGTGCATTCATGTTATTCATTCATGTACCGCATCATGCAGGGTCGGTAGTGGAAGCCCAAGACACGCCGGAGGAGCAGCGTCGGGAGGAGACACCCGAGGAGAGGATCCGGAAGAAGACGCTGAAGACCTGCCGGAGTGCCGTGATCACCGCCCCGCCGACTTCGAGCGAGGCAAGCCCCGGAGCATTTTCTCCTACGGTTTGCAATTACCGTTTACAAGTTAACCTGATATGATTGTTGCATTAGGTTATAGGAGTTGTGTGATACCGTTGCTGCATTAATTAATTATCCTTGTCCACCTGCAAATATTATCTTGTGATCCCTGTTAGGTCTAGGCTCGATTATATGCTTAGCCCTGCTTAGACCGGTAAAAGTCGGGTGATTTCCTGTCTCCCGCATATAGGTGGATACTAAACATGTTTAGCTCGTGCTATCGTGGAATATAACCATGTGATAATTAATTGAGACCGGGCGGGATGTAGGAGCAGCAGGACATGGGTCTGTGTGCTAGTAGTCTCCGTCTGTGTCTGTGTCGATTAGGAACCGACGAAGGCACACCTCAGTCATTTTGAACGCGTCAATCACTTAACGGAGCAGGTGCGGGTACCTCCCGTGAAGCCGAGTAAGGTGTTTCGAGCCGGTGACGGAGACGTTGACGCCTAACACCCAGGGCCTTATATGTACCGTGGGCAACTATTCTGATCGACCTGGCATGGTCCGAGGGCAGGCAGGGCCTGATCGACCTGGCATGACCGTGGGCAGTTAATAGCTTGAGCGACCTGGCATTGAGATAACCCCGGTGTAGAAGGGTCCATGGCCGTCCCGCGATTTGGGTTCTCGAACCTCCTGAGTGGTCGCCAACGGCCACCTGGCAGGGTGTGTGGGCGAGTGTGCGACATTTTATCCCAGCTGGTAGGAATCGATTATAATCGCCATCGCTCCTGGTTAGTGAGTAACTTGACTGAGCATGTGTTACCGTAGTAATATATGGAATTAATGATGGTTATGGTTGGTGAATCTGAAAGGCTATTGATGAAATAGTCACTCTTGCTTGAATAAGTAGTCAAGTGTTTGCTCTAGATCAGGTGCAAATCTAGATAATCAGGCTGATTACATAAAAGTGACTGCTAATGCTCTAATGATGATTATTAATAATAAAATGCTTTTATGCAAAAAGGTAAGTGTGGCCAACCCAGATACAGCCTTGCATAATCCTTGGTGTCGGTTATTTCTGGTTTTGACGGGTAAGTCTAGCTGAGTACCTTCTCGTACTCAGGGTTCTATCCCTTGTTGTTGCAGATGGGCAATGCTTCTTCGGCTATTGCGAGAACTGTCTGTATCCCGTCGAGGGCAGTGACTAGACCATGGGCATGGTCAATCCTTATCTTCCCTGATGCTTTTGTGGACTGATCAAGCATATGGCACTGTATTGTGAAATAAGGACTTGTGTTTCAAAACTATGTCGCTTCCGCTTTTGAATTCAAACTATGGTTTGTAATAACTGTTGAACTCCGATGTATTTGAACTATGTGCGAACTGAATGTAGATCGTGGGCATGTACGCTAATCTATTACGATCTTGGTTAAAGTTGAATGACTTGAAATCCTTCGAGATTTCCGGACTACCGGGTTTATACGAGCTTAAGTACTTGTGTCTCTGCGCAAGCAGCGATTCGGTGCTTAATCTGGTATAAATTGGGGTCGGTTCTGTCACATCATGCCGCCGTTCTCCGTCCTCGAATGCCGCGCCCGCGGCCGGCCGGGCCCGCCTCGCCGCAACGTACGTCGTCTCTGGAGCGCCCGGGACCTTCCCGCGTGCGCCGCCGTCCTTCGTCCGCGCCGTGGCGTCCCGCAGCGCCGCCGTGCTGCTGTGTGTGTCGACGCCGCCGGGGAGCGCGCGCCATGCCTGTGTGTGTGGTGTGTGTGTTGTATGAGTGTAAAAAAAAATAAAAGAAAATGATCACATGAGATATATAAAAGGAATATAAACAGAGATATATTATAGAAAAAGGAAAATCATATTATATTTATATATTAAACAACTATTGAATAGATATATATTTATAGAATAATGCATATAAATATGTATATATTTATAGCTAATAAATATGAAAAGATAGATTATTATAGAAAAATGAAAATGAAGCATGAATAGATATATATTTATAGATAATGTATATGAATAGATATATATATTATAGAAAAAGGAAGAATGATGGAATAGATAAGTTATACGCATAGATATATATTTATAGAAAAAGATATGAATATGAATAGATATAATATTTATAAATAATGAATATGTTTTTTAACTTTCTCAAATGTATGTTTACACATGTAGATAAAAGTGATTGGCCGTGTCGACCTGTAGTCCTGGTGTCCGCTCCACCGAACTCGTCGCCATCACCGTTATCCTCACCGTCGTCATCCTCGCCGCCGTCCGTCGTCGTCCTCGTCCACGGTGTGTAAATCACGTGACAAGGAAAATCACATGACAAGGAAACTAGAAAATATGTTTAAACATGTATTTTTAATGTTGGCGAATATATGTTGAATTGCCTCTTTACGAACATATGTTATTTTTAATATTGGCGAATACATGTTACCTTTACAAAGATGTTATTTTTACTAGATTCCACATAACATAACAAATCACTCTTGCAATCCTTTTAGAGTTTTAAACATCATATGTCCATATTTCAACTTGTATTAATGTTTCATCTTTGTGTCTTTACCAATGGTATTTTAATATTGGCGAAACGTAAACCCAAACGAATCTAAACCCTAAACCCTAAAACCCAACATCCTAAAACCCTAAAACCCTAAATCCTAAACTCTAAACCTAGACCTAAACCTTAAATGAATCTAAACCCTAAAAACCTAAAACCCTAAATCCCAAACCCCAAACCCAACCAAACCCAAAACCCCTAAACCCTAAACCCTAAACTCCAAACCCCAAACCCCAAACCCCTAAACCCCAAACCCCAAACCCCAACCCAAACCCTAAAACCCGAATATATGTTATTTTAGGGGGTTTCGGTTTTGGTTCACATACATACATGTATAAAGCTCCTCTAAGTGTTCGATCACACACACTGTTGACACTGGTTATCTATCAAATTAAAGGATAAATAAATATGAAAAGGACATGAATTCAATCACCAATAAAGGTTTAGAGTTTTAATTGACAATATTCCACGAGATTTGGTGAATTGTGATTCTGCAGGGATTAAACAGGAAAACCAGCACTCATTACTTGTCCTAGAAGGAAACGGACGGAAGATTATGGAACCGGCACGTCAGGAATATCCAGAAGGACCTAGAGGACACCAGAGGACACCACGAGACGGGACCACCCGAGAGGCCGCCAAGGGGCCCGACCGGTCCCACCCTAGGACCGGTCGGTCACCCCTTGGGCCCGATGGCCTCCGTCTTCTGGAAGCTTCCTCCACCGCCTTTGAGGATCCATCTCAGCCCTACGTGAAGTCGGTTTGATCTAACGGCCGCGGTTGGTCCCTCAGGGCTATATAAACAGGCCCTCAGGCCCTAGGGAAGAATAAGTCTCTCTTCAAAAAAGTTTACGCCTCATTCAGAAACCCTAGAAGAAGACTTCAAGAGCCAGCTTTCAAGTAGAAGACTAGTTACCCCTAGTTTAGGTTTAGAACCTAGTCTTATACTAAACTAGAAGAGAGAGAGAGAGAGAGGAAGAGATCAAGAAGGAGCTCTGGCTGTCTGTCAGATCAACTTCTTCATCTTGTACCTGCGGATTCAAGTTTATCTTCAACTTGCTTCAGCGATTGTTTTGGTAATCAACGTCTATATTGAAGTTTGAGCCATTGTTCTTGTTATTCTTAAGGTTTATGACTCTCTTTGAGTACTTTAATTCTAGTCATTCTAGAGTTAGAGTAGTTGGATAGTGTAAGCGTGGTGCTTAGACTTGATAGCTCATAAATGCCTCCTATAACGCCGGTAGTAGTGGTTGTTCGCAAGGGTGACTCTTATAGCCTTGTTGATTCTTCTATAGTCCACTTACCCGTGTGTAGGCTCGGTAGGATTATACATTTGCTAAAAGACTCATACTCTATTTGTGACCTTTTATGGCAACTTCCCCACTAAGAATAATATAAACAAATCACTCTTAAATTGGAATTAGACAACCATAGTGATCCCCTCTATACTTCTAGATTCTCCGTCCTTGTTAGCTACTCAAGGGTTAGACTTTAAGGCTTAACACTATCTGTTCCTTTGGGTTCGATATTAAAACTGGGTTTATTCGGTGAAGTGCTACATCGGTAGATTTTATTTGTGCGCTTATGGATAAAGTAGAGTGTGAGTTAATTTATACCAACAAGCATTTCTGGCGCCGTTGCCGGGGAACGGTAGATCATCTTAAGTCTTAGTTTAACCTTGTAATCATACTTTTATCTTTTTCTTTTTTGTCCCAGTCTTTTCATTATTTTTGTGTTCATTCTTATGAATATTGTTTTGAATTCCACTCTTATCTATCACTACCCCATGAGCACAAGCTATAACTAGTAGAATCCTTACACCCTATCATAACATCTGGTTATTAGCTATGCCTACCTTTCCACTGCATTGAGCATAGAAATATAATTATAAAATTATTCCTTCGGGTATTCTTGTCACTAACCTTTCCAGGTCTGGAGCAGAAAAGAACGAAGGAACAACAAACACACGGTATGCCCAACCAATCACCATGTAACATTGAATTACATTCATCCAATCTTGATTTGCAAAATCCAAGCTTGGGGAATAGACTTTCTAAGAGCATCTCTTGCCATGTTGCTATGTTGGTTATCCCTACCTTAAGATATGCTCATATACTAATCATGCTCTTTCATCACCATCTGAATTAAATCTCTATAATACTTTCATGCTACCCTCATTCGCTATATTATATGTTTAGGTTGGGAGTACTTTCATACATCTCTTAAATTAAGCATGGTGCCTAGTTTAGGAGTGGTGATCTTGCTTTCAAAGGTTTTTAATTTAAGCAATTAAGTTAAAATGCCTTCCTAGATCAAATTAGACATGGTGTCTAGGTTGATTTTTTGAGACGATAGTATGCTATAGTGGATGTTGGATATTTTGTTGGACTAACCCCTGCAGGGAAACTTTCAGTATCAATTTGGGAAAGTCCTGAGATGAACTCACACTGGAGATGAAGCAAGACGTACAATGAACTTCAACAACTCTTGCATAATGAAGACTCAGCTCATTCATCATGGATGAAAAGACTGTGAGTATCAAAGTTTATTTATTTTGTCTTGCTTGCAAGATATTTGCTTGAACCATGTTAAAGTGCAGCCAGCCAACACATAAAATACTAGTCTATGCTAAAGTAATCTAAAAAAACATCTTTTTATTAGCATAGATGCAAAATACATAAGTTGTGGATAATAACCATGCTTCAAATTGTTGCAATCCTTCGGGTATATGTCCATTAAATTTACGCGGGAGAGAGAGATTTGTTCATTCATGGTTTGGTCTGAACATTGAAGATCCAAACTCAAACCATAGACACACAAACCTACTCTCAGATCACAAATGGTGCTAGCCTAGCTTTGAGTCTTGCTTGGGCACTGATGACAAACAGGATGCAACTTACCTCGTATGAGACAACCTATGCCTACAATCATCATTGTCCAAGACATCAAGCCAAGAAGTGGGAAGTTATCCTCTTTCTAATCAAGAGCTAGTTTGGGAGACAAGATGGTACCACTACAACAATAGCAAGATCTACAATCCAAAAACATGAACATATTTGTTTGGGAATCCATCTACATCACAAGCCAGTCTGGGAGAGACAATTCCGTTATCTAGATGTGTTTCACAATCAAAGGGGGGAAGGAGAAAACAGCTTCAAGACATATTGATCTCCTACCTATCACTTTGATCAGTACAAACCACTAGATGTTGTCCTAGTCGAGAAGAAAATATGATCCACCACTCATTATTGGAAGATCGTTCTTGAACACCATCAATGTTATCATCTTTGCCGAACCTGGAGAAGTCAACTTTTGGATCTTTCGCTGCATCTTCAACATCTATATCACTTATGAGCAGCCAAAGAGAACCAAGAGAAGACGCCGAAGGGAGAACCAACTGCCAAGAACTAAGGAGGGCATCATAAAGGATGAAGCCACTACACCACAAGAGTTAGAAGATGGAGAGATAGTACCTGAGCCAACAAATCAAGAAGAACAGCCGATAAGATTTCCATCATCTAGACACTGTTGAGAGAACAAGTCTCAGTCGTGACATTACAAGACAAAACTCTCATGGAGGCACTCGAGTAGTAGCTCTAAATTCAAGTCTCTTGCCAACCCAATGATTAAAGGAAAACAAGAAAGGTTGACAAGAGAAGAATGCGGAACTGTCCCTACATCCTCATAATATAGAATTAATACAAGAAAAAGAGAGGATCCTAGTCAGCATACTAGAGGAACAATGCGCCTTCACTGATAAGTCGACACAAGAGAAGGAAGGTCAATACCTATAAAGATGATTCCACCGTGATCTTCCTCCTCTCAAGCACAATGTGAGACAAGCAAGAGAAGACAAGCCAGCTAGACAAGAGAAGCTTCCACAAGGTAGTTCGATGCATCACTCTTCAATGACAAAGTAACATTTCAAGGTAAGTGACCATCACTTTAAAGCTTCTTCTTGATTCTAGTATAAACATAAATAAAGAACAAAACATGTTTAAGTTGCACCTCACTTGATCCAACCTAATCAACTTAACATGTTTAGTCCTTTGATCTTTGTTCCTAGCTTTACTCTCTTGATGAGAATATATATGATGAATGATTGACATTGATGAGGAAGGTTTGAGGCTTTTCCCGGTTTAGTCCATATCTCGCTATGCGCTTAATGTTTATGACTAACCGGTGGCGTTGAGTTGTGGTGTTTCTGTGTTGGTGTGCGTGTGCAACATGTGTCTCTTGGCTGTGTTGATGTGCAGGTGTTGAGCTCGGATACAGTGGTTGATGGTGAGGTGAAGGTCAAGTAGAGACGTGTCGTGCTGACGGACCGGGATCAGTGAAGGATGGGCGTGCCGTGCGGCGGACGTGCGATGTCGATGTACCTAGAGCGGTGAAGGGCGGACGTGAGGGTTGGACCGACGGACCAAGAGGCCAGAGGACCAGCTGTGGTAGCTGGCACGTGGCATCGGCGAGCGAGAGCACATGGGGATGTGCGGTGCATCGGCCGAGTCGGGACGAAGACGATGGCGTCGTGGCACTTGGCGGGAGGTTGGACACAGGATTGCGTGCGGCACAAGTGCCGTCGGCCAAGTCAAGAAGGAAGGCGAAGGCGTTGTGCCCGGCGTGGAGGATGGACATGCATCGGCATCGATGCCGGTGGTCGGGGTGTGCGAACCACATCCCGTCTTCGGTGCGGGTTCGGTAGCTGAGCCTCAAAAAGCTATCATCGACGGTTTCCGAGTTTGGGCCTCAAAACTAGGGTGGCCGGTTTCCGAGTTTGGGCCTCAAAACTCGGGATGGACGGTTTTCAGGTTTGGGCCTCAAAACCTGGGCTCGCGGGTTTCCGAGTTTGGGCCTCAAAACTCCGGGTGGACGGTTTCCAGGTTTGGGCCTCAAAACCTGGGCTGGCAGGTTTCCCGGTTTGGGCCTCAAAATCGGGGGAAGGTCCAAAAGGACGGTCGACGCCTGGCGGCACCGAGAGGCTTGCGTTGCGGTGAAGCTATCGGTGAGAAGGCGCGGCGGTCGACGGTGATGGCACGTGGCGGCATCCAGGAGCTTGCGTCGAGGCGAAGCGAAGGATGAGAAGGCGCGTGGTCGTCAGATGAAAACTGCTAGGGTTGGACAGTTTTACCCCTGGGGTGTATTTGGGTTGAGTACTTCATGAGAGGGTGTCTTGGTCTTCGGACGTGCGCCTATATATATGAAGGGGGTTGGTTAGGGCAGCCTATCCTTGGAGGTGTCACTCTCATTTTGTTTAGGTGAGAGGAGGCTAGGGTGAGAGGAGAGACCGACTCTTGTTCTTGAGCTTTTTGCCATCCACGCTTTGTGTTGCGAGGAGTGGCTTGTAACCCGACACAGAGTGCTACACAATTCTTCATCTAGTAGCAATCCAAGGATCAATTTCGCCCCTCCTCTTTGTTGGCTGCAATTTGGATCGAATCGCGTTTTTGTTCTTCACGTTTTCGTTTTTCCCTTCTCGGAGATTTGCCTCGTTCTCCCTCTCCGAGCGAAGATTTGCAATTCCGTTTGAATCAAATTGTTCTATGTCGTGAGCTCCTTCTTTCCACCAAAGGATTTCCCCTCTAACCTCACGAGCACATAGATCTGGTCGAAATCGCGTTCGTTCTTCGTTCTTCCCCTTTTTTAGTGTTCTTCCGATTTCTCATGGATTAGTTGGTTTGGAGCGATGATATCCTAGGATTAGCTTCCCAACACGTAGAAGAACACTTGGGCGAAGTTTGGTTGCAGCCCTGTTCGATTTGGTGAAGATCCATTCGATTTTGGTTTTGTCCCGAGCTGTTTTGGGCTTTCTGGACAGTGGCGGACTGTCCGGGACTCATCCCCGACTGTCCGGGGGTCGGGGCTGTTCACGGGCAGCGAGGTCGCTGTTTTTATTTTTGAACGGCGTACTGTCCAGGACTCATTCCCGGACTGTCCGGGGTTCAATAGCGGACAATCCGCGGTTCACTAGCGGACAGTCCGCGACTGCACAGTTTTGCTGATTTCATTCGTATCTTTTGCGTACGAGCTCCGATTTGTGATCCGTTTGTTGCGTTGGTTTTCTAACTTCTTAAGGATCTTTCCAAGGTATTTTTTCCACCAGTTGTCCTAAGTATTTTTGGTCGAACACTTTCCTCTTCTCCATAGGAGTGGGGTGTTCCGTTATCGGAGGTTTGATTGTTCTAGGAGCTTGCTTGTGCAGTTTTTGCCCCGTTGCTTTGGCGCTTGGTTTTGGGGGTTCTTCGGTAGTTCCACTGTACCTCTAGTACATCTCCTAGGGTATCCACCTATTCGTAGGTCGTGAACTCACCAGTTGTTTGAGTCTTTGCTTTTGGGGTGATTTTCTGGGACAAGGGCCATCATTTCTCGAGAAGAAATTTGAGGCTCCCATTCACCCCCCCCCCTCTGGTCGCCAATTCGGTCCTTCAATTGGTATCGGAGCCAGTTAAGGATCTCTGTACCTTAATCAGTTCCGGATACGCGAAGGCGATCTTTTGAGAGCGGTTTTGTTTCCGACTTTGCTTGTCGAGGTGTTGAGCTTGCGTTTTGGCTAACACTAACGGTGCTTTTGGAGATGGCACCAACCTCTTCTTCCAGTGTGTCTTTGTCCTTAGGTTTGAGTCTTGGACATGCGACCGAGGACGACATTTTGGAAAGAAGGAGGAGTGCAGTTCTTGAGACGGAACGAGAGGTGGAGGCTTTGCTGGACTTTCTAGGAGATGATGAGCATTCAACGGAGGATCTTGTACGTGAACTTGGCAAGGCCAAGAAAGGTACACTAGTTGCTAGTCTGGGGCTTTGTCTCAACGATTTGAAGCTTGTGTGGATGATATGTTAGATATGATGAGCTTTGTGATACCTTCGTAGAAAGATTGAGAAGTTGAATTGCTCCATCACTAGGCTAAAAAATGGTCTTTTTTTCATTGGAATCAGTGGCATCTTCACCTTGCACCTCTGTAGTGACTGGTTAGGAAGATGATGAGCTATGCTTTTCTCTAGCTAGCTTAAGATCTGAAATGAATGTTGATATCCAATGCTTCCAAACCATGCTTAGTTGCATTGACTTGTGCAAGGATCTTGTAACACCTCTGGTGTTTAACTGTAATTAACCTGACATGTCATCATCATTAGTCATTAATCATTCTTGCCTTGCATTTATGTTTGCCTAGTACTTGTGTAGCAATCTCTTTTCAAAACCCTAAAAGCCCTAACCTTCCTATAAGGGCAAAAATGGTAATTTCACCTCTGTGCCTAGCTTTGTGTAATTCTTGTTCAGTTGGATGTCTTGAAGTTTGTTGTGTTGGCCAAAGTTCAAAAATCAAAATCAGATTTCAAATCCCTTTGCAAAACCCTGATTTCCAAACCCTGGATTTTCCCCCTCTTTTTGTAATTCAAAAATTATTCAAAATTTGAGGTTGGTCCAAAAAGCAAAGTTGTAGATCTGGCCAAGAAACAACTTTGGTATTTACAAATTTTCAAGTTTCTGTACAAAGTTTGAAGTAAATCCAAATTCATTCAAATTCCAGTTTTTGTCCCTTTTCAGTTTTCAAAATTAATTCAAAAACTATTGAGTTTCAGAAAAAGTGTATATTAGCAAAGTTGTAGGTTTTGATCAATGGAACAACTTTCATGTATAAAGATTTTCAAGTTTCAGTTTGAAATCCAAAGTAATTTTGATTTGAATCAAATTTGAAAAGTGTCCCCTTTTCTGTTTTTGAATATAGTTCAAAAACTATTTGGATTTTGAAAATGTTCATATTGACAAAGTTGTAGATCTCATTTTTCTGAGCAACTTTGGTATTTTGAGTTTTTGTCGCACAGTTCAAATTTTGGGAGAAATTTGCAAAATACAAAACTGGCCAAAAGTCAAACCCTAGCCCCTACACTGTTCTTCTTCCCCGTAGAGCCAGGGGGAGGGGGGGGGGCGGCCATGGCGCCGCCGCTGCGCTTGCAGCACATACGGCTGCTCCCCACGCGCCTCTGTCCTGCCCCATCGCTCCTTGGTCCCCTCCGCACCCGCACGCGAGCGCTGACTCCATCTCTCGGCCCCTACTGCTCCTGCTCGCCGCCGCCGCGTGGCCATTGCCGGGGCTGCTGCCCCGAGCCCGGCTGCACGCCAGCGCCTCCGCCAGAGTGCAATCGAGCGCGTGCACGCTCGCCGAGCTTATCCAGCCATCACCACGGTCTCTACCGGCCGCTATCCGCCTCTATAAAAGCCCCGCCGGTGCCGAGCTCTCCCACTCAGCTCCGCCGCCGTCGCCACACTCACACCAGAGCTCCCAGCCCTCAACCAACTAGCCCAACAGCTCCGTCTTGAGCTCGTGAAGCTTCCCACCCCTCTCAATTTCATCTCTACCGCCTCCTATCGCCCGGCGTAGCTCGCCGTCCCCATCTCCGGCGAAACCCGGCGAGCTCGGGTTCGTGAAATACTCCCTCTCCGGTACGGATACTTCCCTGACCCCTGTGTCAGCTTCCTTGGTTCCGTGCGACTCTGACCAGGCCCTTGCGGTCTCGTGTGTTGCGCAGGGTCGTCGGAGCGCCGCTCGCCGCCGAAAGAGCTCCACCGAACCACCGCCCCGCCGAGCCCTGTCTCCGACCGTGGTAAGCACTCGAAGCCCCCTCGGTCTCTGCCTTTTAACGGCGCAAAGCTCGAGCCAGGCCTCGGCGCACGCGTTCACTGTGGCTCGAGCCAGGCCTCGAGCACACGTTTCCGTCTCGCCCGAGCCCAAGCCTCGAGCGGACAGACCCTCACCACTTCGCTCGAGCCAGGCCTCGAGCGGACTCGTGCACCCTCCGCTTCGTCGAGCTAGGCCTCGGACGAAACGATCATTTTCCGTCTCGCCCGAGCCTCCCGGCCAGGCCTCGGACGAAACCCTTGTTTCCGTCTCGCCCGAGCCCGTTTCACCCGAACCCGCTTCGCTCGAGCCAGGCCTCGGCGAACGCCTGTCTTCCGATTCGCCCGAGCCTCCCGTTCGCCCGAGCCTTGCGAAGAAAGAGCACAGTGTCTTTTTCCTTTTTGGGAGTTGTGAATAGTGTTCTGTTTTCTCTTTTTTGTGTGAATTAATCTGTTGTTCCTTAAATCCTGATAAATTATGGTATGCTCCATGCACTGTGTAGTATTTTATAAAAATATGAAACTTGACTTTTCTGCAAGAATTTAAAATGTAAAATCCCTCTTTTAATTAATAAATGGATAGTTTTGGATTTTTAGAAAATTATTTATAACTCCAAAAATCATGAGACTAATTTTTGTGAGCTTCCTATGCCATGTTTAGTCTCTGGTGAATTTTGAAGTCTTTTGGAACAAGTTGATTTTTGAGCTTTTATCTTTAATTGTTAAATAGTGCCTTTTGTTAATTAATGTCTGGAATTATTTGAGCACCTTAATGACCTCCAAAAATTATGAAATTTGTTTTGCCATCTATCTACACCATAATGAACTTATGTGATTAATTTGGTAAATTTTGGAGCAACTTCATAAAATGACCTTTTTAAATAATTAAGGAAAATAGAAAAGTGATTAGGGTTCATGTTGTATGCCCTGTTTTGCATTGTTCATGCTAGCATACTCATGTGCATGCATCATTGCATTCGTATAGTCACCGAAGAAGGAGTCAAGATCGAGGCAGCCGCCGACGAACCTGTCCCCGAGGCTACCCCGAACTCCGACAACTGCTCCGCCGCCTTCGAGCCTGCCCTCTTTGCTCTTCAAGGCAAGCCCCGGTGCATTTAACCCTTTCCTTGAATTTATAAATGATTTCCTTAAATGCTTTTGAGTTAAATTATTGCATTAGGTTTATAGGAGTTGTGTGCTATCCTAATTGATGCACTATCCACCTTGACCACTGATACACCTGATACCTGCTTTTCAAAAGTATTTGAAAATGCTTAGCAATGCTTATTGAATTAGACCTTGCAATAAAATGCCAATTTCAAAAGTGTGATCACTTAAGGAATGTTTATGGGATTTTGGTCTTACTCCCCGGCTGTTGGCTAGGTATCTGATCCGTACCTAGTCAATAGCGAGGAGAGGTTGTCCGAGCGTACGGTGCCGTCATGTTGTAGTCCGGGACTCAACAGTTGACACCGACCGGGACAGGGTTGAAAAACTGACAGGACTATTACGCTTGGGTGAGATATAACCAAGGTGTAGTTCTGGCTGGAAAATTAGGGACCATCCGTATGGGGGCCTGCTGGTCAAGACTTGTAACTATTCACATACTACGGAAAGCTCTGGCTCCGAGAAATCCTTTATTGGACCGACAACCGCGCACTGGGAGTGGAGAGATGGCGGAAGTAGCATGTACCCACGTGGTCGTCGTACCTGGAAAGGAGTGGTGTACTGTACTTCCGGGTGGCGTAGGACCGGGCCCAATCTTGGAGGAATCGTGGTAGACGAGTTGGCATATGCAAGCTTGGGTGCTACATATGCAGTGTGGATAGGGATCCTCAGCTGAGTATTATTTATCCGGATTAACGTTGCTCCTCGGTTATGGAGACTTGGTCCACTGACTGTCAACGGAGAGTGGTTCTCAACTAGGAATGTTTTGAAATGTAAAATGAATCATGAATGATGAAAAATTGAGGAATACTGAATCTTTCAAAATAAAATAAGGTTTACAAAATGCTTTTCTGCAAAATACTTGATCTTGCTTAAGCCTTACCTTGACTACCCTAAGCCTCTCATTCCTGAGTCTTCTCCCTTTTTCTTTAGTCGGGTAAGTCTTGTTGAGTACCCCAGTACTCAGGGTTTGTTACCCATGCTGCAGGTATGACAGAGTCCCCGATGTGTCTTGCACCCTGCTGCGTGACCATCGTCCAGGAAGAGGCCGATGAGGCCGAAGAATAGTTGTACACCCTCGGGCTGGGTGATTATAAGTATCTTTGCTGTTCTCCACTATGTTGCCTATGTCTATTTCTATTATCAGAACTTGGTTTGTAATAACTGCACCTTAATTTCTATTTGGAACCTGTTTTGTAAAACTAATGTTATTTAAGTCTTCCGCTCTTTATTCCGATGTTATTTGTAAAAGTATGCAATGCTGTAACCGAATTGTGAGATGATCCTGCGGACATTGGGCACTGATGTAGCCCGGTGGCGAACAGGTCTTAATCACATGGAACATGGGTTCGGCTGTCAGAGGTTGACAGGGACACGTGGGCCATGGGATTAGGGTCGTTCCGTCACAGAGTGGTATCGGAGCATCTCACTTTAACGTTGCAGTGTTCGTTTTTGCGAAAACTTCAAAAGACCTTTTGAGTCCAAACAAACTAAACTTGACTATTTTGAGTCCAAATTGCTTCTCTCATCTTGTCTCTCATATGGCAACACTAGCTAGTGGAACAACATGTTTTAAGCCCTATGTACTTATTTTTTATTGCATTGCTTTGTTCCGTAGGAACGATTCATGCATCATGTCATAATCACTTAAGTTAACTTCCTCTCTAAGTTCGTTTGGGTAGTATGCCTTTACCTGTTCTTGCTAGCCTTTCTCATCCATCTTCTCTTATCCAGACATGGCCCGTATCAAGCTGACTGCCCGCAAGTCGACTGGACCGCATGGTGTGCCACGCCACCAGCTGGCACCACGCGCTGGAGAAGAGACTGGAGAATCTTCCAACGGTCGTCGCTTTCCCGCCGCACCCGCAAGAATCTGAAGGAGGAAATCAAGAATCTGAAGGCTGAATAGAGAACATGGAGCATGACTTCTACCTTTCCCGCCTGGAGTTTTTAGGCACGAGCTTCCCTGGAGCAGGCCAACCGCACGTTCGCGCTATCGAGCAGCGCAATGATGCTTGGACCCGCGAGGACGTTACCAGAGCCCAGCTCCACGGACTGCAGCAGTACACAGCTCAGATTGAACAGTTCAATGATATGCTTCATGAGGAAGTGCATCAGCTGTATGATCAACTCCACCCTTGGTACCCCCGGTTATGGAAGACCCTGAGGACGGAGTTGTGGAGGAACCAGAAGTGGAACAAGGGCCAGGCGAGAACGAAGAAGTTGAACCTGTCGAAGATGTCTACGCTGAAGACGACGACGGAGGAAGAGCCTGAGCTCATCCTCGAAGAAGACGACGACGAAGACATGATCATCATCGACGACGACTAGACTCGTAGTGTCTGTACCATCTGCTTACCTAAAACCTTAGTCTAGGTTTGGGGGCGTTAGTCTGTCTGTTGCCAAGTCTGGCATGTATCTTTCTTTTCGCATCTTTTCCCTTTATCGGTCTGTATCATCTGTCAGTCACCTTATCAAGTCATCAGTCTTTGTATCAGAAGAAGCTATCAGTCTGTTGTTTTCAGAACTCTATCTATGAATGCTAAGTTCCAAGTTGCTTAACAGATGCCTGTGAACACTCGCACTGGAGCTGGAGGTTCTGATGATGCCAACCTCCCAAACCCTCCACCTGTCCCAGCTACCCTAGCAGATGCCATTGCAGCCTTGGCCGCCGCTGCCAACCTAATGGCTCAAAACCAAGGACAGCAGAACTTTCACCGTGGTCGCCACAACATCAACCAAGAGACCACCTATGTGGAATTCACCGAAACTCGTCCACCGGTCTTCACTAAGGCCGATGAACCCCTCGAAGCTGATGATTGGCTCCGCACCATGGAGCAGAAGTTTGGTCTTATCAACTGCACCGATATCCAGAAGCCGGTTCGCTTCCCAGCAGCTTCGTGGTCCGGCAAGTGCTTGGTACGCCAACCTGTTGGCTGCCCAGCCAGAAGGTCATCGGTTGACCTGGGAAGAGTTCCGCACTGCCTTCCGTGCTCATCACATCCCTTCCGGATTAATGAAAATGAAGCTTGATCAGTTCCTGGCTCTCAACAGAAAGACTCCACAGTCATGCAGTATGTGGGTCAATTCAATCATCTCAGCCAGTATGCCTCAGAGTATGTCAACACAGATGAGAAGAAGAGGGATTGTTTCCTCAGAGGACTGCACCCAAGATCCGCAGGAGCTTGTCCAATAACCTGACTGGGTCTTATCACGATGTTGTTGACCGGGCTGTTGCTTTTGAAGAAAGCAATCGCCAGTACCAGAAGAGAAGAAGAAGAAGAAAGCAGGGTCAAGCAGCTTCTCTGGCGGTCACAAACGCCAGAAATCATCTATCACCCCAGCCACCACCACAATCGTCTACCTTACCCCAACCAGCAAGTGGTCGTCCGTACCGCGGCCACCACCCATAATGCCAACCAGCAAGTGCCACACAGCCGAACGCCCCAGGTGTTCGTATCACCACTCCACAAACAGCCTACAACCATCCCTGCTACAACTGTGGCCAGCTTGGTCACTGGTCTCGTGAGTGCCCAAAGCCCAAGAGGTATGCCCAGAATGCTCAGAAGAATCCTGGAGGATCTCAGCAGCAGCACCACCGTGCACCGCAGCAGCATGCTCAGAAGGGCAAGATTGTCAAGAAGCACGGGCAAGTCTACTACACCACTGTCAGCGATATACCAGAAGGGAGCCCGTCATGATCGGTAGGTTTCCTGTTGCCAATCACCCTGCAGTTGTGTTGTTTGATTCTGGTGCATCGCATTCCTTCATCAGTCGTACTTTTGTCATCAAGCATGAAATATCAATTGAGGATTTAAAAGAAAGTTTCTGCATATTTTCGCCTGGAGGGCGTATAAGTACTAAGGAAGTGGTTCGCAGTATACCAGTAATGTTGGGGGAACATGTATTTCCCACCACCATGATAGTGCTTCATGATCAGGAGATAGATGTCATCCTAGGCATGAATTGGATGTGTCAGTATAAAGCCATGATCGACATCTGAATAGAGTTGTGAGAGTGGATATTCCTAACAGTACCGCCAAACTCCTTCTCCAACTTCCAATGCCTCAAAACCAGCAGCCACTCAAATAAATACCGCCTATGTTCTGGAAACCCGGACATCCCCGTGGTTTGTGAATTCCCTGATGTTTTTCCTGAGGATTTGCCTGGTCTGCCTCCTGACCGTGACGTTGAGTTTGCCATAGAGCTAAAGCCCGGACTGCTCCTATATCCCGCAGAGCTTATCGAATGCCTCCCAGAGAGTTGGCAGAACTAAAAATCCAATTACAAGATTTGTTGGACAAGGGTTTCATTCGCCCAAGCTCGTCTCCTTGGGGCTGTCCTGCAATCTTTGTAAAGAAGAAAGACAAGACTCTCAGAATGTGCATTGATTATCGCCCACTCAATGAGGTCACCATCAAAAATAAATATCCCTTGCCTCGTATTGATCTTCTCTTTGACCAGTTAGCTGGAGCCAAAGTATTCTCCAAGATCGATCTCAGATCTGGCTACCACCAAATAAAGATTCGTCCTGAAGATATTCCTAAAACAGCTTTCACCACCAGATACGGCCTATATGAGTACTTGGTCATGTCCTTCGGTTTGACCAATGCCCCTGCTCATTTCATGTACCTCATGAACTCTGTGTTCATGCCAGAGCTTGATAAATTCGTGGTCGTGTTCATTGACGACATCCTTGTCTACTCAAAAACCCCTGAAGATCACGCCGAGCATCTTCGTATCGTTCTATCCCGTCTCAGAGAACATCAGCTGTATGCCAAGTTCAGTAAATGTGAGTTCTGGTTAGATCAGATACAGTTTCTTGGTCATGTCCTATCCGCTGAAGGTGTGTCAGTTGACCCTGGTAAAGTGGCAGACATTCTGGATTGGAGCCACCTACCACTGTTCATCAAGTCCGCAGCTTTATGGGAATGGCAGGATATTATCGTCGATTCATCCCAGATTTCTCAAGAATCGCCAAGCCTATCACTGAGTTAGTAAAGAATTCTGTGAAGTTTGTCTGGTCACCAGCCTGTGAGCAAGCCTTTCAAACTCTGAAGAAACTGTTAACTACATCACCAGTGCTAGCCCAGCCGAACATCGAGAAGCCCTTTGATGTCTACTGTGATGCATCTGGTACTGGTTTGGCTGTGTTTTGATGCAAGAAGGTCGAGTGATCGCTTATGCCTCCCGACAGCTTAAGCGACATGAAGAGAATTACCCAACTCATGATCTCGAGTTAGCAGCAGTAGTGCATGCCTTGAAGATCTGGCGTCATTATCTGTTGGGCAGTACCTGTAATGTGTACACTGATCACAAAAGCCTGAAGTATATCTTCACTCAAGAGAACTGAATATGAGGCAGAGAAGATGGCTTGAGTTAATTAAGGACTATGATCTTGAAGTGCATTACCATCCGGGTAAGGCGAATGTGGTCGCCGATGCACTCAGTCGCAAGTCTTATTGCAACTGTCTGATGATGAAACCCTATGATTCTTCTTTGTTTATGAGCTGGAAAAGTTGAATATTGAAATGATTCCACAAGGAACTCTGAATAATATCAGAATAGAAACCCCTATCAGAGAGCAGATCATCGCTGCACAGAAAGATAACCCTGGAATCAAGCACATCATCGAAAAGGTCCAATCCGAAAGGCTGATTGTTTCAGGATCGATGATGCAGGAGTAGTATGGTTTAAGAATCGGTTAGTAGTTCCTAAAGTGCCTGAGTTAAGAAAGTTAATCCTTGATGAAGCACACTTGACTAGATTCTCCATCCACCCCGGCAGCAACAAATGTACCAGGATTTGAAGCAGCAATTCTGGTGGACAAAGATGAAGATTGAGATCGCCCGGTATGTCGCTCAGTGCGATACCTGCCAGAAAGTCAAAGCCGTGCACATGAAGCCCGGAGGAGAATTGCAACCTTTACCTATACCTGCTTGGAAATGGGACGATATCAGTATGGACTTTATCAATGGTCTACCCAAGACATCAAGAGGTTTTGATTCCATATGGGTGATCGTGGATCGCCTCACTAAGCAAGCTCACTTCCTGCCAGTGAAGACCAGTTACACCGTCCCCACTTATGCCACTTTGTACAAGAACCACATAGTGAAACTCCATGGCATACCCAAGAGCATTATCTCTGATCGTGGTACCCAGTTTGTCGCAAAGTTTTGGAAAGCGTTCCATACCTCACTTGGAACCAAGCTCTTGCATAGTACGGCATATCATCCGCAAACAGATGGACAACTGAGCGAGTCAACCAAGTGTTAGAGGATATGTTGAGAGCATGTGTGCTCACCTTCGCAGATACTTGGGATGACTGTTTGCCCTTGGCAGAGTTCTCATATAATAACAGTTACCAAGAGAGCATCAAAATGGCACCCTTTGAAGCACTGTACGGCCGCCGTTGTCGTACACCTCTCAGTTGGTCTGAACCCGGAGAAAGGGAATTCTTTGGAGTTGACCTAGTAAAAGATATGGAAGAGAAAGTCAAGCAAATACAAGAGAACATGAAGATTGCACAGTCTCGACAGAAAAGTTATGCTGACAGGAGACGTCGACCTCTGCAGTTCGAGATCGGGGATTATGGTACCTGAAGGTCTCACCCACCAAAGGAGTCACTCGTTTTGGAGTCAAAGGAAAGCTAGCACCCCGCTACATTGGTCCCTTTGAGATTCTGGATCGTTGTGGCAAGGTCGCTTACAAGCTAAGTTTGCCCGATCATCTTTCAGCAGTTCATAATGTGTTTCATGTCTCCCAACTCAAGAAGTGTCTCCGAGTACCTGAACATGTGGTTGAAGTTGAAGGCGTTGAGCTAGAACCAGATCTGTCATACACTGAGTATCCAGTTCGCGTGTTGGATCACAAGGATCGTGTTACCCGAAGAACCACCACAAGATGGTACAAGATCCAGTGGAACCAGCACTCTGAAGAAGAAGCCACCTGGGAATCCGAAGACTTCTTAGCAAAGAACTATCCCGACTTTCTCGAATCTCTGTAGATGTAAGGTTTTGCCTTTTCCTTCTTAAGACGTGGAATCTCGGGGCGAGATTTCTTTTAGGGGGAAGGCTGTAACACCTCTGGTGTTTAACTGTAATTAACCTGACATGTCATCATCATTAGTCATTAATCATTCTTGCCTTGCATTTATGTTTGCCTAGTACTTGTGTAGCAATCTCTTTTCAAAAACCCTAAAAGCCCTACCTTCCTATAAGGGCAAAATGGTAATTTCACCTCTGTGCCTAGCTTTGTGTAATTCTTGTTCAGTTGGATGTCTTGAAGTTTTGTTGTGTTGGCCAAAGTTCAAAAATCAAAATCAGATTTCAAATCCCTTTGCAAAACCCTGATTTCCAAACCCTGGATTTTATCCCTCTTTTGGTAATTCAAAAATTATTCAAAATTTGAGGTTGGTCCAAAAAGCAAAGTTGTAGATCTGGCCAAGAGAAACAACTTTGGTATTTACAAATTTTCAAGTTTCTGTACAAAGTTTGAAGTAAATCCAAATTCATTCAAATTCCAGTTTTTGTCCCTTTTGAGTTTTCAAAATTAATTCAAAAACTATTGAGTTTCAGAAAAAGTGTATTAGCAAAGTTGTAGGTTTTGTCAAATGAACAACTTTCATATATAAGATTTTCAAGTTTCAGTTTGAAATCAAAGTAATTTTGATTTAATCAAATTTGAAAAGTGTCCCCTTTTCTGTTTTTGAATATAGTTCAAAAACTATTTGGATTTTGAAAATGTTCATATTGACAAAGTTGTAGATCTCATTTTTCTGAGCAACTTTGGTATTTTGAGTTTTTGTCGCACAGTTCAAATTTTGGGAGAAATTTGCAAAATACAAACTGGCCAAAAGTCAAACCCTAGCCCCTACACTGTTCTTCTTCCCCGTAGAGCCAGGGGAGGGGGGGCCCGGCCATGGCGCCGGCGCTGCGCCTGCAGCGCATACGCTGCTCCCACGCGCCTCTGTCCTGCCCCAGCCGCTCCTTGGTCCCCTCCCGCCCGCACGCGAGCGCTGACTCCATCTCTCGGCCCCTACTGCTCCTGCTCGCCGCCGCCGCGTGGCCATTGCCGGCGCTCCTGCGCCCGAGCCCCGGCTGCACGCCAGCGCTCCGCCAGAGTGCAATCGAGTGCGCGTGCGCTCGCCGAGCTTATCCAGCCATCACCACGGTCTCTACCGGCCGCTATCCGCCTCTATAAAGCCCCGCCGTGCTCGAGCTCTCCCTCAGCTCCGCCGCCGTCGCCACCTCCACCAGAGCTCCCACCCTCAACCAACTAGCCAACAGCTCCGTCTTGAGCTCGTGAAGCTTCCCCGCTCTTCAATTTCATCTCTACCGCCTCCTATCGCCCGGCGTAGCTCGCCGTCCCCATCTCCGGCAGAAACCCGGCGAGCTCGGGTTCGTGAAATACTCCCTCTCCGGTCACGGATACCTTCCCTGACCCCTGTGTCAGCTTCCTTGGTCCGTGCGACTCTGACCAGGCCCTTGCGGTCTCGTGTGTTGCGCAGGGTCGTCGGAGCGCCGCTCGCCGCCGAAAGAGCTCCACCGAACCACCGCCCCGCGAGCCCTGTCTCCGACCGTGGTAAGCACTCGACCCCCTCGGTCTCTGCCTTTTAACGGCGCAAAGCTCGAGCCAGGCCTCGGGCGCACGCGTTCACTGTGCTCGAGCCAGCCTCGAGCACACGTTCCGTCTCGCCCGAGCCCAAGCCTCGAGCGGACAGACCCTCACCACTTCGCTCGAGCCAGGCCGAGCGGACTCGTGCACCCTCCGCTTCGTCGAGCTAGGCCTCGGACGAAACGATCAGTTTCCGTCTCGCCCGAGCCTCCCGGCCAGGCTCGGACGAAACCCTTGTTTCCGTCTCGCCCAGCCCGTTTCACCCGAACCCGCTTCGCTCGAGCCAGGCCTCGGCGAACGCATGTCTTCCGATTCGCCCGAGCCTCCCGTTCGCCCGAGCCCTCCCGTTCGCCCGAGCCTTGCGAGAAAGAGCACAGTGCCTTTTTCCTTTTTGGGAGTTGTGAATAGTGTTCTGTTTTCTCTTTTTTGTGTGATTAATCTGTTGTTCCTTAAATCCTGATAAATTATGGTATGCTCCATGCACTGTGTAGTATTTTATAAAAATATGAAACTTGACTTTTCTGCAAGAATTTAAAAATGTAAAATCCCTCTTTTAATTAATAAATGGATAGTTTTTGGATTTTTAGAAAATTATTTATAACTCCAAAAATCATGAGACTAATTTTTGTGAGCTTCCTATGCCATGTTTAGTCTCTGGTGAAATTTTGAAGTCTTTTGAACAAGTTGATTTTTTGAGCTTTATCTTTAATTGTTAAATAGTGCCTTTTGTTAATTAATGTCTGAATTATTTGAGCACCTTAATGACCTCCAAAATTATGAATTTGTTTTGCCATCTATCTACACCATAATGAACTTATGTGATTAATTGGTAAATTTTGGAGCAACTTCATAAATGACCTTTTTAAATAATTAAGGAAAATAGAAAAGTGATTAGGGTTCATGTTGTATGCCTGTTTTTGCATTGTTCATGCTAGCATACTCATGTGCATGCATCATTGCATTCGTATAGTCACCGAAGAAGGAGTCAAGATCGAGGCAGCCGCCGACGAACCTGTCCCGAGGCTACCCGAACTCCGACAACTGTCCGTCCGCCTTCGAGCCTGCCCTCTTTGCTCTTCAAGCAAGCCCCGGTGCATTTAACCCTTTCCTTGAATTTTATAAATGATTTCCTTTAAATGCTTTTGAGTTAAATTATTGCATTAGGTTTATAGGAGTGTGGTGCTATCCTAATTGATGCACTATCCACCTTGACCACTGATACACCTGATACCTGCTTTTCAAAGTATTTGAAAAATGCTTAGCATGCTTATCAAATTAGACCTTGCAATAAAATGCCAATTTCAAAAGTGTGATCACTTAAGGAATGTTTATGGGATTTTGGTCTTACTCCCTGTCTGTTGGCTAGGTATCTGATCCGTACCTACTCCATTACGAGTGAGAGGTTGTCCGAGCGTACGTGCCGTCATGTTGTATCCCGGACTCACAGTTGACACCGACCGGGACGGGTTGAAAAAACTGACAGGACTATTACGCTTGGGTGGATATAACCAAGGTTGTAGTTCTGGCTGGAAAATTAGGGACCATCCTGGATGGGGGCCTGCTTGTGGTCAAGACTTGTAACTATTCACATACTACGGAAAGTCTGGCTCCGAGAAATCCTTTATTGGACCGACAACCGCGCACTGGGAGTGGAGAGATGGCGGAAGTAGCATGTACCCACGTGGTCGTCGTACCTGGAAAGGAGTGGTGTACTGTACTTCCGGGTGGCGTAGGACCGGGCCCAATCTTGGAGGAATCGTGGTAGACGAGTTGGCATATGCAAGCTTGGGTGCTACATATGCAGTGTGGATAGGGATCCTCAGCTGAGTATTATTTATCCGGATTCGTTGCTCCTCGGTTATGGAGACTTGGTCCACTGACTGTCAACGGAGAGTGGTTCTCAACTAGGAATGTTTTGAAATGTAAAATGAATCATGAATGATGAAAATTGAGGAATACTGAATCTTTCAAATAAAATAAGGTTTACAAAAATGCTTTTCTGCAAAATACTTGATCTTGCTTAAGCCTTACCTTGACTACCCTAAGCCTCTCATTCCTGAGTCTTCTCCCTTTTTCTTTAGTCGGGTAAGTCTTGTTGAGTACCCCAGTACTCAGGGTTTGTTACCCATGCTGCAGGTATGACAGAGTCCCCGATGTGTCTTGCACCCTGCTGCGTGACCATCGTCCAGGAAGAGGCCGATGAGGCCGAAGAATAGTTGTACACCCTCGGGCTGGGTGATTATAAGTATCTTTGCTGTTCTCCACTATGTTGCCTATGTCTATTTCTATTATCAGAACTTGGTTTGTAATAACTTGCACCTTAATTTCTATTTGGAACCCTGTTTTGTAAAACTAATGTTATTTAAGTCTTCCGCTTTATTCCGATGTTATTTGTAAAAGTATGCAATGCTGTAACCGAATTGTGAGATGATCCTGCGGACATTGGGCACTGATGTAGCCCGGTGGCGAACAGGTCTTAATCACATGGAACATGGGTTCGGCTGTCAGAGGTTGACAGGGACACGTGGGCCATGGGATTAGGGTCGTTCCGTCACAGATCTTGAATGTGCTAAAACTGAAATTACCTTGCTTAAGTCAAATGCTTTGTTACCATGTGTTTCTTGTGAGTCTTGCTTGCTGAAATTAATAAATTAAAATTGACTCACACCACATGTGTAGATGAACTTGAGCATGCTAGGGCTGAAATGGATGAGATAATTCTAGGCCTTGTAGCTTGTGCTCTTTGAATAAAATGCTTGCCTTACTTCTTGTGCTATCATGATTCTTTGCTTGATGTGAATGGTGATGTCCTTCCACCGATTTCATGTGCACATCATGCATTGATTTAAAAAGAAGTCTTGGCTTTGAAAGTTTTGCGCGATGATATGAGCGCTAAGTTGGTTGAGCACAATGATATGAGTGCCAACCTTGAGAAGGAGATTGAGCTCTTGCGTACCACATATGCCGAGTGCATTGAAAAGGAGTTGGAAAACTTGAGAAACACTCCTTGTGGTACTTGTGACCACCTCATGTTTGAAAACGAGGTTTTGGCCAAAAGATGCAAGAGCTTTTGTGCTAAGTCGTTTGAGTCACGCATTTCTTCCAACTCTGATGTTGATGTTTCCAAGTCTGCATCTTTGCAACCGTAGTTGAGTTCTTATGTTGCGCGTGAGTCTTTTGACGATAGCACTTGTGCCAAGGTTTCAGATAGCTCTTTCATAGCTATTCCTAACCTTGTTGTTTCTTCGAGTGATGTCCAAGGGACTTCTCTTGATAAGGGTGCTTCTCATATTTTTGGGACTCGTGCTCCCAATCCGGTTTTCCATTGCACCTTTTGCAAGAAGGATGGACACTCATTCGATTTTTGTTTCTGCCGTGTCAAACACGAGCGACGAATTCGAGCTAAGGCTTTTCGGAAGCCGCGTAGCCTTTCCCATGGCACATGTGCTCCTTGTGTTGGCACCAAGTTGGTAGTTGATGCTTCTTGTTCTAAGTCCCAAGGGACTTCTCACTTGTCGGAGAATGGTGTGCCTTCCAGTAGGCCTTTGTACCATTGCTCTTTTTGTGAAAAAGATGGGCATCAAAAAAGCTTTTGCTATCGGCGTACCAAATGTTTGCGCCAAGCTCGCTCTTCTAGGAAGATGGTGGTTCATAGCCCTTCTCATGGCATGAACGCTTGTGCTCCTAGTAAGAAGCTCCTCTTTGTTGATGGGTTTATGACTCCTTTTCTAGTGGGATAGGTCATGGTCGTGGACATGCTTCTAGTGCTTCTTCTCTTGGTCCACGTCATGCTTTTCATGATGCTTCTATTGGTTCTTCTACAAAAACCTTGGAAGATGTTTGCCTCTTTTCCCGTGGTATGACTCGTTCTTCTCCTCAAGTTGTCCTTTTGATGAATGCTTCCAAGGGTGTTTCACAATTGCATTTGAACTACATTTGCATCATGCTAACCCACAAGATAAGTTGAGATTTGTGACCAAGTCTTGGGTTCCCAAGTACATGCTTGCTAACCCTTCGGGATCCAAGACTCGGGTTACTTTGTCCTCTTGTGTGTAGATATGAGGACGCGGGGTGGAGAACATGCGCCTGATGGAACTTGATCTTTTAGATGTGATCAAGATTTGATGGTTCTCTACACCCCGCTTAGATTTGCCTCCAAAGAGGTTTTTTGCAGTTGGTGAGCTTTCTTTTACACTCATACCGTGTACATCCATGTTCTATTTCTTGTGGTATGAGATGGACTATCATGTGCTCACTTGTATAGTATGTGCATGTACATTTTCTTTTGTATCATGTTTTGTTTTAGTCTAGCATGTGCTATCTTGTATATCATGTCATGCTAGTCTTGTGTACAGTTTTGGTGGCTATTCCACTTTTCATGCTAGTCTGTGATCCTCATGAACATTATGCCATGCTTTACCATTCTTCTCCATGAGCTTTACTTGTAGAGGTATGATGTTCATTAGGTATCACTTTTCAGGTGCTAGTTTTGGTTAGCTACATGTATCCTGTTGATATGTTTAGTTTGAGCACTAGCCTTTCCACAATTTTATCATGGTACATGCTTTTGGATCTATTGCTATCATTATCTTGCATTGTAGCATGTGTTCAGGTTTAGGCTGTGTTTGGGTTGATCATGTCTCTAGGCTGCATTTTGCTATATAGTGCTTTATCCTGTTGCATGATAGTCATGTCTAGATTGAATTCAGATCTCCTTGCGGTATCATTCTTAGGTAGACCTCTTTTTTGTTGAGAGTTCACCTTATGCTTATTATGTGACTAACCATTTTCGTGGAGACCTTGAGGTCACACTAGACGAGACGATGCCTTGTGTTCTCTTCTGCTTTTGAGTTTGCAGGAGAACATGAGCCTGGAGAGGGCATTTCGGCTCACGGACTCGATCCCACTTCTTCCACGACTTGGGGTTCCATTCGAGAAGCATCTCCTACGAGCACTAGCTGCACCTGTGGGAGCGACAGCATCAGGCGAGGGGGAGACGACTTCGGCGAGGCAGGCGCCCCGGAGTTCAGCAGATTCAGGCGTCCCCTCGGGTATCACACCAGCAAGCGGTCATGCGTTTCATGAGGTACCTCCGACACACTTCTGAGTTTGGGTTTTGCTCTTCTTCTTGACCTCTTTTTGCTGTGTGGTCTTTTCGATGTGGATTTTGCTGGCTGTCACTTGAGCGTTTCCTGCCTCTTCGCTTGTGAGTTTGATGTGTGTTTCCTTTTAGCATTTTGCCTGTTGTATCTTAGTTTGACTTCTCCGATACCCTTTTGTTTTGGGTTTTCCTTTTTAGGCTAGTTTTGTTTTGTCTTTGATAGAATAGCTTTTGCATGCATTTCATCATGTATTCTAGTGCATTAAAGAGCTTCATGTTTAGAGCAATGAGAATGAGATTATGCTCTTTTTTGGTATGCCATGTTTATTCATGATGATGCTTGTAGCCTAGGCTCTTTTTGATCAATTGATACATGTTATGAGCTAAGCTATTTTTGCAAATGGTGAACTTGATTAATCAACTGTGAAACCTTTAATTTGTTCACCATTGAGAGTGGCAACTAGCATGGGTAGGATGTGTTGAGATCACTTGTGCTATCTTTTGTATGCTAGGTTGCTATGTCTCTTGCATTGAGTCATTCACTTGCTTGGGTTGTTCATATTTACCTTGTGCTAAAATTTGATCCAAGTCTAAGTGAATTGAAAAGATCGAGATGGGATTGCATGTGTCAGCACCTCACGGTATTGAGACCGTTTCTCATTGCACTTTTGAGTTAAACTTGAGCCGTGTAGTGTAAGACCGAAACCGGTGCTTCAAGCTTCTGATTGCTTTTATTGCATAGGCTTAGCCCGGTTGAAAAGTTAGGCAATGACCATGTTTTTAACCTCTCGCAATCACATGCTTTTAATATGAACTTGTGTTAATACCGCTGCAATCTCCGATAAAAATTTGAAAATAACACTAGTTTATGCTTCATTCTATTGCATGATGATTGAACTTTTCTAGGGGTAGTTCACCTTTTATACTTGAGTTAGCACTTGCTCGATTTCTTGTCTATTCATGCTAAGTGCTATTTTAGTGGTGGACTCCTTTTCAAATGGCTTAAAACTGCTCATATGCTTAATTGTTCATATTTGTATTCATTTGATCAGTTTGAGCCTTTGCTAGCATTTGTATTGGTTGCTACACTTTCAGGGCAACACCCTTTTGAGCATATTTTCATTCTGATTGCTATACACTTGAAGCTGTTGCATTGTGCATATCATGCATTTTTAGCTTAGTGTACATGCCCCCAGCTCCGATACATCTTGTGATCACCCCCATATGCTTTTGGTTGTTGACTTGTCTTGTCTTGTTTGTGTCAACTTTGTGGAGAAATGTCAAAACCCCTCAGCATGTTCCCTTTTATCAAGGGGGAGAAGCTGTTTGCAACGGGGAGCTTGAGTGTTGGCACAAAGGGGAGAGTCATGCATTTTGGGGAGAGTTTTGAGCTAGGGGGAGTTTAGCTCTTTTATGTTCTTCTTCAATTGGTATAGCTCTTTTATGTGTTTCAATTGGTATCCTTCATAGTGAGCTTTGGTGCATAGCCTTTGTGTGTAGGCTTGCCTTCAGGAGGAGTCACTTTTGTCCTGCTGCTTCTCCGCGTGCTCCCAGTGTTTGTGCTCCATTTAGTGTTGAGCTTCTCTTTGTGTTTTTCTCAATCGGTATCGAGCCTGCTAGTCGTGTTGGGCCATTGTTGCCTCTCTCTTGAGAGACTAGCAGTTTTTGCTTGGTATTTTCGATTGTTATGGAGCCTTCGGCTAGTTACATCGAGCCTATGTGCCTCTGTCTTGAGGAACTAGCTGTTTTCACCAATTTTTGGCTGCTTGTGATTGGTATCGAGGCTTCTTCTAGTTGTGTTGAGCCTCTGTGCCTCTATCTTGAGGAACTAGCAGTTTTGCATTCTTATGCGTTGATTCAGCCTTAATTGGTATCGAGCCTTGAGCTAGTGGTGTTGAGCCATTTTCTGCCTTTTCTTGAGGGCTAGCTCATTTTTGACTTGGTTGCGTCGAGCCGTTGCCCATGTCTTTGGGAATCAAGTCTTTCGCTCTGTGTGATCGAGTTTTGCTCTTTTATGAGTTGTTGCTCCGATCCTTTGCTTGGTTGCGTTGAGCCGTTGCCCATATCTTTGGGGACCAAGTTTTCTGTTTTGGTATCTCAAACCATCTCTTTGTGTTTAGTCTTTGTCAATTCAATCATCAAGGGGGAGAAATTCGAAACCCAAGTGGATAAGAACCCCTTCCAAGTTGATAAGAACCTTGGTTTCTTTTGTGATGATTGTTTGACAACTTATTTGAGATTGGTTTTTGAGTACCTTTTGGGATCTCATGAAACTCTTATTTCTCTTGACCATTTGGTTGTGTGGAGGTTTTTCCCGCTTTTCCCGTTTCTTTCGGGACCGAGAGGTTGTATTTGGAGTTTTCATGATCCTTCCTCATCTCAAGTGGCCTTGTGTTTGCTTTTGCTTGGCTTTTGGGCACTTGGATGAGGCTTGCCTTCAAACCCTTCCTTTGTGGTTTACTTTTAGTCAATGCATTCATCAAGGGGGAGATTGAGAATATATATGATGAATGATTGACATTGATGAGGAAGATTTGAGGCTTTTCCCGGTTTAGTCCATATCTTGCTATGCGCTTAATGTTTATGACTAACCGGTGGCGTTGAGTTGTGGTGTTTCTGTGTTGGTGTGCGTGTGCAACATGTGTCTCCTGGCTGTGCTGATGTGCAGGTGTTGAGCTCGGATAAAGTGGTCGATGGCGAGGTGAAGGTAAAGTAGAGACGTGTCGTGCCGACGGACCGGGATCAATGAAGGATGGGTGTGCCGTGCGGCGGACGTGTCATGCTGATGTACCTAGAGCGGTGAAGGGCGGACGTGAGGCTTGGACCGACGGACCAAGAGGCCAGAGGACCAGCTGTGGTAGCTGGCACGTGGCATCGGCGAGCGAGAGCACATGGGGATATGTGGTGCATCGGCCGAGTCGGGACGAAGACGATGGCGTCGTGGCACTTGGCGAGAGGTCGGACACAGGCTTGCGTGCGGCGCAAGTGCCGTCGGCCAAGTCAAGAAGGAAGGTGAAGGCATTGTGCCCGGCGTGGAGGCTGGACATGCATCGGCATCGGTGCCGGTGGTCGGGGTGTGCGAACCACATCCCGTCTTCGGTGCGGGTTCGGTAGCTGAGCCTCAAAAAGCTATCATCGACGGTTTCTGAGTTTGGGCCTCAAAACTCGGGTGGCCGGTTTCTGAGTTTGGGCCTCAAAACTAGGGATGGACGGTTTCCAGGTTTGGGCCTCAAAACCAGGGCTGGCAGGTTTCCCCCGTTTTGGCCTCAAAACCGGGGGAAGGTCCAAAAGGACGGTCGACGCGTGGCGACACCAAGAGGCTTGCGTTGCGGTGAAGCTATCGGTGAGAAGGCGCGGCGGTCGACGGTGATGGCACGTGGCGGCATCCTGGAGCTTGCGTCGAGGCGAAGCGAAGGATGAGAAGGCGCGTGGCCGTCGGATGAAAACTGCTAGGGTTGGACAGTTTTACCCCTGGGGGTATTTGGGTTGAGTACTTCATGAGAGGGTGTTTTGGTCTTCGGACGTGCGCCTATATATATGAAGGGGGTTGGTTAGGGCAGCCTATCCTTGGAGGTGTCACTCTCATTTTGTTTAGGTGAGAGGAGGCTAGGGTGAGAGGAGAGACCGGCTCTTGTTCTTGAGCTTTTCGCCATCCACGCTTTGTGTTGCGAGGAGTGGCTTGTAACCCGACACAGAGTGCTACACAATTCGTCATCTAGTAGCAATCCAAGGATCAATTTCGCCCCTCCTCTTTGTTGGCTGCAATTTGGATCGAATCGCGTTTTTGTTCTTCGCGTTTTCGTTTTTCCCTTCTCGGAGATTTGCCTCGTTCTCCCTCTCCGAGCGACGATTTGCGATTCCGTTTAAATCAAATTGTTCTATGTCGTGAGCTCCTTCTTTCCACTGAAGGATTTCCCCTCTAACCTCAGGAGCACATAGATCGGGTCGAAATCGCGTTCGTTCTTCGTTCTTCCCCCTTTTCTAGTGTTCTTCCAATTTCTCATGGATTAGTTGGTTTGGAGCGATGATATCCTAGGATTAGCTTCCCAACACGTAGAAGAACACTTGGGAGAAGTTTGGTTGCATCCCCGTTCGATTTGGTGAAGATCCATTCGATTTTGGTTTTGTCCCGAGCTGTTTTGGGGCTTTCTGGACAGTGGCGGACTGTCCGGGGTTCAATAGCGGACAGTCCGCGGTTTACTAGCGGACAGTCCGCGACTGCACAGTTTTGCTGATTTCGTCCGTATCTTTTGCGTACGAGCTCCGATTTGTGATCCGTTTGTTGCGTTGGCTTTCTAACTTCTTAAGGATCTTTCCAAGGTACCTTTTTCACCAGTTGGCCTAAGTATTTTTGGTCAAACACTTTCCCCTTCTCCATAGGAGTGGGGTGTTCCGTTATCGGAGGTTCGATTGTTCTAGGAGCTTGCTTGTGCAGTTTTTGCCCCGTTGCTTTGGCGCTTGGTTTTGGGGGTTCTTCATTAGTTCCGTTGTACGTCTAGGACATCTCCTAGGGTATCCACCTATTCGTAGGTCCCGAACTCACCAATTGTTTGAGTCTTCTCTTTTGGGGTGATTTTCTAGGACAAGGGCCATCATTTCTCTCGGAAGAAATTGAGGCTCCCATTCACCCCCCCCCCTCTGGTCGCCAATTCGGTCCTTCACTTGAAACACACTGTCTTAACTAAACGAGCTAAATATTTTTGCATCTAACCTTTGGAAGATATGATATCATCATGAAAAGATCAACACTTTATGCATAGATTATCCTTCTTTGGGTTAAGTAATCTGATTTGTTAAATATTTTAAGATGCTACTTTCATGCTCATCCTCTAATCCTATCACTCAGGTTAAGATTGAATATGACACATAAACAACAAGTTTGTCTTGTGCAATGTGCCTAAGGTTAGAGGGGAATAAACAAAACTTTTGGTTCTGTTGGTGTTTTTCCACCAACAGAGCCCATGCACTTGATCTCTACGTTGTCTATATGAGCAGGACACACTCTTGAGCAAACATGGAAAAGTTTATCACTCCTAAATTCCACAGATTGAAGGTCCTAGATCTACAAGAACATGCACACTGAGCAAGATGCTGCCAGCTTCCACAATTAACGCTTCACTTCAAACTGCTGGACGAACAAATGACATGAGTGACACCATATCAAGAGGCATAAACAAAGAAGAAATGATGGAAGACGTCGTAGTTAGAATTAGAGATCATGAAGTCCCCACAGACTTCTTGGTCCTTGACATGAGAAGACGATGATGTCCACCTCATCCTAGGAAGACCATTCCTCTACGCTACAAGTGCAATCATCTACAAGAGGAAATCCATTTTCACTTTCCTGGAGAAAAGGCACGATGCAACTTCATCAACTAAATGCCTAATGAAGCACCCAAGAAGAATAGAAGTGAAAGACGCCGCTCTCAAGGCCAAAGAAGACAAGCTATCAAGAATAGAGAGGCCAATCACGAAGAAGAAGCTATCAACACTGTCCCAGAAAAGAAAAAAAGAGAAACCTCAAGACAGTGAACCACAGGAAGTGAAGACTCAGACCAAGAAAGTATGGGAGAAAATGTCTGCACCTAAGAGGTACAATCAATAACAACTTTCCAAACGTCTGACATACCTTGGGAGGTCTGAACCAAGGGAAGGTCCGGTTCGTCGGACCTAAATATCTGAACCTTTGCCAAAAGGTAAAAATCGGTAGTTATCTTTATATTTACTTTGCTGCATATTTCTCATATTTAATTCATAATCATTTCTTATATCATCATATTTAATTCACAAACATTTTAATTAGAAAACAAAATAAAAATATTTCACTGCATCATAAAGCCCCATGTGAATAATTCTATGGCGTGTAAAAACCCGCAGGAATGTTCACCGTGGTGGCCTAAAAAAATAATAAAAATAAATATGCATACATTCATCCACTATTGGAGCACTGTTTCAATAACCATCAACATCAATCAAAGCTCTGATAGAGGAAGGACATATCCACTGCCAGTCTGCTACATTGCAAGATCGAACGACTATGTCAACATTCAGCTTGGGGGAAGGCACCCCCATGTATCCACATAAGTATCTTTATCCTCTTAAGTTTTTCATTCTATAAACAAATTCAAAAAAAATGTGAGCACATTGTTGATGGTTCTTAAACACTTGTTTTACCATCAACACTTTACCCAAAAATTCACCAAAAAGGCATGAAATGTAGTCAAATAGGTTTCAAACTAACCAATTCCACATGTCCATAGATTTTTATTTGAATACAGGATTTGGACCAAATTTGGAGCATGGACCCACCAGGGGCCGAGACCACTCACCAGAGCCCATTTGGGCCCTAGTGGGGTGGTGCCCGCCACCCCTAGGTGGCGCCCGCCACAAGGGAGAAGCCCAAACTCCCCTGCCACGTCACTGATCCGTGTGACCATCCCAGGGCCAAATCTTGGCCCTTGGTCACTAGGTCAGTGGCATCGGAGGGCTCAGGAGGGGAGTGGCGTGGATCATGACCGAATGACGGTTATCTGGACATGCAACCGACATGCAACCGCCTTGGAGGAGTCCCTGGAGACTGTAGGATCAATGACGGTGCATCCAACGGCTAGGGGGGTGGTGGCCGCCACCTAGGGCTGGCGCCCGCCACTAGGGTTTGCCCTAGGTCGGTTGGTTGCCCCCTATAAGTACCCCCCTCACTCCACAAGGCTATAAATACCCCCCTGGAGGCGTCACTTCAGGGAAGTAAGGAAGGAAAGGAAGCAAAGAAAGCAAGGCTAGAGCTAGAGAGCTAATAGCTTAGGGTTTAGCCAAGCTTAGGCAAGTAGGTAGCTAGTAGAGCAAGGCATCCTTGCCTCATTGCCTCTGCGGTAGCGCTGCTCAAGGCTTAGCTCAAGAGTAGAAGCGTGCGAGTGATCGGTCTTGGAGCTGGGAAGAGTCTTCCTTCATCTCCAGTTCAGGTTTTGCTCTTGTTACTCAAGCACTTCACTATATTCTAGTTCATCATTTCAAGTATTACTTTATTCTACTTACCAGTATTGAGTAGTTACTTGATTGATTGCTTGAGTGCCTAGCTATCCTACAGTTCAATTCACTTAGCCATAGTAATTAATCTCTACTGTGCTTAGTGTTTGATCTTTGCCAATAGGTTGCTTAGTTAGTTTAGTGTTTATCTTATTAAGTCAAGTATTTGCTCTGACGTCCGCAAGGGTGTCTCTATTCAAAGCTAGGGTAGAGATAGTTAGAATATAATTAAGCGTGGTGCTTAGTTATAGACTTACCTTCAGATACGGCTGGATCCCGGATAGCTGTGGTAGCAAGCAGGTGGTGACAGCCCTGTGCGCCTTGAATTCCACCACGTAGTTGGCCCAGTTTAACAGTAAGGCTCGTTGTGCTAGCGTTCAACCTAAGTCAGTGGTAAAGGCTAGTACGCCTCGGTACTTGACAAGATAGGAATAAAACTATACTTAACTTGGTTGCTTTATTGACATTTGCCTATCTTGCTTCGTAGTTATCTTACTTCGTAGTTATCTAGGAGTAGTTATTAGTTATTAGTTAGTTATATTAGTTATCCTAGTTATCCCATTCTATCTATCTACCTATTTATCCACCTTACCTTAGCCATTTCATTCATCCTTACCTATCCATCCATATATTCTTTCTAGCCTCTCATCCTCTCTCATCCCTTTCATCTCCTCTCTTCTCCTCTTTCCCTTTTCTTATTCTTCGACTCTCATCCCCTCCTTGACTCGACTAATACACCAACCTAGCCTTCCTTTGGGATCAAATAAATCGACACCTGGTACTCCCAGGGAAGTGCTACTACGATAGTTCTGTGCGCTTGCAGAATCTCCTCCTGGTAGATTGCATTCTCGCTAGTTAGCTCCTACTAGTGTCGGGACTGACAACCCTGCTTGGCATTAGTAGATAGCTACTTTAGCTACCCTATCCTAGGTGTAGTTAAGAACTACCAACACACATGAAGGCTCACCCCTAAAAAGAAAAGAACAAAAATATATGGGCACATGAAGGCTCACCATTAATTAAAAAAAAAAAAAAAATATGAGCACATGAAGGCTCACCATTAATTAAAAAAAGACAAGAATATATGGGTACATGAAGGCTCAACGCTATTAAGGGAACTAGCTTGGGGGAGACGCACCCCCATTATCTTCACGATTCAGGTATTTTTTATTATTATTACTACTACTATTATTATTAGCTTTTATTTTATATCTTAAAGTGTGTTAGATTAAATAAATAAAATAATGTGTTTTAAGAAGTTCAAGCATGTTCTTCAAACACAAGAGCATGACAAATCTCGTGAAGAATGGATGCAGGAGGAAATCAAAAGGCAAGTGCAAGCGGCACTTAGTCAAATCACAAGTGGGCAAGGTACATCATCACAACAACCTCAAGCGAACATTAGCCCCTCAGGTCAGTTGAAAAGCAGCTGCGCCTCCACGGAAGTACCAACCATTCAAGATGACTCCAAGCTACGCTTCCACGTGGATGACGTTAAAGAACCTTTTACTACTTATGAGCTGCACATTCCAGATGGAAATGCCACGAAAAAGGTGGTTGTCGGTGTTGTAAACCCTATCGACCGCCCAAGAACACCAAGAATCCATGGTCAACCAGTGTCAGCCAGATACGCTAGCGTCTCGGTGGATAGGGTTGAGACAGGTTGTGGCAGCGTGGCACTGGAAATCGAAGGGGGAGATGGGGAGAAGACTTTAGGTGAAGCGGAGAAGATATTTATTTGCTGGCGCAAGCGCTTCATTATTATTCCCGGAGTGTCACCGCCGCAACCTCCTCCTACTGATCAAGATCCTCACCATAGGTAGTGTGCATGAACGAGAAACAATTTTTATTACACTAACTTCCTATATGTATATATTAATTGGATGCTCACATCATTCGTTGTTTTGCGTAGCAGGAACTATAGTCCAGTTCGACATTCCCCAACGCATCATAGTGCTACGGGCGGTGACGATGTGTTGGAGGATACGGCTTCAACCCCATCTCCTGCACAAAGATCTCCACAGCGGGCTCCAACGCCACAACCTGATCCACCGCAGGCTCCAATGCCACAACCTGCACCGCGGGCTCCAACACCGCCACCGGCCCCACCATCTCCTCCACCGCGGGCTCCAACGCCACAACCTCCACCGCGGGCTCCAACACCGCCACCGACCCCACCATCTCCTCCACAGCGGCTCTCCAACACCCCGCTCCTGCCTCCCCCGCGCGGCCTTAAGAAGCGGTCCGCCGCCACAGAAACGAAGGCCCCACCTCCAAAAAAGAAGGCTCCTGCATCAGAAAAAGAGCCCACGACAAATTAGCTTATGAAAAGACTGATGAGGAGTTAGAAATTTCGGTGAAAAAAGATGTGCAAAATTTTTTAGAGGAATCAAAGGTCGCGGCTCAAGCGAAGAGAAACCCAGAGAAGTCTTACCTCTTGTTAAACCCACAGGAGTTAAAGAAAAGGGTGGGACAACATGGTATCAAGATGCGTGAAGCCTGAAAAGCTCCGCGAAAATCAGATTACGAACGTTCTCTAATGAAGTATGCAAAAGAACAACAATCAAGCACGAAGAAAGTGGGAAAGGATGTTCCACAGCTCGGGGAAACATCAAGACCTTTGTCCCCGTTATTTGTGGAAAATTAGTATGGTTCAACCATGGGCAGAGTACAGCGGAAATCTGGATAGACCACTTTGTCTTAGATGGACTCAATTGAAAAAAAAATTATTGACAGCGGTCTCCCATACGACACGGTTGCCAATATTGCTACTGGGCTGGAGTTTCCACAAGCGGAAGTAGTTGATGAATGGAGGAGAAATTTTGCACCGGGCAGGAGTCTAATGAACCCCAATCACTTACATGTACTTGGTACGCAGATGTTTGCAATCAAAACAATGGTGCATGAGGCTTCTAAGACGGTGATGTCCATTGGATTTCTGTCCGAATTCGGAACCATCACTACTTCCATGGCGATGACCTAATCTTAGTTCAGATAGAGGAATTACATCAGCTATGCCACATGGACGCACTGGACAAATCGCTCCTTAGCTGCTATTGTTTATAAATGTTTCTTTTATAGTTTTCATTGAACTCTCTAGTATGTGTATATAGTATGTAGTATTCTTACACATGTACTTGTGGATCGACTCGATATTGCAGGTATCAGATGACTCAGCTCAGAGATAAACATGACAATTCTGTTGGGTTTGTTGATCCATGTTGTTTTTCAAGGCTCCAAACCCTTCAGTGACTTGAAGCGATGAGTTGTGTACAATCTCATGAGGTTCTTCGTGAACCAAAAAGATAGAGAAAGAATACTCTTCCCATACAACTTTAAGTGTGTGAGACATATATAGTTAATAATAAGTATGTGCATATTTTTATTTTACTTAACCCTAATAATCTATATATATGAATCATGTGTATGAACAGCTATCACTGGATACTGATGCTCATCGATCTCAAACACAGCAATGTGTTAATCTATGACTCGTTGAGCAAACCGCAAGAAGATTACCAAGATATGATGGACATCCTCCAAAGGTAATTTTTCGATCCCTAGCTTGCATGCTTAAAGTATAGACTAAGCTTGTATATGTATACTAATTAAATAATTAATAATGATCTAACTATATTAATGTTTCATTGGCCGGATTAGGGTTTGGGAAAACATTCATGCTCGGGAACATATGAGTCAATGTAAGGTGTCACTTACAATAAAGTCACGACTACCGGTAAGTTTTACACCTTCATCAATGTACGTGTATCTTTATTATATCATGTCATATATCATATCTTTATACGTGATAAATCTTTTCATTCTATAGTGGATTTTGAGACAAAAACAGGGTACCAACTTATGTGGATTCTATGTTTGCGAGTACATGATGATAGAATCAAATAGAATTCCTGAAGAAATCATCAAAGTACGTAAACATGTTTCTTTTCATTTTTATAGACTTAATATTGATAATATAGATATAACTATAACTATATATCTTTAATTCAAATTGAAGACTGACTGGTTGAAGCAAAAAGTGATTGACTGGCCAATTGAAAGCAATACAAGAGACAATAGCAGGATTTCTTCGCGAACAAGTCATAAATCCAAACGGCGACTTCTACTAATACCAACGAGTCGTTGATTCCAAACAATGATGATCATTTGTATGCTCTGTAGATCATTAGATAGAGTACAACTTGTAATAGGTTTACAGTACTAACTTTGGAGTACAACTTATGTAGATAGATATTTGGACAACTTCTATGTATATTGCTTGTAATTTTATATACATATATTTATATATATATAGTTCTATAGTTCAATTATATATGCATGCAATAAGCTTATTGTGTTATGCTGCTAATATAAAATATATATATTAGCAGCAAAGAATACATATTGGAAAACCTATTAAATAAATAAACAAAACTAAAAACAGAACTAAAAAGAAAATAAAAAGGAAAAAAACAGGGGACCCTTTAGTCCCGGTGCTGCTGCGGGGCACCGCTGGCAGCACCCTTTAGTCCCGCCTCGTATTACCAGACTAAGGGGGGGCTTTAGCCCCGGTGACCGGAGCCGGGACTAAAGGGGGGGCCTTTAGTCCCGGAAGCGTAGTCCCGGCTCGGCAACCGGGGCTAAAGGCCCTTGCCGACTGGGGCTATAACTCATTTCTGTTGTAGTGTACCTTGAGTATACTCCTCGGTAGACTGTCGACCATATTTCATGGACAATTGTCTCTTTCAATTTACGTTGATTCGTTTTGAGTACGAATATATGTCAAGACTCACGCAGAATTTGGCAGGTCACTTCCAACGGTATGTTAAACTCTATTCTTGGTTGCTGCATGCACTACCGGAGACGGGCTCTTTGCCGAGCGTCCGGTTCTTTGCCGAGAGCTAAAACACGGGCACTCGGCAAAGAGCTCTTTGCCGAGAGCCAGCTCTCGGCACCACAACAAACTCGGCAACGATTCCTATGCCGAGGGCCCGACTCTCGGCGAAGTCCGGCTCTCGGCAAAGAGAACCTATGTCGAGAGCCGAACCCTCGGCGTAGAATACCCCTCGGCCAACGGAACCCTCGCGAACGGCTCCCCCTGCGCCGTTACCTCTGCCGAGAGCCCGCCCTCCGTTAGGCTCTCGGCAAAGGCTTGGGTTTTTTTTTGGTAAACTCTATGCCGAGAGCCCTGGCCCTGGCTCTCGGCATAGGTGCTCTTTGCCGAGGGCTTTAGGGAGCTCTCGGCAAAGATTATTATTATTTTTTGTTTTTTTGCTCCCCATTTTTTCTATGGCCTAGCTACATTACTACAAGCCAAGATTTCAAATTTGATGTGTTTTCCATACTTCTTGCTATATTTCGCGCATTTTCTTTGATTTGATGATTTTTTTCCGCGGGACGCACATTTGAACTGCAGGTGTATGAAATAATGAAACTTAGCGATTCGAAAAATGGTATCCATTCTTCGGAGGGTATTTCGATACCGTATCCAGGGACAGGCACGGAGACTCGACCGTCTCGTGCACGAGAAACGGCGACCAAGTTGCGTGAGATTGGATTTAAAATTATTAAAAATACAAACGAAGTCAGAAAATCATGAAAATGGACCGGTGACCTTGACATCACATGTAGAGGCTATGAAAATTTTTTGGGAATGTTTGGAGCAAGTGGTGCCGCAAGATGGTTGAAACCCTGAGATTTCTGGATAGCCTCACATGCGATGATATGCGGAGATCTCAGGGTTTCAACCATCTTACGACAACAAGATGATTAGCAATCATGCAACATTTGAGCAAGGAATTGATAAAGTCTTTCACGTACCCAAGCTTGTGCGTACTCGGCGAGGTTGCGGTTGCCCTGGTGGTGTGGTACACCTGGCATCTGCAGACGCGCCTCCCGGGCCTCGGTGTGGTGAGCCGCCCACTCTTCGGATAGCCACCGGTCCACGATCATCTCTCCCAGCACTCGGAAACGACTGGCACCATTGGGGGATCATCTGCACATCATCAAGTATTTCACGTCTAAGCATCAGATGAAAAGTACCAAAAGCTTAATCTCAAAAGAAATCACTGACCTGCAAGAACTGCGCCCGGCCCAGCGTCATGCCTCTCGCCTGGGCCTTCGTCACCCTCTTGGCCAAGACCGTAGCGTTGTAGGTAATGATCGCCTGCAGTCTTGCCTCGTGGATCATGTCGGTGACGAGCTTCCTACAAGCCCGGGTAGCCGTCACCTCCGCCACCGCCTCCTTCCTCGGCTCGCACTTGAAGTAGTTCTGCATACAGACACAATACGAGGCGAGACAGTAATTAAAGAAAAAATATGATGAATGTGATATTGTTTGACGAAGACTTACCCACAGCTCCGCTCTAACCCGCGCTGCCTTGTTGGGGAAGTCCGGGTCTGGGGCAACGCTGTAGTGGTCAAAGGTGTAGGCCGGCTCGTGCCTCCCGGCATACTGTACTATGCCGGGGTAGTGCTCGCGGCACAGGAGACCCAGGATGCCATTGGGTTTGCGGCCTTTAGGCCCCACAAAGCCCCATGACCTGCACAAGTGATTAAAAAAGATTATTAGCTTCTATTTCTATTTTGAGTCTCATCGTATGAACAGGTAGTTAGAACATGTACTTTTGTCCGATGGGCGTGATCACTGGGCGTCGGGCACGTGCCGGCAACGCCGGGAGGCTTGCGGGACCTCTCAAGTAGGGCGTGGACACCCCTGAGGCAGCACCGAACCCCCGTCCGCCTCATCCTCCTCCTGCTCGTCCTCCTCCTCCTCTGCCTCCTCGGCCAATGGTGCCTCCTCCTGCCCCTGGGCCTCGGGCGTGGCCGGCACCTCCTCCTCGACCTCCTCCTCCTCCTCTTGTGGAGAATTTTCCATGGGAAGTAATCCGTCATAGCTGTTCTCAGTTCAAGGTTTTTTTCCCTACAAAGGGGGATCTAGCAAAGATGACTAGATTTAATGCAGAAATGAAGGAAGGTGTGACTCTCAAATTTGAAGAAATTTAAGAAGATGAGGAATATTTTGGTCATGCTCTACCAATAGTGTGGATGCGAGTTTTGAATCTCCCAAAGATCTTAAGGGAGTATTTTGTTTTGTGGGCTTTGGGAACTCTTTTTGGAGTTACTCAGGATGTCGACATGGTGTCGACTAGAGTCAGTAGCTTTGGAAGGTTTGCGGTGGCAGTACTAGAACCAAAAGCAATTCCAACCAAACTTGATGTCATCATTGGCAATAGATACTTCCAGCTGCTTTTCGAAGTTGAACCTTATTTCCCAATCATAGGGTTGCGAAATATTGGCAACTCAGACAATAATGGGGATGAAGGTAATGGCAATGGGGCTCTAAAGGATAGTGAGATGGAGGAGGCACAGAATCATGGTAATTTTATCAGCTCAGGTGCAAGTTCGACTAATGCTATTATTAGTTGCAATTTGGGAAAAGAAGCAAAAAAATCAGAAGTACAGATGGATATTGATCTTGAAGAAGATGATTTATTAGGGGAGGAGAAAGATCTTAGTGTTGCGGCCCGTGATTTTGTGGGAGTCAGAAAGGGGCATTCGGTGGAGGTGCGAGTAGCAGCTTCTCTTGTTCCTTCAGGATCAGCTCCAACACATATGCAGCAAAGTTCATCTCAGTTAACAGGGCCAGGAGAGGATTTGACAGGGAAAGAAAAGGGACAACGGGAGCAGTCCTCAGCAGGGACACAAATGGCGGCCAGTTTGGGGCCTACTAGTCTAGGTGCGCAAGCGAATCAGAACCAACAGTCTTCCTCTTTGCTGGATGAATCAGTTCAAGCGAGACAAGTTGATGGGACATCACAGGGAGTGTTTGTGATGGAGGATCAGCACCTTGGGGCTGCTCTTGACGCTATGGTAGCTGCTGGGGTATCAGCGGATGGTGGGTCAGACTTGGTGCTAGGAAGTGTTATGACCATGGCAGTTTTGTCTGATAGAGAGCTTACTCCGGTGCGGCGTAGCAAGCGGAATGCGGACGTGGCTGATGTATACTCTCTTGAGAAGGCAGAAAAAAGAGTTGCCATAATAAATCTCGAGGATCCCCAAGGTAATGCAAATACAGTTTTTAATTCAATATGCACTTTTTCTAGTGATCGCTTTGAGCAAAATTTAGGAGGGATTGGGATCAGCCTGGGAGGTAAAGAAAAATTAATTGCTGATTCTATAGCTTTAATAAAAAATATAGAACAAAAAAGACTCAAACCTTCTGTTATTGTTAATTCCATTGATAAAGAGTGTGAATCAGAGGAGGATGATGTTGATCTTCATACTTCCACCGTAGGTCGACTCTGTGGCGACTTGTTGGAGGAGGTACTGCATGATATTGGTGCGGACCTTGATGGGGTTCTTGTTGGCAAAAAATAAAAATTTTAAGAAACGTCTCAATAGGAACGTGTCCAAAAAAAATGGTCCAATGAAAGGAATCTTCTGGAATTGCAGAGGTCTTCGTGACCTAGCTAAACATACTTTTTTACATGACGTGGCTGAAGATAAGAGACTTGATTTTATAGCTTTATCAGAGACTAACAGAAATAGTTTCTCGACTCAGTGTCTGGAGAATTTCTGTGCAGGGGATGATTTTGTTTGGCATTGGCGATGCCCCCGAGGTATGTCAGGGGGCATGCTAATGGGGATAAATCAGCAAAGCTTTGAAGTGCAAAATATAGTCGATGGGGAGTACCACATAAATTTTGTGTTAAGAAATAAGGCAGATGGTTTCACATGGGCCCTTTTATCGGTCTACGGCGCAGCAGAGGAAGAGCACAAAGAGAACTTTTTATCAGAATTAGTTCGTGCGTGCACTAGCTGTGAAGATCTACCTTTTTTAGTAGGAGGAGATTTCAATATAATTAGGAACCCATCTGAAAAAAATAACTTAAGGTATAATAATAAATGGCACTTCTTTTTAATGCTATCATTGAAACTCTAAATTTGAGGGAACTAGAAATGACTGGTAGAAAGTTCACTTGGGCTAATTATGCTGAAGTTCCGACCTATGAGAAATTAGATCGTATCTTGGTGACAACGGAGTGGGAACAAAAATTTCCACTAGCAACCGTCCAAGCTCTCACCCGAGAAATCTCTGATCACACACCACTCTTACTTGATGGAGGGCAACCACCCCACAGAGGCAACGCTAGAAATTTTAAATTTGAGCTAGGGTGGCTCACAAGGGATGGTTTTTTTGATTTGGTAAAAGAGGTGTGGCAGTCAGAGAATAGGGGCAGAACACCCATGGAACGGTGGCAGACTAAAATCAGGAGATTGCGACGCTTCCTTAGAGGTTGGGCTCGAAATTCAGTTTCCCCAACCAAAAAACACAAAGTAGATCTGATGGATAAAATAGATGTTCTTGACAGAAAGGCAGAAATGACTTTGCTATCGTCTCAGGAGGTAGAACTTAGATATCATCTTAAAGGGCAACTAACCAAGCTGCTAAGAGAGGAGGAGATTTATTGGCTCCAACGATCAAAAAGCAACGAAGTTGTTGTTGCAAGGAGATGATAATACTAAGTATTTTCATCTTGTGGCAAATGGGAGACATAGAAAAACAAAAAACACACAACTAGAACAGGTATGAAGGAATTATTGTTGGGGATGCGAATTTAAAAGATTTTATAACCAATTACTATAAAAGACTGTTTGGACCTCATTTACAGAATTCTTTCTCACTTGACAAAACTTTGAGGCATGATATACCTCAAGTTTCGGAGGAGGAGAATGAAGTATTGGTGGCTCCATTCAGTGAGGAGGAGGTCAAAATGGCAATCTTTGATATGGAACAGAATAAGGCCCTAAGTCCGGATGGCTTTCCAGCAGAATTTTACCAATTCTTTTTGGATGTTATCAGGCAAGATTTGATGGGCTCTTTATGAATTCTATATGGGGAGATTGCCTATTCACAATTTAAATTTTGGGGTAATTTCACTTTTACCTAAGATCACAGATGCGACCAGGATACAACAGTATAGGCCAATTTGCCTCTTAAATGGGTCATTCAAAGTATTTACGAAGGTGTGAAATAATAGAATTTTGAAGCTAGCAGATAAGTTAATAGGTCCGTCTCAGACGGCCTTTATCCCAGGAAGATTTATAATGGAAGGCGTTTTGTAGTACTTCATGAAAAATACATGAGTGCATAGGAATAAGAAAGACGGAGTGATCCTAAAGTTAGATTTTGAAAAAGCATATGATAATATTAAGTGGCCTTTTATACAACAAGTCCTCAGAATGAAAGGATTCTCACCAATTTGGTGTGAATGGATTTCAAAAGTCACGTCTGGAGGGAGTGTTGCAGTAAAGGTTATGACAATTTAGGTCTTATTTCCAGGCAAGAAAAGAGTGAGGCAAGGGATCCGTTATCTCCGATCTTGTTTAACATAGTGGTTGATATGTTGGCATCCTTATTTCACAAGCAAGAGGCTGAACAAATTCATGGAGTGGTTCCGCATTTGATTGAGGAAGGGCTCTCAGTCCTTCAATATTGTGACGGAACGGCCCTAATCTCATGGCCCACGTGTCCCTGTCAACCTCTGACAGCCGAAACCCATGTTCCATGTGATTAAGACCTGTTCGCCACCGCCGGGCTACATCAGTGCCCAATGTCCGCAGGATCATCTCACAATTCGGTTACAGCATTGCATACTTTTACAGATAACATCGGAATAAAGAGTGGAAGACTTAAATAACATTAGTTTTACAAAGCAGGGTTCCAATAGAAATTAAGGTGCAGTTATTACAAACCAAGTTCTGATAATAGAAATAGACATAGGCAACATAGTGGAGAACAGCAAATACTTATAATCACCCAGCCAGAGGGTGTACAACTATTCTTCGCCTCATCGGCCTCTTCCTGGACGATGGTCACGCAGCAGGGTGCAAGACACATCGGGGACTCTGTCATACCTGCAGCATGGTAACAAACCCTGAGTACGGGGTACTCAACAAGACTTACCCGACTAAGAAAAAGGGAGAAGACTCAGGAATGAGAGGCTTAGGGTAGTCAAGGTAAGGTTTTAAGCAAGATCAAGTATTTTGCAGAAAGCATTTTTGTAACCTTATTTTATTTTGGAAAGATTCAGTATTCCTCAATTCTTCATCGTTCATGATTCATTTAACATTTCAAACATTCCTAGTTGAGAACCACTCTCCGTTGACGGTCAGTGGACCAAGACTCCATAACCGAGGACAACGTTAATCCGGATAAATAATACTCAGCTGAGGAATCCCTATCCACACTGCATATGTCGCACCCAAGCTTGCATATGCCAACTCGTCTACCACGATTCCTCCAAGATTGGGTCCGGTCCTACGCCACCCGGAAGTACAGTACCCCACTCCTATCCAGGTACGACGACCACGTGGGTACATGCTACTTCCGCCATCCTCTCCACTCTCAGCGCGGTTGTCGGTCCCAATAATGGATTTCTCGGAGCCAGAGCTTTCCGTAGTATGTGAATAGTTAAAGTCTTGACCAGCAGGCCCCATACGGATGGTCCCTAAAGTTTTTCCGTCAGCAACAAGCACCCTCGGGACTCTAACCCAAGAGTAACAGGTCCTGTCGGTTTTTCACCCTGTCCCGGTCGGTGGTCAACTGTTGAGTCCCCGGACTACAACATGACGGCACCGTAACGCGCGGACAACCTCTTCTTGACAATGACCACATGCTAGCTAGGCAAGCAGTCATCGAACAGGAGTAAAGCCAAATTCCCATAAAGATTCTTTCAGTGATCACACCTTTAAATGGCATTTTATTGCAAAGTCTAATTCAATAAGCATTGCTAAGCATTTTTCAATACTTTTGAAAAGCAGTATCGGGTGTATCAGTAGTCCAGGTGGATAGTGCATTAATTAGGATAGCAACACAACTCCTATAAACCTAATGCAATAATTTAACTCAAAAGCATTTAAGGAAATTATTTTATAAAATTCAAGGAAAGAGGTTAAATGCACCGGGGCTTGCCTTGAAGAGCAAAGGAGGGCAGGCTCGAGGCGGCAGGGCAGTTGTCGGAGCTCGGGGTAGCCTCAGGGACAGGTTCGTCAGCGGCTGCCTCGATCTTGAACGCCTCCTCTTCGGTGACTATACGAATGCAATGATGACATCCTCATGATCCAGTATGCGAGCATGAACAATGCAACACAGGGCATACACATGAACCTTAATCACCTTTTCTGTTTTTTTAATTATTTAAAAAGGTCATTTTATGCGTTGCTGCTCCAAAAATTACCAAATTATCACATAAGTTCATTATGGTGTAGATAGATGCAAAACAAATTTCATAATTTTTGGAGGTCATTAAGGTGCTCAAATAAATCAGACATAATTAACAAAAGGCACTATTTAACAATAAAGATAAATGCTCAAAATCAACTTGTTCCAAAGACTTCAAAATTTCACCAGAGACTAAACATGGCATAGGAAGCTCACAAAATTTATCTCATGATTTTTGGAGTTATAAAGATTTTCTAAAAAATCCAAACCCATCCATTTATTAATTAAAGAGGGATTTTACATTTTCAAATTCTTGCAGAAAAGTCAAGTTTCATATTTTTATAAAATACTACATAGTATAAGACTCAACTGTAAAATTTTCAGAATTTTTAGAGCATAAGAAGAATTATACAAAAGATGAAATAACACGACTATTCATATTTTTGAAAAGGAAAAGAGCACTGAGCTCGAGTCGGAGCGGGCTCGACGTCGAGCTCGAGGCTCGGCTGAGAAAACAGAGGCTGGTCTCACCGATAGTCAGAGGCAAGGCTCGACGAGGCGGATGGAAAGAGGGCTCGACGGCGAGGCCTCGGCGGGGTTCTCTTGCGGCTAGCCTCTCGAGGGTGGCCTCGGCTGACTCGAGGCTTACAGCCCGAGGGTAGCTGCGATTCGCCCGAGGCTGAGGCTAGTCTCGGCTGCTTCGAGGGGCGGGGTTCGAGGATGTGCTCGAGGGTGTGGCTCGGGAACGTGCTCGAGGGTAGTGCGATTCGCCCGAGGCTTGGGGCTTGATACGGTCGAGGGTGCGGGTCGAGGAAGGAGACCACCGCGGTGGCACTCCGGCGATCCGGCGACTCTGTACACCAGGCACGGTCACCAGTAGCCGGTTAGGGGCGCAAGAAGACAAGGAAGGAATATCAAGGTCAGAGGAGGAGAGGTGGAGCGACGGCGGCGAATTTCGTCGACCCGAGTCAGACGGCTTCTCACCGGCGCTGAGGAAGAAGGGCTCGCACTCGGCGGTGGGAGGCGGTAGCAATGGAATTGAGGGTGGGGAAGCTGCACGGGCTCAAGGCGGAGCTGCTGGGCTATTTGGTTGAGCGGGGGAGACTCTGGAGTGAGCTGGCCACGTTGGCGGGGTGAGTGCGGAGCTTCCGGCCACCGGCGGGCCTTTTATAGCCGCGGCCAGGGGCCGTTTGGGGCGCGCGGAGTGCGGATGAGGTTGCCCGCGGCGCGTGCTTGCGATCTCATGATGAAGAAGGACGGAATTCAGTTGGGACCCGGGCGTCGTGCTTTTGCCGGCGACGGCCACGCGGCGGCGACGTCGGGGAACAGGGGGGGACGGGGGGGAGGTCAGCGCTTGCGCGTGCGGGGGCAGAATGATGACGCGGTCACAGGCGACAAGTCGGGGGCGGGCGTGCGGCTGCCAGGCGCGTGGCGCACGCAGCTCCGGTGAGCGGCCATGGCCGGGCCCCCCTGCTCTGCTCTGACCCTAGGTAGGAGATGAACAGGGCTAGGTCTAGGTGTTGACTTTCTGAATTTTGCAAATTACTCCCAAAACTTGAACTGCACGGGAAAAACTCAGAATACCAAAGTTGTGCAGAAAAAGGAGATCTACAACTTTGTCAATAAGAACATTTTCAAATTCCAAACAGTTTTTGAATTATATTCGAAAACAGAAAAGGGAACACTTTTGGGATTTGAAAAAATTCAAAATTACTTTTGATTTTATATTGGAACTCGAAAATCTGTAAATACCAAAGTTGTCCCTCTTGACAAGATTTACAACTTTGCCTTTTGAACCAAATCCAAATTTTGAATAGTTTTTAAAGTATTAAAAGAGGGGTAAAAGCCAGGGTTTGGATTTAGGGTTTTTCAAAAGGGATTTGAAATCTGTTTTTGATTTTGGGTTTTGAACAACACAACAAAGCTTCAAGACACTAAACTGAACAAGAAATACACAAGACTAGGCACAGAGTTGAAATTACCATTTTGCCCTTATAGGAAGATTTGGGCTTTTAGGGTTTTTAAAAAAGGGATCACTACACACAAAATACCTTTTAGGAAAGGTAAAGGCAAGCAACCACTAGACAAACATTAATGCATGACAAGAATGATTATGACTAATGATGATGACATGTCAGGTTAATTACAGATTAAACACCAGAGGTGTTACAACCTTCCCCCTAAAAGAAATCTCGCCCCGAGATTCTGCGTCTTAAGAAGGACAAGGGTAAAACCTTATATCTACAGAGTATCGAGAAAGTCGGGATAGCTCTTTGCTAAGAAGTCTTCGGATTCCCAAGTGGCTTCTTCTTCAGAGTGTTGGTTCCACTGGATCTTGTACCATCTCGTGGTAGTCCTCGGGTAACACGGTCCTTGTAATCCAACACACGAACTGGATATTCAGAATATGACAGATCGGGTTCTAACTCAACACCTTCAACATCTACCACATATTCGGGCACTCGGAGACACTTCTTGAGTTGGGAGACGTGAAACACATTATGAACTGCTGAAAGATGATCGGGCAACCTTAGCTTATAAGCTACCTTGCCACAGCATTCCAGAATTTCAAAGGGACCAATATAGCGAGGTGCTAACTTCCCTTTAACTCCAAAACGAGTGACTCCTTTGGTGGGTGAGACTTTCAGGTACACATAATCTCCAATTTGAAACTTCAGAGGTCGACGTCTTTTGTCGGCATAGCTCTTCTGTCGAGATTGCGCAATTTTCATATCTCTTGTATTTGCTTGACTTTTTCTTCCATATCTTTCACTAGGTCAACTCCAAGAATTCTCTTTCTCCAGGTTCAGACCAACTGAGAGGTGTACGACAACGGCGACCGTACAGTGCTTCAAAGGTTGCCATTTTGATGCTCTCTTGGTAACTGTTATTATATGAGAACTCTGCCAAGGGCAAACAGTTATCCCAAGTATCTGCGAAGGTGAGCACACATGCTCTCAACATATCCTCTAACACTTGGTTGACTCGCTCAGTTTGTCCATCTGTTTGTGGATGATATGCTGTACTATGCAAGAGCTTGGTTCCAAGTGAGGTATGGAACGCTTTCCAAAATTTTGCGACAAACTGGGTACCACGATCAGAGACAATGGCCTTGGGTATGCCATGGAGTTTCACTATGTGGTTCTTGTACAAAGTGGCATATGTGGGGACGGTGTAGCTGGTTTTGACTGGCAGGAAATGAGCTTGCTTAGTGAGGCGATCCACGATCACCCAGATGGAATCAAAACCTTTTGGTGTCTTTGGTAGTCCATTGATAAAATCCATACTGATATCGTCCCATTTCCAAGCAGGTACAGGTAAAGGTTGCAATTCTCCTCCGGGCCTCATGTGCACGGCTTTGACTTTCTGGCAAGTATCACACTGAGCGACATACCGGGCGATCTCAATCTTCATCTTTGTCCACCAGAACCTTTGCTTCAAGTCCTGGTACATCTTGTTGCTGCCGGGGTGGATGGAGAATCTAGTCAAGTGTGCTTCATCAAGGATTAACTTTCTTAACTCAGGCACTTTAGGAACTACTAACCGATTCTTAAACCTTACTACTTCTGTATCATCAATCCTGAAACAATCAGCCTTTCCGGATTGGACCTTTTGATGATGTGCTTGATTCCAGGGTTATCTTTCTGTGCAGCGATGATCTGCTCTTTGATAGGGGTTTCTATTCTGATATTATTCAGAGTTCCTTATGGAATCATTTCAATATTTAACTTTTCCAGCTCATAACACAAAGAAGAATCATAGGGTTTCATCATCAGACAGTTGCAATATGACTTGCGACTGAGCGCATCGGCAACCACATTCGCCTTACCCGGATGGTAATGCACTTCAAGATCATAGTCCTTAATTAACTCAAGCCATCTTCTCTGTCTCATATTCAGCTCTTCTTGAGTGAAGATATACTTCAGGCTTTTGTGATCAGTGTACACATTACAGGTACTGCCCAACAGATAATGACGCCAGATCTTTAAGGCATGCACCACTGCTGCTAACTCAAGATCATGGTTGGATAATTCTCTTCATGTCGCTTAAGCTGTCGGGAGGCATATGCGATCACTCGACCTTCTTGCATCAAAACACAGCCCAAACCAGTACCAGATGCATCACAGTAGACATCAAAGGGCTTCTCGATGTTCGGCTGGGCTAGCACTGGTGATGTAGTTAACAGTTTCTTAGAGTTTGAAAGGCTTGCTCACAGGCTGGTGACCAGACAAACTTCACAGAATTCTTTACTAACTCAGTGATAGGCTTGGCGATTCTTGAGAAATCTGGGATGAATCGACGATAATATCCTGCCATTCCCATAAAGCTGCGGACTTGATGAACAGTGGTAGGTGGCTTCCAATCCAGAATGTCTGCCACTTTACCAGGGTCAACTGACACACCTTCAGCGGATAGGACATGACCAAGAAACTGTATCTGATCTAACCAGAATTCACATTTACTGAACTTGGCATACAGCTGATGTTCTCTGAGACGGGATAGAACGATACGAAGATGCTCGGCGTGATCTTCAGGGGTTTTGAGTAGACAAGGATCGTCAATGAACACGACCACGAATTTATCAAGCTCTGGCATGAACACAGAGTTCATGAGGTACATGAAATGAGCAGGGGCATTGGTCAAACCGAAGGACATGACCAAGTACTCATATAGGCCGTATCTGGTGGTGAAAGCTGTTTTTGGAATATCTTCAGGACGTATCTTTATTTGGTGGTAGCCAGATCTGAGATCGATCTTGGAGAATACTTTGGCTCCAGCTAACTGGTCAAAGAGAAGATCAATACGAGGCAAGGGATATTTATTTTTGATGGTGACTTCATTGAGTGGGCGATAATCAACACATAGCCTGAGACTCTTGTCTTTCTTCTTTACAAAGATTGCAGGACAGCCCCAAGGAGACGAGCTTGGGCGAATGAGCCCTTGTCCAACAACTCTTGTAATTGAGTTTTCAGCTCCGCCAACTCTCTGGGAGGCATTCGATAAGCTCTGCGGGATATAGGAGCAGTCCCAGGCTTTAGCTCTATGGCAAACTCGACATCACGGTCAGGAGGCAGACCAGGTAAATCCTCTGGAAAAACATCAGGGAATTCACAGACCACGGGGATGTCTCTGGTTTCTAGAACATAGGTGGTATTCAAAAGTGTGGTGCTGGCTGGTTTTTGAGGCATTGGGAGTTGGAGAAGGAGTTTGGAGGTGCTGTTAGGAATGTCCACTCTCACAACTCTATTCAGGATGTCGATCATGGCTTTATACTGGCACATCCAATTCATGCCTAAAATGACATCTATCTCCTGATCACGTAGCACTATCATGGTGGTAGGAAATACATGTTCCCCCAACATTACTGGTATACTGCGAACCACTTCCTTAGTACTTATACGCCCTCCAGGCGAAAAATATGCAGAAACTTTCTTTCAACTCCCCAATTGATATCTCATGCTTAACGACAAAGTACGACTGATGAAGGAATGCGATGCACCAGAATCAAACAACACAACTGCAGGATGATTGGCAACGGGAAACCTACCGATCATGACGGGCTCTTCTGGGATGTCGCCGACAGTGGTGTAGTAAACTGCGCGTGCCTGTTATGACAACTTTGCCTTGACCATGCTGTGCTGTGATGCTGCTGCTGCTGCTGCTGCTGCTGAGATCCTCCAGGATTCTTCTGAGTATTCGGCATACCTCTTGGGCTTTGGGCACTCACGAGACCAGTGACCAAGCTGGCCGCAGTTGTAGCAGGGATGGTTGTAGGCTGTTTGTGGAGTGGTGATACGAAACACCTGGGGCGTTCGGTGTGTGGCACTCTGCTGGTTGGCATTATGGGTGGTGGCCGCGGTACGGACGACCACTTGCTGGTTGGGGTAAGGTAGGCGATTTTGGTGGTGACTGGGGTGGTATATGATCCTCTGGCGCTTGTGATTGCCAGAGAAGCTGCTGGATCCTGCTTTCTTCTTCTTCTTCTCTCTTGATACTGACGGTTGCTCTCTTCAAAGCGACAGCCGGTCAACAGCATCATGATACGAACGGTCAGGTTATTGGACAGACTTCTGCGGATCTTAGGATGCAGACCTCTAAGGAAACAATCCCTCTTCTTTTCATCTGTGTTGACATACTCTGAGGCATACTGGCTAAGATTTGAACTGACCCACATACTGCATCACTGTGGAGTCCTTCTGCTGCAGTGCAGAGAAACTGATCAAGCTTCATCTTCATTAATCCCGAAGGGATGTGATGTGCACGGAAAGCTGTGCAGAACTCTTCCCAGGTCAACTGATGACCCTTCTGGCTGGGCAGCCAACAGATTGGCATACCAAGCGCTTGCTGGACCACGAAGCTGCTGAGAAGCGAACGGGGCTTCTGGATGTCGGACTGCAGGGAAGACTGAACTTTTGCTCCATAGTGCGGAGCCATCATCAGCTTCCAGGGGTCATCTGCTTGGTAAAGACCGGTGGACGGGTCTCGGTGAAATCCACATATGTGGTTTCATGGTTGATGTTATGGCGACCACGGTGACCATGGTTCTGCTGTCCCTGGTTTTGAGCCATCAGGTTAGCAGCGGCTGCCAAGGCTGCAATGGCATCTGCCGCGTAGCAGGAACAGGTGGAGGGTTTGGAAGGTTGGCATCATCAGAACCTCCAGCTCCAGTGCGAGTGTTCACAGGCATCTGTTAAGCATCTGTTAAGCAACTTGAAACTTAGCATTCATAGATAGAGTTCTGAAAGAACAGACTGATAGCTCCTCTGATACAAAGGCTGATAGATTGATAAAGATTTCTGACAGACACAACTGACCGATAAGGGGAAAAAGGTACGAAAAGAAAGATACAGACTGACTTAACAAAAGACAGACTAATGCTCCCAAACCTAGACTAAGGTTTTAGGTAGCAGGTGGTACAGACACACGGGATCTCCATCTCCTAAAGACGGGTCTAGTCCTCATCGATGATGATCATTTCTTCGTCGTCGTCTTCTTCGAGGATGAGCTCAGGCTTCCTCCTCGTCCTCGTCTTCAGCGTGGACGTCCTCAGCAGGTTCAATTTCTTCGTCCACGTCTGGCTCTTGTTCCACATCGGGTTCTTCCACTACTCTGTCCTCAGGGTCTTCCATAACGGGGGTACCAAGGGGTGGAGTTGATCATACAGCTGATGTACTTCCTCATGAAGCATATCATTGAACTGTTCAATCTGAGCTGTGTACTGCTGCAGTCCATGGAGCTCGGCTCTGGTGACGTCCTCGCGGATCCAAGCATCATTGCGCTGCTCGATAGCGCGAACGTGTTCCGGTTGGCCTGCTCCAGGGAAGCTCGTGCCTCATAAAACTCCAGGTGTGAGTGGTAGAAGTCATGCTCCAAGTTCTTCAGCTCAGCCTTCAGATCCTTGATCTCCTCCTTCAGGTTCTTACGGGTGCGGCGGGGAAAGCGACGACTGTTGGAAGATTCTCCAGTCTCCTCCCCAGCGCGTGGTGCCAGCTGGTGGCGTGGCACACCATGCGGTCCAGTCGACTTGCGGCGGTCAGCTTGATGCGAGCCATGTCTGGATAAGAGAGAGATGGATGAGAAAGGCTAGCAAGAACAGGTAAAGGCATACTACCCCAACGAACTTAGAGAGGAAGTTAACTTAAGTGATTATGACATGATGCATGAATCGTTCCTACGGAACAAAGCAATGCAAAAATAAAAAATAAGGAAATAGGGCTTAAAACATGTTGTTCCACTAGCTAGTGTTGCCATATGAGAGACAAGATGAGAGAAGCAATTTGGACTCAAAATAGTCAAGTTTAGTTTGTTTGGACTCAAAAGGTCTTTTGAAGTTTTCGCAAAAAACGAACACTGCAACGTTAAAGTGAGATGCTCCGATACCACTCTGTGACGGAACGGCCCTAATCTCATGGCCCACGTGTCCCTGTCAACCTCTGACAGCCGAACCCATGTTCCATGTGATTAAGACCTGTTCGCCACCGGGCTACATCAGTGCCCAATGTCCGCAGGATCATCTCACAATTCGGTTACAGCATTGCATACTTTTACAAATAACATCGGAATAAAGAGCGGAAGACTTAAATAACATAGTTTTACAAAGCAGGGTTCCAAATAGAAATTAAGGTGCAGTTATTACAAACCAAGTTCTGATAATAGAAATAGACAAAGGCAACATAGTGGAGAACAGCAAAGATACTTATAATCACCCAACCCGAGGGTGTACAACTATTCTTCGGCCTCATCGGCCTCTTCCTGGACGATGGTCACGCAGCAGGGTGCAAGACACATCGGGGACTCTGTCATACCTGCAGCATGGGTAACAAACCCTGAGTACTGGGGTACTCAACAAGACTTACCCGACTAAGAAAAAGGGAGAAGACTCAGGAATGAGAGGCTTAGGGTAGTCAAGGTAGGTTTAAGCAAGATCAAGTATTTTGCAGAAAAGCATTTTTGTAAACCTTATTTTATTTTGGAAAGATTCAGTATTCCTCAATTCTTCATCGTTCATGATTCATTTTACATTTCAAAACATTCCTAGTTGAGAACCACTCTCCGTTGACAGTCAGTGGACCAAGTCTCCATAACCGAGGAGCAACGTTAATCCGGATAAATAATACTCAGCTGAGGATCCCTATCCACACTGCATATGTCGCACCCAAGCTTGCATATGCCAACTCGTCTACCACGATTCTCCAAGATTGGGCCCGGTCCTACGCCACCCGGAAGTACAGTACACCACTCCTATCCAGGTACGACGACCACGTGGGTACATGCTACTTCCGCCATCTCTCCACTCCCAGTGCGCGGTGTCGGTCCCAATAATGGATTCTCGGAGCTAGAGCTTTCCGTAGTATGTGAATAGTTACAAGTCTTGACCAGCAGGCCCCCATACGGATGGTCCCTAAAGTTTTTCCGTCAGCAACAAGCACCTCGGGACTCTAACCCAAGAGTACAGGTCCTGTCGGTTTTTCAACCCTGTCCCGGTCAGGTGTCAACTGTTGAGTCCCGGACTACAACATGACGGCACCGTACGCGCGGACAACCTCTTCTTGACAATGACCACATGCTAGCTAGGCAAGCAGTCATCGAACGGAAGTAAAGCCAAATTCCCATAAAGATTCTTTCAGTGATCACACTTTTGAAAATGGCATTTTATTGCAAAGTCTAATTCAATAAGCATTGCTAAGCATTTTTCAAATACTTTTGAAAAAGCACGTATCGGGTGTATCAGTGGTCAAGGTGGATAGTGCATTAATTAGGATAGCACACAACTCCTAAACCTATGCAATAATTTAACTCAAAAGCATTTAAGGAAATCATTTTATAAATTCAAGGAAAGGGGTTAAATGCACCGGGGCTTGCCTTGAAGAGCAAAGAGGGCAGGCTCGAGGGCGGCAGGGCAGTTGTCGGAGCTCGGGTAGCCTCAGGGACAGGTTCGTCAGCGGCTGTCTCGATCTTGACGCCTTCTCGGTGACTATACGAATGCAATGATGCATGCTCATGAGTATGCTAGCATGAACAATGCAACACAGGGCATACAACATGAACCTTAATCACCTTTTCTGTTTTTCTTAATTATTTTAAAAAGGTCATTTTATGCAGTTGCTCCAAAAATTACCAAATTAATCACATAAGTTCATTATGGTGTAGATAGATGGCAAAACAAATTTCATAATTTTGGAGGTCATTAAGGTGCTCAAATAAAATCAGACATTAATTAACAAAAGGCACTATTTAACAATTAAAGATAAATGCTCAAAAATCAACTTGTTCGAAAAGACTTCAAAATTTCACCAGAGACTAAACATGGCATAGGAAGCTCACAAAAATTTATCTCATGATTTTTGGAGTTATAAAAGATTTCTAAAAAAATCCAAAACCATCATTTATTAATTAAAAGAGGGATTTTACATTTTCAAATTCTTGCAGAAAAGTCAAGTTTCATATTTTTGAAAAGGAAAAGAGCACTGAGCTCGAGTCGGAGCGGGGCTCGACGTCGAGGCTCGAGGCTCGAGGATCGGCTGAGAAAAACAGAGGTTGGGCTCACCGAGAGTCAGAGGCAAGGCTCGCGAGGCGGATGGAAAAGATGGAAAAGAGGGCTCGACGGCGAGGACTCGGCGGGTTCTCTTGCGGCTAGCCTCTAGAGGGTGGCCTCGGCTCACTCGAGGCTTACAGCCCGAGGGGGTAGCTGCGATTCGCCCGAGGCTGAGGCTAGTCTCGGTGCTTCGAGGGGCGGGGTTCGAGGATGTGCTCGAGGGTGTGGCTCGGGAACGTGCTCGAGGGTAGTAGTGCGATTGCCGAGGCTTGGGGCTCGATACGGTCGAGGGTGCGGGTCGAGGAAGGAGACCACCGCGGCGGCACTCCGGCGATCCCGGCGACTCTGTACACCAGGCACGGTCACCACTAGCGGTTAGGGGCGCAAGAAGACAAGGAAGAATATCAGAGGTCAGAGGGAGGAGAGGTGGAGCGACGGCGGCGAATTTCGTCGACCCGAGTCAGACGGCTTCTCACCGGCGCTGAGGAAGAAGGCTCGCACTCGGCGGTAGCGAGGGTGGAGCGATGGAATTGAGGGGTGGGGAAGCTGCACGGGCTCAAGGCGGAGCTGCTGGGCTAGTTGGTTGAGCGGGGGAGACTCTGGAGAGTGGAGGTGGCGGGGTGAGGTGGGGTGGGGTGAGTGCGGAGCTCCGGCACGGCGGGCCTTTTATAGCCGCGCCAGGGGCCGTTAGGGGGCGCGCGGAGGTGCGGATGAGGTTGCCCGCGGCGCGTGCTTGCTGATCTCATGATGAAGAAGGATGGAATTCAGTTGGGGACCGGGCGTCGTGCTTGCACGGCGACGACGGCCACGCGGGGCGACGTCGGGGGAACAGTGGGGGAAGGGGGCGGAGGTCAGCGCTTGCGCGTGCGGGGGCAGAATGATGGCGCGGTCACAGGCGACAAGTCGGGGCGGGCGTGCGGCTGCCAGGCGCGTGGCGCACGCAGCTCGGCGAGAGCGGCATGGCCGGGCCCCCCTGCTCTGCTCTGACCCTAGGTAGGAGATGAACAGGGCTAGGTCTAGGTGTTGACTTTCTGAATTTTGCAAATTACTCCCAAAACCTGAACTGCACGGGAAAAAAACTCAGAATACCAAAGTTGTGCAGAAAAAGGAGATCTACAACTTTGTCAATAAGAACATTTTCAAATTCCAAACAGTTTTTGAATTATATTCAAAAATAGAAAAGGGAACACTTTTGGGATTTGAAAAAATTCAAAATTACTTTTGATTTTATATTGGAACTCGAAAATCTGCAAATACCAAAGTTGTCCTCTTGACAAGATTTACAACTTTGCCTTTTGAACCAAATCCAAATTTTGAATAGTTTTAAAGTATTAAAAGAGGGGTAAAAGCCAGGGTTTGGTATTTAGGGTTTTTCAAAGGGATTTGAAATCTGTTTTTGATTTTGGTTTTGAACAACACAACAAAGCTTCAAGACACTAAACTGAACAAGAATACACAAGACTAGGCACAGAGTTGAAATTACCATTTTGCCCTTATAGGAAGATTGGGCTTTTAGGGTTTTTAGAAAAAGGGATCATTACACACAAAATACCTTTTAGGAAAAGGTAAAGGCAAGCAACCACTAGACAAAACATAATGCATGACAAGAATGATTATGACTAATGATGATGACATGTCACAGTTAATTACAGATTAAACACCAGAGGTGTTACAAATATGCGGGATGAATGTTATCTTTATAGACAATGATTTAGAGAGGGCCAAAAAAATATGAAGCTCTTGCTTGTGCTTTTGAGCAATTGTCAGGACTCAAAATCAATTTTCATAAGACGAATTGTTTTGTTATGGAGCAGCTAATGCTAATAAAATGGATTATTATACACAATTTTGGATGTAATGTAGGGTCATTCCCTTTTAGGTATCTACGAATCCTATGCATCATCGAAAATTAATGAATAAAGACTGGAAACATGTGGAAGAGAGATTTCAAAGCGATTGAGTGGTGGAGGAGAAGATGCTTTCAGTGGGAGAGGCTTGTCCTCGTTAACTCGGTTTGAGTAGTCTTCCCATGTTTATGATGTCTTTCTTTGAAATACCTAGAGGGGTTTTAAAAAAAATTGGATTATTTTAGATTTTGATTTTTTTGGCAAAGTGATGAACATAAGAAGAAATACAGATTGACAAAATGGGAGGTAGTTTGTACACCAAAAGACCAGGGAGGATTGGGAGTCCTAAATTAGGGGTCCATAATAAGTGCCTTCTAAGCAAGTGGCTCTTCAAGTTGATAAATGGTGATGGGGTGTGGCAGCAGTTGATAAAAAATAAGTATTTAAGGAACAAGACTTTAACACAGGTTCAATACATGCCGGGGGACTCACAATTTTGGGCTGGCCTTACGAAGGTCAAGGATGAGTTCCTATCGTTTGGTAGGTTTGATCTAGGTGACGGATCTGAGGTACGTTTTTGGGAGGATTCATGGATAACGCCACATCCTTTCAAGACGCTCTTCCCGTCACTATATAATATCGTGAGAAAGAAAAGTGCAACGGTTAGGACAGTACTGTCTTCGACACCGTTAAATGTGGCCTTTAGGAGATCCCTAATAGGGGTCAATTTGCATGCTTGGCACAACGTTGTGGTCTTGGTGGCAGATGTGCAATTAAGAAACCAAAGGGATCGGTTTATATGGGGGCTGCATCAGAATGGGTTGTTTTCAATTCATTTTATGTACAAAGCAAGTTTAGGTGTACAGGCTCTACCTTACAATACTCTAATTTGGAAACTAAAACTTCCCCTCAAGATTAAAGTCTTTATGTGGTACTTGTATAAGAGAGTTATTTTAACCAAGGATAATTTAGCTAGGCGGCAGTGGCAAGGAGATAGGAAGTGTTGTTTTTGTTCCACCAATGAGACAATACAACATTTTTTTTGACTGTCATTTTGCTAAATTTTGTGGAGAATTGTTCATATTCTTTTAACCTAAAACCTCCAACTAGTGTACATAATTTATTTACTGGTTGGTTGCAAGGGTTTAAATAGGAAAATGAAGTCTCAAGTTCTTGTGGGTGCAACTGCTATGTGTTGGGTGCTGTGGTTAACTCGAAATGATGTCGTATTTAACAAGGTCATAGCACCATCTTATTTACAGGGTTATCTTCAAGGGAACTTATTGGATCAGGTACTGGACCTTACTATAGAAGGAGGTGGATCGTCATGTCATGAAGGCTGGATGTAGAATTATTGAGACAATCGCGATGGAGGTGTTTGCAAGTCATGGCTGGAGATTTAGCAATAGAATTCATCTTAGTCGTCTTTTCTTTCTACATATCTTGAAGTTTTAAAATGGCTCAAAACTTTGTGTTTGAGATTCCTTGAACTTTTTTTGCTCGATTGTAATAATGAACACCCTATGCATTAGTCGATGAAGAAGCTGGGATATTAATATATTCTCTTTTCTAAAAAAAAGCTCTATGTCACGTATATTAGTGATTTTTAGACTACCAGAGTTACATGCAGAGGCAATGGCTATTCCAACTAACAAAAGATTGAAATCACCACCAGGAGTTGCTTGCATTGCTACTAGCCCAACCAGGGACCAGTATTATTGCAGGCAACCAAGAGACGGACAGGAGCAGCTACACAATCATCAATAGCCAATGCTGAGACCGCCTCTTGCTATACAGAGTTCTCCTCCCGCCGCGGCTGCCGGGCATGAGATGCTACACCAATGCATCCACTACTCCAGAGACACCATGCACACATCAAGGCAGGCTGGGCGCGGAGTTTTCATAAGGCCCATCTACGTTAGGACAAAAATCAATAGTCAGATCTGTGCTCATGGCAGAGGCTGTAGCATTCTCACTTGCTGCACAAATCGTCTCAACAGTGAGAATTTAGAACACAAATTTCCTGACTGATTGCCAGCAGCTTGTGACCCTCCTCGTCGGCGTCGGCTACACCACTCCGCCTCGCTGGGATATCAAAACCTTCACTCAAGGCTTCACCAACCATGCCGCCAACAACAATGCAAAAATATTCAAGTTGTCGAGGAAGCTCGGCCTTCTTTAGTTTCCCCAACTTCTCCCAAATACTTTAAGATTCTCCATCACATCAATCTTAAGTTGTATGCATGGAGCATTAAATGTAGGGTAAAAAATAAATAATTGTACTTATAGTATGTACATGTCGGACGATCTTTTGAGCCTAGTTAGTCCCTGTTTTAGACAAAGTTTTCCAAATAACAACGAAAGTGCTATAGTATATTTCTCAAATATTTCCCAAACTAAACAACGCCTCAGTACCACAGCACATGTCCTAGCTTCCTAGGTTTTCAGTTCAGTAGCTAATAAAACGAATAAATTACAATTCAATTGCTCCAACAGATTGCATGTATCAAGCTGCCCTTTGTTCACAGCTTTAAACTCTGTATCCAGTGATGGGCTCACCATCCTTCTAGAGTCATGCAGTTAATATAATTGCTAGTTATCAAGGTTGGCCAAGCCACTCTTCCGGTGCGCACACAGCTCTCTCTTGCTCACTCGATGAAACACACACACAAAGAAGAAGAACTGACAGAGGAAGAAGATGAACAGTACACAAGGAATTTCCCACGCTGCACACCAGCGCACACAACACACCACCTCACATTCTTATAGCATTATTCACAGGATTAAGTAGCCACGCACGGCGGTGGCCAGCACTCACCACTCCGTCCTGTTCGGCTACACGATCTGGCCAAGTCTTCACCCTACATGCAAGGCACGTATTCCTGCATGAAGAGCTCCACTAACTGACGATGACCACGCACACACACCTGCATGCTAGCTAGTTGATCCACTTTTCACGCCATGCATCCGCACTTCACTTGACTTGGCCACACTGTCAAAGTCAGCTTGCACCTACGGACTGCCAGCATGCACTCTAATCAAACTAGCTTATGCACACACGACACGACCACATGACTGAACAAACTCACACTAAAGATAAACAGCAAGATTAAGTCTAACAATCACCCCCTAATCTTGTTGATTTTATTCTGCACCTCCACATGATCTTCACAGCAACGTCGGCTCATCATCCGCATCCGCGATAGCAAGCTGCGCAACGCCCTTCACCACTTTCTTCACTCCAGGACACTCGTCGGCGAAGTGTCCGAACTCACCACAGTTGCGGCAGTCGATCTTGGACTTGTCGAACTTGCCGCGGTACTTCTTCTCACCAACCTTGTTGCCGCTGCTACTGGAGCCATCGCTGCTCTTTTTCTCTTGAGCAACAATGGCCTCCCACTCCGCACGTGTAAGCCTTGGCTCGGCGCAAGCAACCAGCAGCTGGTGCTCTACCTCCCTGTCACGACGCCACCCCTTTGAAGACTCCTCGAACGCCCTCAAGCGTCCGATCGTCTCCGTCACCGACATGTTGGTCACATCGCCCCATTGCTCGATGGTGCTGATGAGGGGTCCGAATTTGTCGGGGACAGAATGCAGGAGCTTCTCGACCACTGTTATCTCCTCCACTTTTGTGCCGAGAGAGCGAATCTCGTTCACAATAGTGGTGACCTTCAAAGCAAAATCATTAATTTTATCGGAGTCACCCATGTACATACCAGCAAGCTCCCTCTTGAGGGTTTGTACTCGGGCCTTCTTGTCACGTTCTTCACCCACGTGCATTTCAGCAAGAGCTTTCCACGCCTTCTTCGCCGTCTCCTCCTCAGAAATGGCCATCACCACAGCCTCTGGCACAGCTTGCACAATGGCGGCAAGAGCCATTTGGTCCATCTTCTCATCAATCGGACCTTCGCTCTCCACAGCCGACCACACACCTTGTGCACGCATGAAGATCTTCATCTTCACTGCCCACACGCCATAGTTGCTCTCCGAAAGCATGGGGTAACGTAGTGTCACCCCCGCCTCCTTCACCACCAGCTTGTCGCCATCGTCGCCGGCGACACCTTTGCCGCTGCCATCGCCGCCTGGAGACATGTCCTTTGGCATCTCTTGAACAAGGCTTTGATACCAATTGTTGGCCCAGCCACTCTTCCGCTGCGCACACAGCTCTCTCTTGCTCACTCGATGAAACACACACACAAAGAAGAAGAACTGACAGAGGAAGAAGATGAACAGTACACAAGGAATTTCCCACGCTGCACACCAGCGCACACAACACACCACCTCACATTCTTATAGCATTATTCACAGGATTAAGTAGCCACGCACGGCAGTGGCCAGCACTCACCACTCCGTCCTGTTCAGCTACACGATCTGGCCAAGTCTTCACCCTACATGCAAGGCACGTATTCCTGCATGAAGAGCTCCACTAACTGACGATGACCACGCGTACACACCTGCATGCTAGCTAGTTGATCCACTTTTCACGCCATGCATCCGCACTTCACTTGACTTGGCCACACTGTCAAGTCAGCTTGCAGCTACGGACTGCCAGCATGCACTCTAATCAAACTAGCTTATGCACACACGACACGACCACATGACTGAACAAACTCACACTAAAGATAAACAGCAAGATTAAGTCTAACAATCAAACAAAAAAACCCAACAAACATTAAGTATCTTTGCAACATCATGCTCCAGTAATGCATTTTCAAACATAATTGTACGTTTATCTTTTGGGCATAAGTGATTTTTTTAGATAAGGGATAAACATATCCGTTGGGCATAAGTGATGTACGTAGAAATTACGTGTGAGAGGCCAAGACACCAAACTCAAACAGGCACTTCCAAAGTACATGAACTGACATGCAACTTTTGCTACGAAGATGGCATGATCTTCGATTAAAGAAAAGATTTAAGGTATCAAGCGATAGAGGAAGAAAAAACAGAAGGCATCAGTAGTAACGTGGGGCCCAAAGATAATTAAGGGGGTGTTCGCTTCCTAACAAAAAAAAAAATTTAGCCTATCACATAAGATGTTTCGGTACTAATTTAGTCTATTATAAATAAACTAATTGCACTGTCATATGCTAATTAACAAGATAAATATATTAATAAGGTAAATTAATCTGTGATTAGCAAATGTTTAATATAGCATCGTATTGTCAAATCATTGTTGGGTATTTTAAACGCACACAGAAAAAATCCGCAAGCGCACGGATACCGATGTAACTTTCACCCGAGAGTATTCCAGGGTATCGATTTCCACGGGGAACGTGAAGTGTACTAATCAAGGGGCAAGTCGTCCAAGAAAAGAATGATAATGGACAGAGAGATTTTAGGGTTTTCTAAGTAGGTCTACCTAATTAAATGCTCACTATACTTTACTTACTTCGGGACATCAGAACACTAGCCACAGAAAGGGATGAGAAAGGGGCTAGGAAGCTGTTGGAATCACACTTGCCCTACCTCCGCACGCGTGCAGGGGAGTGGCGAAGGTGGCCAATCGTCAAAACTAAAGGCAAGGGTGCGGAAAAGAATTAGACAATGGTGGTCTTTCTCTATTCCAAAAAATCGTCCCCTTTACACTGTTCATCTCTTGTTATTTATAGGGAATGCCAAGGGACACTGACCAAATTACAAAAGGGCACAAGAAAGATTCCTTAGCGCTGTACAGCGGAAGGGCAAAATCGTACAAACACGGACAGTGTGGAAACCCTAACTCGCCTTCCGCGCGTCCGCCACCACCTGGCTCGTGCACCCTCTCGCGGGAACGCGAGGGTCAACCTTCGGAAACACCATATTTTCGCACGCACAAGGAGATGACAGATGGGCCAGTGTGCGAGAGATGGGCGTATGAGGCATTCGGCAAGTGTCCATGTGATCGGCTAGTTTCCAAGGATTCGGCAACTGCTTATGCGGTCGGCTATTCTGACAAAAAGGGAGTTTCCGTTGAAACGACAGTAACAGAGCCGATTGGGCAACAAAATTGCGACAATTACGGCAATGAAGATTCTGAATGGAGTCGAAGGCCAAAAAATATTGTATTTTCCTTTAATATTTCATAGTCGTATCCTCTTAGGACTTGTATTGCGTCCAGGGTATAAATATAAACCCTTGGCTATTGTAAAAAGAGTTCACAACCATATCAATACAAATCGACCCTGTGTCATCTTCGAGTCCTTTGTCGTGTCGTCGAGTTCTTCGAGAGGAATCATCGATTCATCGACCTCCGTAAGTCCTGACAACGTTGTTATCATGTCTAGTATCATGCGGTGGATTTAGATGTGATGCAGGTAGTCTTGTTTGTTTCCAAAGATCGTGCGGCGGATCTATGTTAACAATCAAGAAGTCTTTGCTTATGCTATGCTTATGAGTAAATACCGTGCGGCAGGCGTTTATTTGATATGTCTAGCAAAAGCGAGATAGTTATCGGCTCTATTAGATTTGGCAAGATCTAATAGATTCATTAAGTTATTATGTGTTGCATGATTTAATTAATTTTGTAACACTCTTTTGCCCAATCTAGATTGATTTTGTTCGGCCTTTCTTTACAAGTTTACTTATGCTCCAATAATCGTTGTTTTCGTGACATCTCTTATAGATTGCATGATCATAAAGGCCAAATTAACTTCTAATCTAGATTGTTACGTGTTGTGGGTTCATACATGTCAATCATGCTCGAGCTTTGATAAAACTAGGTATCGTGCGGCAGATGCAGGTTTTAGATTAGTTTGATCGTGTTTGTTTGCATGTTCCTTCTTCATGGACCCCAATTCGGCTAGTTTGCCGAGCTTGGTTATACATCAATTCATAATTTATTATTATTTGTTTAAGCATGTCTTTTCCTATACATTTTCCCAAACCCTGTTCAGCTCCAACTTCAGTTTTTTCAAACCTTTACCCTCGTACTTGGGGTCATCCTCAACTGCAAACCACACCTGTCTCCGGCTAAGAGGCCAAACCTTAGCACAGCAATACTCCTCGACCAAGTCGCGAGCACACTGAGAACGCGCTACCACCCTCAAACAATCAACCACGGCATGCGCCTCGGCATTCATCTTGGCTTCGGCAGATACGTCACCAAGGGGCGGAAGCTCGCCGCAAAGCTCAGCATCACCATTAAGCTTGTAGTAGAACCAGAACTCTTGCCACCCACTGGTCCACTTGTTCTTCTGGGCCTGCACCGGCAACTCCGATCCGACACGATGACAAAAGGTGTACACCGCGAACTGACCAAGACTAGTGTTACCTTCGCCATCCGCAATCTTGTGAGGCTGCATGTGCACATGATGAATTCTAACAAAACCGTCGACATGAGGAACAACGCCCTGAGAGCGACACGCCCAGACATATACTGACATCTTCGTAAAGCACGATGGCGTGAGCTGATGGAACCTCAAATTGAACCTCTACAGAACCGAAGTCACAAAAGAAGCAATCGGAAAACGCTGACCAGCCGAAAAGAACTCCTCAAACACAACAACCTCATCAGCATCTGGCTTCGGAGTGGTCTCTCCAGCACTGGTCCTCGCTTTTCCATCTTCAATCCAGCCTCGCTTCACATAAGTAGCCAAATCAGAACTGCAAACCCGACTAAGTCCAAACTCAAAGGTCACTCCATCATCCGCAGCACTCGGAGAAGCAACACGAGCAGTCTGCTTCAACCTAGCCATCTCTTTAGCTGACTCTAACTTCGAACAACGAACGCCTAGCTCAACCTTCGCAAACAAACTAAAACAAACCCTCGCTACAAGCAAATCGCAGCAGCAGGTTGGCTATAGCAAAAGGAGGGCACGAGTTCAAAGCGTCCACCAACCCCACCTATTTATAGGCCAAGGCACGAACCATCCAACCCGACAAAATCGGCATGAATCCCAAAAATCACGGCACAAGAAACGAAATGGACCTCAAACACCGCAAGCAAGAAACAAACGGCCCGACCCACAAGCAGCCGCGGGCGTCGCTGCCGAGGGACACTGTTCATTTTCGAACAAAGGCGCTGCTTGGGCCTAAAGATCGATTCGTTTTTAGATCCAAGCCATCGAGGGGCTACTGTTGAGGGAAAGAACCCTCGGCAGTGACGTCGCGTAGGCTGGGTCAGGAGGCAACCCTCGCAATGCCCTGTTTCCTGCCGAGGAAACCCTCGTCACTTAATAAGCCCCTCGGGCCTTATTTCCTAACCCTCGGATACCGACTCGGCCTTCGGGTCATTTTACGGTTCTTGCAGGAAAGAAGCGTGGGAAGAACAAGGAACGACCCTCACGCGTGTCATGCACCTTCGCAAGGAAGGTCAAGCTCAGCGAGTGGCAAGCGAACGTGTGCCTCGCGACTGACGAACCTGAGAAGTTAACCCTCGCGTCCCTGCGAAGGTGTGCGCAAGCCAGGTGGCGGCGGACATATAGGAGGCTAGCTAGGGTTTCTATACTGTCTGTGTTTATACGATTCTGCCCTTCCGTTGTATAGCGCAGAGGAATCTTTCTTGTACCCTTTTGTAATTTGGTCAGTGCCCCTTGGTATCCCCTATAAATATCAGGGGGTGAACAGTGTAATGGGGACGGTTTTTTGGGAATAGAGCTATAGCACCACCGTTCCTTTTTCCCTCGTACCTTCGCTCTTGGTTCTGATGACTAGCCACCTTCGCCACTCTCCTGCACGCGTGCGGAGGTAGGGCAATTCAGGGAGACTAAAAATCTCTGCTATTCCCTGAATTTACCAGATGATCAACTGCCAGGAATAGCTATAGCTGGCATGTTGCCGAATATCAGGGAAAAGCTATTCGGTATGGAGTTTGATGATCTTGGGCAATTATCACAACGATTGGCAATGATAAATAGTTAGGCTCAGGGGTTCAGAAGAAACAACCAATTCTAGAAAGTAGATGTGGCTAGTGAAATGTATCAGGCTTTCTTAGAAGAAGCAATGGAGTATGATGACGAGGATGAGATAGTTGCAGCTGAGTTAGTCTGGGCGAAGGAGCCGACTCAAGTCAATCAACGATAGCTGAGACAACAAAAGGGTACCTATGACTTTGATGTTTCTGAAGGACCCAAAATGCTAAAGCAAGGTGACCAGAGGGGGGGTGAATGGGAGCCTAAAATTTCTTCTCAGAAATTACGGCCTCTGTCCGAACAAAATCAACCCCGAGAGCAAAGCCGACACACGTGATGTCCACGACCCAAGAGTATGGGTGGATGTTCCCTAGGAACACTGCGGGACACCACAAAAGCTCCTTCTTCCAAATCCACACAAGTCAACTAGTGACAGGATGGAGTTTGGGTAACCTCAACCTACCCCAAGCAACGCGAGGGGGATTCAGGCTTTTTCGCAAAGCGGGAAGCCCTGTTTCTGTAGAGCACAGAGTCGGAAATCCAACGCAAAAAGCAGATCTCAAATCGGAGCTCGAACGTAAATGATACGGACGAAAATGTGTGCTATCTGCACTGACCGGACTCTCAGGTGCGTCCGGTCAGGATCGATCGGACGCGTCCGGTCAACAGAAACCCGATTCGGGAGCTCTCTGTGTTGGACCAGACTCTGCGTAGAGGTGCGTCCGGTCAATACAAAAGCCAGCGTCCGGTCGCTTCTACTCGATGAACAGTAGTAGCAGTGCGTCCGGTCAGAGCACAGCAGGTGCGTCCGGTCAAGCTCGCGCAGAGTATCTCGCTCGGCCTTCAACGATCGGACGCACAAGAACAGCGTCCGGTCGATTCGAGGCGTGCGTCCGGTCACCTCGCGCGAACTGGACAGCGCGGGTGTTCAACGACCGGACTCTGAGTCGGTGCGTCCGGTCGCTATTATGCAGCGTCCGGTCACCCCGACCAGTCCCCTGTTCGTCCACCGAATCGACCCGATCTCCCTCAAATCAAAAGCACTAAGGCTCAAATTTCGTGTGAGGGGTCACAAGGATGTTAGTGAGCTACTCCTAAGAGATCATGGCTCGAACCTAACTCCAAATCGGTGAATCAAAGAAAACGATGAAGAACGGGCAAGAACTCGATCCCAAAACTAAATCTGCCCGATCTGTGAGTTCGTGAGATATTAGAGAAATTCCTTCGGTAGAAAGAAGACTCTCACGAAGCTACACAAGATGGTTCAAACGGATTTGCGAATCTTCCCTCGAAATAAGAAATCTCATGAAGATCGAAAGAGGGGAAAACGTGCAACGCGAAGAACAAAATCGCAAGACAAATTAAAGCACGAATTTGATCCTTGGATTCAGAGGAATGGATGATTCATTAATCACTCGGTGTCGGGCTACAAGCCAATCCTAGCAACACAAAGCTTGGATGGCGAAAAGCTCAAGAACAAGAGCCAGTCTCTCCCTAACCGTAGCCTTCTCTCACAGGAACAAAATGAGAGAGACACCTACCAGAATTCCCCAAGGATACGGCTGCCCTAGCAGCCCCCCTCATATATATAGGCGCACGTCCGAAGACCAAAACACCCTTACATTAAGCACTCAACCCAAATACCCCCCAGGGGTAAAACCGTCCAGTCCTGGCGATTTCCATCCGACGGCCACGCCCGCACATCCGGTAGCTTCGCCTCGACGTGACCTCACCCGATGCCGCCACGTGCCATCACCGTCGACCGCCGCGCCTTCTCACCGATAGCTTCGCCGCAACGCAAGGCTCTTGGTGCCGCCATGCGTCGACCGTCCTTTTGGACCTTCCCCCGGTTTTGAGGCCCAAACCGGTAAACCCGCCAGCCCAGGTTTTGAGGCCCAAACCTGGCAAACCGTCCACCCCGAGTTTTGAGGCCCAAACTCGGAAACCGTCCTCGCCGAGTTTTGAGGCCCAAACTCGGAAACCGGCCACCCCAAGTTTTGAGGCCCAAACCTGGAAACCGTCGATGGTAGCTTTTTGAGGCTCAGCTACCGAACCCGCACCGTAGACGGGATGTGGTTCACACACCCCGACCACTGGCACCGATGCCGATGCATGTCCAGCCTCCACGCCGGGCACAACGCCTTCGCCATCTTCCTTGACTCGGCCGACGGCACTTGCGCCGCACGCAAGCCCGTGTCCGACCTCCCGCCAAGTGTCACGACGCCACATCTTCCTCCCGACTCGGCCGATGCATCGCACATCCCCATGTGCTCTCGCTCGCAGATGCCACGTGCTAGCTACCACAGCTGGTCCTCTGGCCCTCCGGTCCGTCGGTCCAAGCCTCACGTCCGCCCTTCACCGCTCTGGGTACATCGACATGGCACGTCCGCCGCACGGCACGCCCATCCTTCACCGCTCCCGGTCCGTCGGCACGACACGTCTCTACTTGACCTTCACCTCGCCATAGACCACTGTATCCGAGCTCAACACCTGCACATCAACACAGCCAAGAGACACATGTTGCACACGCACACCAACACAGAAACACCACAACTCAACGCCACCGGTTAGTCATAAACATTAAGCGCATAGTGAGATAATGACTCAACCGGGTAAAAGCCTCAAACCTTCCTCATCAAAGTCAATCATTCATCATATATGTTCTCAATCTCCCCCTTGATGAATGCATTGACTAAAAATAAAACCACAAAGGAAGGGTTTGAAGGCAAGCCTCATTCAAATGCCCAAAAGCCAAGTAAAGGCAAACACAAGGTCACTTGATATGAGGAAGGATCATGAAAACTCCAAATAAAAGCTCTTGGTCCCGAAAGAAACGAGAAAAGCGGGCAAAGCCTCCACACAACTGAAGAGTCAAGAGAAACAAGAGTTTCATGAATCCCAAAAGGTACTCGAAAACCAATCTCAAATAAATTGTCAAACAATCATCACAAAAGAAACCAAGGTACTTATCCACTTGGATTCACTTGGGTTGAGATTTCTCCCCCTTGATGATTGAATTGACAAAAACTAGGCACAAGAGATGGTTTGAGATAACAAAACCGAAAACTTGGTCCCCAAAGACATGGGCAACGGCTCAACGCAACCAAGCAAAGGATCGGAGCAATAACTCATCAAAGAGCAAAACTCGATCACACAGAGCAAAAGACTTGGTTCCCAAAGACATGGGCAACGGCTCGACGCAACCAAGTCAAAAATGAGCTAGCCCTCACGAAAAGGCAGAAAATGGCTCAACACCACTAGCTCAAGGCTCGATACCAATTGAGGCTAAAACAATGCATTAGAATGTAAAAACTGCTAGTCCCTCAAGATAGAGGCACAGAGGCTCAACACAACTAGCAGAAGACTTGATACCAATCACAAGCAGCCAAAAATTGGTGAAAACAGCTAGTTCCTCAAGACAGAGGCAAAGTGGCTCGACACAACTAGCTGGAGGCTCCAAACCAATCGAAAATACCAAGCAAAAACTGCTAGTCCCTCAGGATAGAGGCAAAACGGCTCAACACGACTAGCAGGCTCGATACCGACGGAGAAAAACCACAAGAGAAGCTCAACACTAAATGGAGCACAAACACTCGGAGCACGCGGAGAAGCAGCAAGACAAAAGCGACTCCCCCTGAAACCAAGCCTATATGCAAAAGCTATGCAACAAAGCTCATGACACCAATTGCATTCCATACCAAAAGATGGATACCAATTGAAACACATAAAAGAGCTCTACCGAGTGAAGAAGAACATAAAAGAGCTAAACTCCCCCTTGCTCAAAGCTCTCCCCAAAATGCATGATTCTCCCCTTTGTGCCAACACACAAACTCCCCCTTGCAAACAGCTTCTCCCCCTTGACAAAAGGGAACATGTTGAGGGGTTCTAACATTTTTCACAAAGTTGACACAAACACAAGACAAGTCAATAACCAAAAGCATATGGTGGCAATGAAGAGCACTGAAAGTGACCACAAAGTGTATCGGAGCTGGGGGTATGAACACTAAGCTAAAAATGCATGATATGCACAATGCAATAGCTTCAAGTGTATAGCAATCAGAATGAAAAGATGCTCAATAGGGTGTTGCCCTGAAAATTCAGCAACCAATACAAATGCTAGCAAAGGCTCAAACTGATCAAATGAATACGAAATATGAACAATAGAGCATATGAGCAGTTTTAAGCCATTCAAAAGCAGTTCACCACTAAAATATCACTTAGCCTGGATAGACAGGAAATCAAGCAAGTGCTAACTCAAGTATAAAAGGTGAACTACCCCTAGCAAAGTTCAATCATCATGCAATAGAGTGAAGCATAGACTTGTGTTATTTTCAATATTTTATCGGAGATTTCAGCGGTATTAACACAAGTTCATTTTAAAGCATGTGATTGCGAGAGGTTAAAAGCATGGTCATTGCCTAACTTTTGAACTGGGCTAAGCCTATGCAAGAAAAGCAATCAGAAGCTTAAAGCACCGGTTTCGGTCTTACACTACACGGCTCAAGTTTAACTCAAAAGTGCAATGAGAAACAGTCTCGATACCGTGAGGTGCTGACACATGCAATCCCATCTCGATCTTTTCAATTCACTTAGACTTGGATCAAATTTTAAGCACAAGGTAAATATGAACAATCCAAGCAAGTGAATGACTCAGTGCAAGAGACATAGCAACCTAGCATACAAAAGATAGCACAAGTGATCTCAACACATCCTACCCATGCTAGTTGCCAATCTCAATGGTGAACAAATTAAAGGTTTCATAGTTGATTAGTCAAGTTCACCATTTGCAAAAATAGCTTAGCTCATGACATGTATCAAGTGATCAAAAAGAGCCTAAGATACAAGCATCATCATGAATAGACAGGGCATACCAACAAGAGCATAATATCATTCTCATTACTATATTCATGAAGCTCTAAAATGCAAGATATACATGACGAAATGCATGCAAAAGCTAGCCTACAAGGAATGAAGCAAAAGCTAGCTAAAAAGGAAAACCCAAAACAAAAGGGTATCGGAGAAGTCCAACTAAGATGCAACAATCAAAATGCTTCCCCAACTAAAAGGGAAACACGCACCAAAGTCACAAATAAGGAGCCAAGAAATGCTCAAGCGACAGCCAGCAAAATCCACATCGAAAAGTCCACACAGCAGAAAGGGGTCGGAGAAGAAGAGTACCAGAAACCGAACTCAGAAGTGTGTCGGGGTACCTCATGATACACATGACCGCCTGCTGGTGTGATACTCGAGGGGACGCCTGAATCTGCTGAAATCTTCGGGGCACCTGCCTCGCTGAAGTTGTCTCCCCCTCGCCTGATGCTGTCGCTCCCACAGGTGCAGCTAGTGCTCGCTGGAGAACTGCTCGAACGGAACCCCAAGTCATGGAAGAAGTGGAATCGGGTCCATGAGCTGAAATGTTCTCTCCAGGCTCCTGTTCTCCTGCACACTCAAAAGCAGAAGAAAACACAAGGCATTGTCTCATCTAGTGTGACCTCAAGGTCTCCACGAAAACGGTTAGTCAAATAAGCATAAGGTGAACTCTCAACAAAAAGAGATCTACCTATGAATGATACCGCAAGGAGAACTGAACTCAAACTAGTCTAGACTACCATGCAACAGGATAAAACACTATATAGCAAAATGCAGCCTAAAAACATGATCAGCCCAAAACCAACCTAAGCCTCAACACATGCTACAATGCAAGAAAATGATAGCAATAGATCCAAAAGCATGTAACATGATAAAATTGTGGAAAGGCTAGTGCTCAAACTAATCATATCAACAGGGTACATGAAGCTAACCAAAACTAGCACCTAAAAAGTGATACCTAATGAACATCATACCTCTACAAGTAAAGCTCATGGTGAAGAATGGTAAAGCATGACATAATGTTCATACGGATCACCAACTAGCAAGAAAAGTGGATTAACCACCAAAGTTGTACACAAAGCTAGCATGACATGATATACAAGAGATAGCGCATGCTAGACTAAATGAAACATGACACAAAAGAAAAATATACATGCAAGGACTATACAAGTGAGCACATGAAGAACCATCTCATACCACAAGACATAAATCATGGATGTACAGGGTACGAGTGTATAAGAAAGCTCACCAGATAACAAAAGCCTCTTTGGAGGCAAATCTAAGCGGGGTGTAGAGAACCATCAACTCTTGATCACATCTAAAAGATCAACCTCCATCAGGCACATGTTCTCCACCCCGCGTCCTCATATCTACACACAAGAGGACAAAGTAACCCGAGTCTTGGATCCCGAAGGGTTAGTAAGCATGTACTTGGGAATCCAGGACTTGGTCACAAATCTCAACTTATCATGTGGGTTAGCATGATGCAAAAGTTGGTTCAGATGCAATTGTGAACCACCAAGGGCTATGAACCACCAACTTCCTAGAAGAGCGAGCTTGGCGCAAGCGTTTGGCACGTCGATAGCAAAAGCTTTCTTGATGCCCATCTTTCTCACAAAAAGAGCAATGGTACAAAGGCCTATCAGAAGGCACACCATTCTCCGATAAGTGAGAAGTCCCTTGGGACTTAGAACAAGAAGCATCAACGTTCAACTTGGTGCCAACACTAGGAGCACACGTGCCATGGGAAAGGCTACGCGGCTTCCTAAAAGCCTTAGCTCGAATTCGTCGCTCGTGTTTGACACGGCGGAAACAAAAATTGAATGAGTGTCCATCCTTCTTGCAAAAGGTGCAATGGAAAACCGGATTGGGAGCACGAGTCCCAAAAATATGAGAAGCACCTTTGTCAAGAGAAGTCCCTTGGACATCACTCGAAGAACCAACAAGGTTAGGAGTAGCTATGAAAGAGCTATCCAAAACCTTGGCACAAGTGCTACCGTCAAAAGACTCACGCGCAACACAAGAACTCAACTCCGGTTGCAAAGATGCAGACGTGGAAAAACCAACATCGGAGTTGCAAGAAATGCGTGACTCAAAAGACTTAGCACAAAGACTCTTGCATCTTTTGGCCAAAACCTCATTTTCAAACATGAGGCAGTCACAAGTACCACAAGGAGTGTTTCTCAAGTTTTCCATCTCCTTCCTAACGCACTCGGCATATGTGGTATGCAAGAGCTCATTTTCTTTTTCAAGGTTGGCACTCATATCATTGTGCTCAACCAACTTGGCGCTCATATCATCGCGCAAAAGCTTCAAAACCAAAACTTCTTTTTCTAAATCAATGCAAGATGTGCAAATGAAATCGGTGGAAGAAACATCACCATTCACATCAAGCAATGAATCATGATTAGCACAAGAAGTAAGGCAAGCATTCTTATTCACAGAGCATGAGCTACAAGGCTTAGAATTTATCTCATCAATTTCAGCCCTAGCATGCTCAAGTTCATCTACACATGTGGTGTGAGTCAATTTTAGTTTATCAATTTCAGCATGCAAAAACTCACAAGAACCACATGGCAAAGAAGCTTTTGACCTAAGCAAGGCTATTTCAGATTTAGCATAAACAAGGTCCTTGCGCAAGTCAAAGCAAACAAGACATGGTATGGAAGCATTTGATTTCAATATTTCATTTTCAGATTCTAAGCTAGCAAGCAAAAAGCATAGCTCATTATTCTTCCTAACCATGTCACTACAAGAGGTGCAAGGTAAAGATGCACTAGACTTCCAATGAAAAAGGCCACATTTTAACCTATCAATGGAGCATTTCGAGTTCTTGATCTTTCTATGCAAGGTATCGCAAAGCTCATCATATCTCAAGTTATCATCACAACAAGCTTCAAATTGTTGGGATAAAACCCCAAGACAAGCAGCAAGAATACCTTTCTTGGCCTTGCCAAGTTCGCGTATACGATCCTCCGTCGAATGCTCATCATCTCCTAGGAAGCCCAGCAAAGCATCCACCTCGCCTTCCGCCTCAAGAGCCGTACTCCTCCTTCTTGCCAAAATGTCGTCCTCGATCACATGTACAAGACTCAAACCTAAGGACAAAGACACACTGGAAGAAGAACTTGGTGCCATCTCGAAAAGCACCGTTAGTGTTAGCCAAAACACAAGCTCAACACCTCGACAAGCAAAGTCGGAAACAATACCGCTCTCAAAAGGTCGCCTTCGCGGATCCGGAACCGGTTAAGGTAGAGAGATCCTTAACTGGCTCCGATACCAATTGAAGGACCGAAAATGCTAAAGCAAGGCGACCAGAGGGGGGGTGAATGGGAGCCTAAAATTTCTTCTCAGAAATTACGGCCTCTGTCCCAACAAAATCAACCCCGAGAGCAAAGCCGAACACGTGATGTCCACGACCCAAGAGTATGGGTGGATGTTCCCTAGGAACACAGCGGGACACCACAAAAGCTCCTTCTTCCAAATCCACGCAAGTCAACTAGTGACAGGATAGAGTTTGGGTAACCTCAACCTCCCCCGAGCAACGCGAGGGGGATTCAGGCTTTTTCGCAAAGCGGGAAGCCCTGTTTCTGTAGAGCACAGAGTCAGGAATCCAACACAAAAAGTGGATCTCAAATCGGAGCTCGAACGTAAAAGATACGGACGAAAACGTGTGCTATCTGCACTGACCGGACTCTCAGGTGCGTCCGGTCAAGATCGATCGGACGCGTCCGGTCAACAGAAACCCGATTCGGGAGCTCTCTGTGTTGGACCGGACTCTGCGTAGAGGTGCGTCCGGTCAATACAAAAGCCAGCGTCCGGTCGCTTCTACTCGATGAACAGTAGTAGCAGTGCGTTCGGTCAGAGCACAACAGGTGCGTCCGGTCAAGCTCGCGCAGAGTATCTCGCTCGGCCTTCAACGATCGAACGCACGAGAACAGCGTCTGGTCGGTTCGAGGCGTGCGTCCGGTCACCTCGTGTGAACTGGACAGCGCGGGTGTTCAACGACCGGACTCTGAGTCGGTGCGTCCTCCGGTCGCTATTATACAGCGTCCGGTCACTGAAGGACCGAGAATGCTACCAGAAAGCGACCAGAGGAGGGGTGAATGGGAGCTTCAAATTTTCCTTTCGGAAACTTGTTGCCGCTGTCCCGAGAATCAACCCCAAAAGCAAACCTAGAGCTTGCAAGTGTCCACGACCCTAGATGTAGGGTGGATGCCTCCGAGAAGCACAGCGGGACACTATACAACCCTAGAAAGCCAACGCAAAAGACGAAAATCAAATCCGACAACCAACGAACAAGCTGCGGACGAAACTGCGAAAACCAGTACTGACCAGACTCTGGCCTGCGTCCGGTCAGGGAGCACCAGACGCGTCCGGTCTCAAAAATTCCTTTCGGGAACCTTACTGTTCGTGACCGGACTCACAGGCAAGGAGCGTCCGGTCGTGAACAGAGCGTCCGGTCAGCAGCAGAGACGCAAATGAACAGTGATCCGCAAGCGTCCGGTCACTTGGTGAATCTGGCGTCCGGTCAAGTCACGAGATAAACACAGTGAAGGTGTTCATCGACCAGACTCACTAACAGCGTCCGGTCGTTGAACAGGCAGCGTCCGGTCACCCCGATTTCCTGCTGTTCGTCCACCGATTCGACTCGATCTCACCCAAAACGAATCCTCTAGGGACCAAACTTGGTGAGAGGAGCCACAAGGAGGATAATGAGCTATCTCTACGAGATCATGGCTAGAATCTATCTCCAAGTTGATGAATCGAAGAAATTCGGGGGAAGGGAGAAAAACTTGACCCAAAACCAAAATCGATCGATCTCCTAGACCGTGAGGTTAGAGGTGAATTCCTTCGGTGGAAAGAAGTGCCTCACGACCTAGGACAACTTGGTTCAAATGGATTTGCGAAAGACGAAACTAGCAAAGAGATCGAGCGACGAGAAAAACGTGGAAGAAAAAGGATTCCACAAAGAACACGAACAAAACGCGAATCACAACCATGAATTGCAACCGTGTGGCTACCACATGCTACAATAGTGAGGGTACGGCCTCACTTCCTCAAAATCTCATGAACACAGAGGTATTGTTCTCTTCTCTGTGGATCTCAGGTTCGCTACAGCAGGGGAGTGGGAGAGAAGGAAACCCTAGCTATGAAAGTGCAAATGACTGAGATCATTGGGGAGGTGGGTGTCTCCCCTTACTTATCCTAATTCTAACTATTTCTAATTCCCACTCTACCCCTAACTACTTACAGAGCGAACCAACAAAACCCTAAGGTTATTCTGGACCAACTCGATGGTAGGTGGATCCGACGGCCACGCCCGCACAACTCGTAGCGTTGCCTTGACGCAACCTCCCGATTGCCGCCACGTGCCGCCACCGCTCCGTGTCCTTTTCCTGGACGTCGCACCCCCAGTTTTGAGGCCCAAACCGGGAAACCAGCCTTCACAGCCAACCCCCGGTTTTGAGGCCCAAACCGGGAAACCAGCCCACGTAGCCTGAGTTTTGTGGCCCAAACTCAGCAAACCCGTAGCACCCAGGTTTTGAGGCCCAAACCTGGAAACCGTCCTCAGCCCGAGTTTTGTGGCCAAACTCGGAAACCATCAGCGCCCAGGTTTTGAGGCCCAAACCTGGACACCGTCCACCCGATGATTTTTCTCTGGCTCTACCACCAAACCGAAGCTGTAGAGGGGATGCACCGCTCGTGCACCCCATCCACCGACACGTGTCCCCAGGTCCTCGACCCAAGCAACACCGTGCCCGCAAGTCTCCGCTCATCTCTGTCCCAGGCTGCCAGCCACCATAGCTGATCCTCGGGCCACCGGTCCCTCAGTCCAAGCCTCACGTCCGCCCTTCGCCACTCTCGGTCCCTCGGCACGGCACGTCTCTACTTGACCTTCACCTTGCCTCTGATAACTGTATCCATGCTCGACACCTGCACAACACAAGCCAAAGAACATGCGCATTATCCCAGTTGACAATCACTCATCACTCAGAGACTCGGCATACACCCATGTATCCGCAATCTCCCCCTTGATGTGTGCATTGTCAACTACCAACACAAATCATAATGAAAGAAGGAAGGAAGAAAGAAAGAGAAAGAACTCGACCAAATGACCCAAAAGCATAGCAAAGCCAAAGAAGGTCAAGTGGAAGAAGCAAAACAACTTGGTTCCCAAAGACATGGGCAACGGCTCGACGCAACCAAGCAAAGCAAAGCTAGCCCTCAAGAAGAGGTAGAACAGGCTCAACACCGCTAGCAGGAAAACTCGACACCAATTGGAAAATCAACTGAACGTCAAGCAAAATAAAACTAGCCCTCAAGAAAAGGTAGAACAGGCTCAACACTGCTAGCAAAACCAATTGACAAATCAGCAGATACCAATTGAGAAGTCGAGGCAAATGCTAGTCCCTCAAGACAGAGGCACAGAGGCTCAACACAACTAGCAAACAAAGCTCGATACCAAAGCCTTACAGCTGACAAAAAGCAGCAGACTCAGTAGACTCCCCCTCGAATAGTGCACACAACTAAAGCACTCCCCCATAGTTGAACTTAGGGAAGCATATGATTTGCAAATTCTCCCTCTTAGTTGAGAATGCACCATCAAAAGCAATGTTCTCCCCCTCAGAAAATGCACCATCAAAAGTGCCAACAAGAGAAGTTCTCCCCCTTCCAAAATGCATATGAATGCAAGTTAGCAGCTTCAGGAATATAGTCAAGAAAGTGCAAAGATGCTCTACACAGTATAAGTCCAATGACGCAACTGAACCACACATGCTAGCAAAGGCTCAAACTGATCACCACTTATGAAATATGAACATATGAGCAAAGTGAGCAATTTTAGCCAAAAAGGAGTCACCATAAAAATAGCACTAGACAAGTATAGACAGGAAGTCAAACAAGTGCTAAACATGTATACAAGGTGAACTACCCCTAGCAAAGTTCAATCATCATGCTATAGAATGAAACATAGACTTGTGTATCCAAATTTTATCGGAGTTGCAGCGGTTAAATTACACAAGTTTAAATTTCAGCATGTGAATGCGAGAGGTTGAAAGCTTGTCTTGCCTAACTTTTCAACTGTGTGAAGCCTATGCAGAAGCAATCAGAAGCTTAAAGCAACAATTTCGGTCATACACTACACAGCTCAAGTTTAACTCAAAGTGCAATGAGAAACAATCTCGAAACTGTGATGTGTTGACAAGCAATCCCAACTCGATCTTTCTGATTCACTTAACTTGGTTCAAATTAAAGACAGTATATGAACAGACCAAGCAAGTGATCAACTCAGAACTAGAGACATAGCAGCCTAGCATATATGAAAAGCACAAGTGTGATTTCAACATATTCTACACAAGCTAGTTGCACATCTCGATGGTGAACATTTGCAGATTTTAAGTTTATTAACAAGTTCACCATTTCAAAATAGCTCAGCTCATAGTATGGATTAGTGATCAGAAAGAGCATAAGCTACAAGCATCATAAAGCATCGGAGCATACTACATAGAGCATAGTTACATTCTAAAGATTATATGCTTGAAGCTCAGAATGTAAATGCGTATGCTAAAGTGCAAAAGAAAACAAAGTCAAATGAAAAAGAGTCAGACTATGATCCAAGAACTAACATGCTTCCCCCATCTAAAAGGGGAAACATACACCAAGCTCACCCCTCAACCGATTAAAGGTTGATTCGTCCAAAGGCTTGGTGAAAATATCAGCCAGTTGATGATGAGTATCGACATGGCGAAGGTCGATATCACCCTTCTCCTGGTGGTCTCGCAAAAAATGAAAGCGCACATCAATGTGTTTGGTCTTCGAGTGAAGCACGGGGTTCTTAGCAACGCTAATAGCACTCGTGCTGTCACAAAGCAAAGGAACACGAGTAAAGCTCAGACCAAAATCACGCAAAGTGGCCATCATCCAAAGCAACTGGGAATAGCAGCTAGCCGCAGCAACATACTCAGCCTCTGTGGTAGACTGGGCCACACTAGACTGCTTGCGAGAAGACCACGATACAAGAGAAGATCCAATAAATTGGCAAGTCCCAGAAGTGGACTTGCGCTCAATGCGACAACCAGCAAAATCGGCATCGGAATAACCGCAAAGGGAGAGGGTGGAGGAAGCTGAATACCAAATCCCGAACTCAGGTGTGAAACGAAGGTACCTGAAAATGCGCTTGACCGCCTGACGGTGAGAAGTGCGCGGCGACGCCTGAAAGCGCGCGCACAGACACACCGCGAACTGGATGTCCGGGCGTGTCGCCGTCAGGTAGAGCAGCGACCCGATCATGCTTCGGTATTCCTTCTGGTCCACAGCTTCTCCATGCTTGTCCGCATCTAGGGCCGTCGTGGTCAACATGGGTGTTGGAAGAGGCTTGGCCTCACCCATATCGAACCTCTTCAGCAAGTCCTTGGTATACTTGCCCTGGTGCACAAACGTCCCTTCTCGGGATTGCTTAATTTGCAATCCGAGAAAGAAAGTCAGCTCGCCCATCATACTCATCTCGAACTCCCTGCTCATAGTATCTGCAAACTTGGCAACCAAAGCATGAGAGGAACCACCGAAAATGATATCATCCACGTAAATTTGGACCAAGAGAGTGTCTTTGCCTTGCTTGAGGAGAAAAAGCGTTTTATCTACACATCCCATTTTAAAACCCTTAGCAAGCAAAAAGGTTTTCAACCTATCATACCAGGCTCTAGGGGCTTGTTTCAAACCATATAAAGCTTTGTAGAGTTTGAAGACATGGTTTGTGTTGGTAGTTCTTAGCTACACCTAGGATAGGGTAACTAAAGTAGCTATCTACTAATGCCAAGCGGGGTTGTCAGTCCCGACACTAGTAGGAGCTAGCTAGCGAGAATGCAATCTACCAGGAGGAGATTCTGCAAGCGCACAGAACTATCGTAGTAGCACTTCGCCTGGGAGTACCAGGTGTCGATTTATTTTATCCCAAGGGAAGGCTAGGGTGGTGTATGAGTTGAGTCAAGGAGGGGATGAGAGTCGTAGAAATAAGAAAAAGGAAAAGGGGAGAAGAGAAGAGATGAAGGGCTAGAAAGAATATATGGGTGGATAGGTAAGGATGAAATGGATGGCTAAGGTAAGGTGGATGGATAGGTAGATAAAGGGATTAGGATAACTAAGGATAGCTAACTAATAACTACTAACTACTCCTAGATAACTGCAAAGCAAGATAACTACGAAGCAAGATAGTTACGAAGCAAGGCAGGCAAAAGACAATAAAGCAACTAAGTTGAGTATAGTTTTATTCCTATCTTGTCAAGTATCGAGGCGTACTAGCCTTTACCACTTACTTAGGTTGAACGCTAGCACAACGAGCCTTACTGTTAAACTGGGCCAACTACGTGGTGGAATTCAAGGCGCACAGGGCTGTCACCACCTGCTTGCTACCACAGCTATCCGGGGGTCTAGGCGTATCTGAAGGTAAGTCTATAACTAAGCACCACGCTTAACTATATTCTAACTATCTCTACCCTAGCTTTGAATAGAGACACCCTTGCGGACGTCAGAGCAAACACTTGACTTAATAAGATAAACACTAAACTAACTAAGCAACCTATTGGCAAAGATCAAACACTAAGCTCACTAGAGATTAACTACTATGGCTAAGTGAATTGAACTGTAGGATAGCTAGGCACTCAAGCAATCAATCAAGTATACCACTCAATACTGATAAGTAGAATAAAGTAATACTTGAAATGATGAACTAGAATATAGTAAATGCTTGAGTAACAAGAGCAAAACCTGAACTGGAGATGAAGGAAGACTCTTCCCAGCTCCAGGACCGATCACTCGCACGCCTCTACTCTTGAGCTAAGCCTTGAGCAGCGCTACCGCGAGGGCGAAGATGCCTTGCTCTACAAGCTACCTACTTGTCCAAGCTCTCTAAGCTTCTAACCTAACTCTCACTTACTTCTCTTGCTTTGCTTCTCTTGGAAGTGTGGGATGGTAAGGTACAAGGTACATATGAAGAGGTGCCTCCAGGGGGGTATTTATAGCCCAAGTGAGTGAGGGGGGTTCTTATAGGGGGCAGCCACCCGACCTAGGGTTAGGTCAGGTGGCGGGCGCCAGTCCCCTGGCCACTGGATGCACCGCCCTTGATCCAACGGCCTCCAGGTGGTTGTCCAAGGCGGTTTGGAGGTCGGTTGCATGTCTGAGTAACCGCCCTTCAGCCTTGATCCACGCCACTTCATCCTGAGCCGTCCGATCCAACCGACCTAGTGACCAATGGCCAGGAATTGGCCTTGGGGAGGTCACACGGATCGGTGACGTGGCAGGGGGGCCAACCCAAGTGGCGGGCGCCACCTAGGGGTGGCGGGCGCCACCTAGGGGTGGCGGGCGCCACCCCCCTTAGGCCCATTTGGGCCCTGCTGAGTGGGCTTGGCCTCCGGTGGGTCCAAATGTCCAAATTTTGTTCAAATCCTGCATTCAAATAAAATTCTATGGACATGTGGAATTCGGTTAGTTTGAAACCTATTTGACTACATTTCATGCCTTTTCGGTGGACTTTAGGGTTAAATGTTGATGGTAAAACAGGTGTTTAAAGACCGTCAACAAGCTCCCCCAAGCTAACCTGTTGCTCGTCCTCGAGCAACAATGCGGTTTAAGCATTGAGCATGAAATGGATAGCAACTTAAGATGTCTGCAAGTGCATATTGTATAGTGAGAAATAACTTAGCATGTATCATAAATCATAGCAATGTGGGGCTTATAGCTTTTCACTTCAAACATGCAAGAGTGAAATAAAGCAGTAGATAGGAAACTTTTATCTTGCTTAGGTTTGACTAGGATTCTGTCTGGAGGTTTTTCAAGGTTTTCAAAAGATAACAACTTGCTTAAGTCCTCCAAGATTCACTCAATCACTCAATGGTGTTTAAATCCTCACTTAGGCCAAAATGTAGCCTTTCCTACTTCTAAAGAATGATATGTGGAGTTATAGGTAGGCTAAGAACCACGAGCAAATTGCCTCATGTTTATTGCTAAGCTAGACACTTAGATCATAAGGAGCAGCAAATCATAAAAATTGATCAAGATGTGCATGTGTGGTTATGTGGAAGTGTATAGAGAGATATTTCATAATCCTTCCTAGTTAATTTCTGGGGTCTAGAGCTAATGATAATTCTCTCTCTTTTTTTTGGATACATAGTGAGTAGACAAAAGATGTGTCCTCACATTTTCTTAGGACATAGTCCTCTTTTGAGCTACTTTGCTCACTTTTTTTTTCACAGGACATAGTCCTTTCTTGAGCTACTTTGCTCGTTTCTCTCTCTCTCTCTCTCTTTTAGCTCTAGATTTCCCCAGATATCTATAGGAAAGGATTTTTTGAAATGAATAGGGAAAGGGAGAGAAATGCTTATTCCCAGTGTAGGAATAGCATAAAGCTAGCAATGGGATGTTTGGCAGGGTATTGCATATCTCCGGTGTAGAGAATAAGCAATTTATTTGGTGGTTGCAAACCTCCAAAGTGGAGAGTAGGCAATTTATGGTGGGTGTGTGTGAATCTTGATTCAAAAGATATGATAAGCTTCTCTACTAAGATCTATGAGGTCTAACAAAGCTCAACACAAACAAAGCTCTTTGTGGTTTTGACTAATGACTAACAAGTATTTGGCTGGTGGTGGGATGGGATAAAATCTAGGAGGAACTTTTAGCAAGGTTTTCATAATTTTTAAAAGAAATCCTCTAGATTAGGTCCTAATTTCATCTTAACAAGTTTAAAGAATTACTCAATTTCTTACTAACTTTATTCACTAAGCATGATTTCAGTTTAAGCATGTGCAACCCACAAAAGCTACAACTTAGATAAGACCAGTTATTCAAACCATAACAATAGCATTTGCATGGCATATTTCAAATATTATTCAGGTTTCAACTTGTTTAAGCAGATTTTATCAATTTTATTCATAGAGTGGTTATTTAGGCAAGCAGGTGACATTCAAAAGATATAGAATTTAAGAACTGAATGTAAAGCGTAGGCTTTGAGACATACCTTATTGGAGCGGGAGTCTCCCCCAAGCTGGCTTCTTGCTTGGTGAAGAGCCTTCTTCTTTCTCGGTCGGAGCTCTTGTTCTCATTTTATTAAAAAGGGAAACTATCTAATGTTGTGAAAAGGGAAACTATACTATTATGATATTTTATTATTCTAACTAAGTTAACATATACCTATGCATATAACTAATGATAAATGATTTTTTTATGGGTTACATGCATGACATATGTTATTTATTCGAAAAAGGGAAAATTGAAGGAAAAAAAACCATATCTTAGGTCCATGGAGTTTCATCCTTATCGGGTGGATCTTCTTCCTTGGGCACTTCTTCTCTTAGTACTCCATCTGGTTCTTCTTCTTTTGGCACCTCTCCCTTGTTATGTGAATTACACAACTCAGGAGGAGGTGGTTCTCTCTTTCTGCTCCACCCTGTTCTTGGGCGCCTCTTCTTGGTACGAACAGGTTTTGCCACCTGCATGTTAGCAGCATATGCGGGACCATGGGAGAAGGAGAATATTTCCTTCCTTCCTCCTAATGTCATTTGAATTTTACCACTTCCCACATATATGCAAGCATTAACAGTATTCAAGAAGGGTCTACCTAAGATTAGAGGCACATCTTTCCTATTTCCCATATCTAGTATTATGAAATCAGTAGGAACATATGAACCTCTAATATGAACAGGTAAATCATTAACTATTCCTTCTACATAGCAAGTGGATTGATCAGCTAGCACAACATAGGCAGATGTGGATGACATGGGTGGAAAGAACGAGTTTTCATAGAAATCTTTAGATAGAATGTTCACACTCGATCCTAAATCACACATGGCATTTTTAAAGACTTCACCAAAGATTGAGCATCTAATTATGGGACTACCAGGATCACCCTTTTTAACAGTCATGGTTTGATCTTCATAATAGTTAAAATATTTTATTTCAACCATATTAGCAGTTTCCATGTCAGGTTTAGAAGGAATTTTGCCAGATTCAAAAGATGGTATGATAGCAGCAAGTTGAGCTAATTGGGTTTCTAACATCTTATTAAAGCTAAGTTGATTTTTCAAAGCAGATGAGAAATCTTCCAATTTAGCATTTATTTTCTCAAGGATTTTATCATTCGCCATTAATCTCTCTTTCAAGAAATCAGTAGTTTTACCTTGTGAGTAAACTAAATTCTTCAGGAATGAGAAATTATCAGAATTATAAAAATTAGAGCGGGGGAATGAATTGTTACCTTGAGAGTTTGCAGGCTGATTCCATCCTTGATTCTGTTGACGGAAACCGTTACTGTTGTTGATGAAGTTCAAATCTTCATGTAGCTCGGGGCAGTGGCTCCCAGAATGTCCGGTTTCTCCACAGACTTCACAAGTCATGTAGGATTCCAGAGATTGGACACTCTCTTGTTGGTTCATCTTCTCACAGCTGTCCAGCTTCTTTGCCAGCAGGTCCATCTTGGCCACGATCATGTCGGCCTCCTTAAGGGATTGTATACCTCGCTTGCGGGGCTGTAGTCTTTCGTCATTTCATCCTTGGTTTGACACCATCTTCTCTATGAGAGCCTTAGCATCTGCAACATTCAGAGAAAAGAATGCACCGACGGAGGCGGCATCCAAATGGCTTCTAGAGAGTGGGGTTAGGCCATGGTAGAAGTTCTAGATCAATAGCCAGTCCTCCATACCATGGTGTGGACAAGCAGCGACATACTCTTGCAACCTCTCCCAAGCCTCGGGAATAGATTCCTCGGCTTGTTGCGTAAAGCTGGAGATTTTGTTGCGAAGAGCATTCGTCTTGCCCATAGGAAAGAATTTGGTGAGAAAAGCATTGGAACACTTGTCCCATGTGTCTACAGCGTTGCGATCGGTATAGAACCATTGCTTCGCTTTTCCTAGCAAATAGAAAGGAAAGAGACGAAGACGGATGGCTTCTTGGGTTATCCTCTTAATGGTGAAGGTGCCGCAAATCTCCAAGAATTGTTGGAGGTGAGCATTGGCATCCTCATGAGCCTTGCCACAGAACGGGCTAGCTTGGACCATCGTGATCAGAGCCGGTTTCAACTCAAAATTGAGGTTGGCATCGATCACGTCTGGTCCTATCGCTACATTAGCGGCAGAAGGAGCAGAAAATTCACGAATGGTCTTATTGGCCATCGTGAAGATAGAACAAGATAAGATAGAAAGAAGTTGAAGAAGATGAAGGATAAAGATAAGAAGAACTAAAGAAAGAAAGAATGGGGTAAGATGGGATTCGCTAAGCGGGAGCTTAAGCGAAGATAAATTCGACACGGACTCAACCGATACACCGATTGCCTTCCCCGGCAACGGCGCCAGAAATGCTTGTTGGTAGTTCTTAGATACACCTAGGATAGGGTAACTAAAGTAGCTATCTACTAATGCCAAGCGGGGTTGTCAGTCCCGACACTAGTAGGAACTAGCTAGCGAGAATGCAATCTACCAGGAGGAGATTCTGCAAGCGCACAGAACTATCGTAGTAGCACTTCGTCTGGGAGTACCAGGTGTCGATTTATTTTATCCCAAGGGAAGGCTAGGGTGGTGTATGAGTTGAGTCAAGGAGGGGATGAGAGTCGTAGAAATAAGAAAAAGGAAAAGGGGAGAAGAGAAGAGATGAAGGGCTAGAAAGAATATATGGGTGGATAGGTAAGGATGAAATGGATGGCTAAGGTAAGGTGGATGGATAGGTAGATAAAGGGATTAGGATAACTAAGGATAGCTAACTAATAACTACTAACTACTCCTAGATAACTGCAAAGCAAGATAACTACGAAGCAAGATAGTTACGAAGCAAAGCAGGCAAAAGACAATAAAGCAACTAAGTTGAGTATAGTTTTATTCCTATCTTGTCAAGTATCGAGGCGTACTAGCCTTTACCACTTACTTAGGTTGAACGCTAGCACAACGAGCCTTACTGTTAAACTGGGCCAACTACGTGGTGCAATTCAAGGCGCACAGGGCTGTCACCACCTGCTTGCTACCACAGCTATCCGGGGGTCCAGCCGTATCTGAAGGTAAGTCTATAACAAAGCACCACGCTTAACTATATTCTAACTATCTCTACCCTAGCTTTGAATAGAGACACCCTTGCGGACGTCAGAGCAAACACTTGACTTAATAAGATAAACACTAAACTAACTAAGCAACCTATTGGCAAAGATCAAACACTAAGCTCACTAGAGATTAACTACTATGGCTAAGTGAATTGAACTGTAGGATAGCTAGGCACTCAAGCAATCAATCAAGTATACCACTCAATACTGATACTGATAAGTAGAATAAAGTAATACTTGAAATGATGAACTAGAATATAGTAAATGCTTGAGTAACAAGAGCAAAACCTGAACTGGAGATGAAGGAAGACTCTTCCCAGCTCCAGGACCGATCACTCGCACGCCTCTACTCTTGAGCTAAGCCTTGAGCAGCGCTACCGCGAGGGCAAAGATGCCTTGCTCTACAAGCTACCTACTTGTCCAAGCTCTCTAAGCTTCTAACCTAACTCTCACTTGCTTCTCTTGCTTTGCTTCTCTTGGAAGTGTGGGATGGTAAGGTACAAGGTACATATGAAGAGGTGCCTCCAGGGGGGTATTTATAGCCCAAGTGAGTGAGGGGGGTTCTTATAGGGGGCAGCCACCCGACCTAGGGTTAGGTCAGGTGGCGGGCGCCAGTCCCCTGGCCACTGGATGCACTGCCCTTGATCCAACGGCCTCCAGGTGGTTGTCCAAGGCGGTTTGGAGGTCGGTTGCATGTCTGAGTAACCGCCCTTCAGCCTTGATCCACGCCACTTCATCCTGAGCCATCCGATCCAACCGACCTAGTGACCAATGGCCAGGAATTGGCCTTGCGGAGGTCACACGGATCGGTGACGTGGCAGGGGGGCCAACCCAAGTGGCGGGCGCCACCCCCCTTAGGCCATTTGGGCCCTGCTGAGTGGGCTTGGCCTCCGGTGGGTCGAAATGTCCAAATTTGGTTCAAATCCTGCATTCAAATAAAATTCTATGGACATGTGGAATTCGGTTAGTTTGAAACCTATTTGACTACATTTCATGCCATTTTGGTGGACTTTAGGGTTAAATGTTGATGGTAAAACAGGTGTTTAAAGACCGTCAACAGTTTGGAAACTTGGGATTTTCAAAACCGGGGGGTTGTTCAACATACACCTCTTCTTCTATGTAGCCGTTTAAGAAGGCACTCTTGACATCCATTTGAAAAAGTTTGAAACCTTTGGATGCAGCAAAAGCCAAGAGTATCCTAATAGCCTCCAAATGAGCTACAGGAGCAAAAGTCTCCTCATAGTCTATCCCCTCCTTCTGACTATAGCCTTTCGCTACAAGCTTGGCCTTTGTTTCTAACAATGTGGCCATCCTCTCCTTGCTTGTTTTTGAAAACCCATTTTGTCCCAATAGGCTTACAGACTGGAGAAGGTGGAACTAAAACCCAAACCCGATTTCTTTCAAAATTTTCTAACTCCTCATGCATGGCATTGACCCAATCCGGATCCGTCAAAGCGTGTCCAATATCTCGGGGCTCAAAATCAGCAACAAAAGCAGAATGAGCAAAGTGAGAGATTTGAGACCTGGACCGAGTGACCCATTCGTCAATGTTGCCGATCATCTGCTGAGGGGGGTGTTGGCGCTGGATATGTCGTGGCGCCTTCCGTGGAGAAGTGATCTCCCCCTCAACAGCAGCTGGTGCCTCCCCGGGTACAAAAGGTACCGCTCGGGGTGGCGGATCCCACGGCCCCCAGGAAGAAGACGTGTCGGGGCCGTGAGTCGTCGTACAAGCCGCTCCTTGCGGCAAAGCAGGTGGAGGGGGTGCTGGATCATCCATACCTTCAGCACCCTCATCCTCGTCATCAAAAAGAGGCTCACCAACCTCATGATCACCTGCACGCTCAAAATGAGAAGAAGGACAAGCCATGGTCTCGTCGAAGGTGACATCGGATGTCTCCATGACTCGGTTAGTGTCAAGGTTAAGTACATGATAAGCTCGAGTGTGAGTGCCATAACCCAAAAACACACCGTCAGAAGAACGAGACTCAAACTTGTCCAAGTTGCCCTTTTTGAGTATAAAACAATGGCAACCAAAAACTCGAAAATAACTCACCTTGGGCAGTTTTCCAAAACGCAACTCATAAGAAGTCTTTTTCAAGAAAGCTCGGAGAAAAATGCGATTGGAAATGTAGCATGTTGTGCTCATGGCTTTGGCCCAATATCGCCTAGGAGTCCTATGCTCATCGAGCATCGTCCTGGCCATCTCTACAAGGGTCCGATTCTTCCTCTCTACAACACCATTCTGAGGGGGTGTGTAGGGGGAAGAAAACTGATGCTCTAAACCCAACGTGTTACAAAACTTCTCAAAATCTGAATTCTTGAATTCGGAACCATTATCACTCCTAATAGCTCACATCGAGTTCAAAGGGAACTCATTCTGAAGACGCAAAATCAGATTGCGAGCAAAAGAGAAAGTATCGGTCTTCTCAGTCAAAAAGAAGACCCACGAATACCTCGAAAAGTCATCAACAACAACAAGCACATACCACTTCCCCCCAACCGAGCTCACCCGAGCCGGACCAACAAGATCCATGTGCAAAAGCTCTCCAGGGCGCTTGGTCATGACCTGAGTCACTGGATGGTGGGGAGCGGCAACCATCTTCCCATGTCTACAAGACTGGCAAACAAGATCCTTCTCCATGGATAACTTGGGCAATCCTCGGATTAGTCCAAGTGAACTAAGTCTTGCAAGCAAGTCGAAGCTCAAATGTCCTAGTCTCCTATGCCACTTCCAAAGATCCAAAGAAGAAGGTCCAGCCACAAGACAATGAGAAGTGCCAAAAGACTCCGAGAAATTCGCACGAAAGACTTTTCCAAAGGGCGAAATCAAACATACAAGATTGCCCTGAGGATCCAAAATACGACTGAGATTCATTTTAAAACGAATCTCATAGTCATCATCAAAGAGTTGCGAAACAGAAAGAAGGTTAAAATGCAAGTTAGAAACAAGAGCAACATCGCGCAACACAAAGTACTCATTAACTCGCACCGACCCACGAGACAACACTTTACCTTTGCTATTGTCGCCGAAGGTGATAAACTCCTTTCCGGCGACCAGACTAAGACTGGAGATCCACTTGGCGTTTCCGGTCATGTGCCTCGAGCAACCGGAATCCACCAACCAAACGTTCTCCAATCGTTTTACCTACATCAATAAAAAGACATAGGGTGAGCATACTGTCCAACACTAGGGTTAGTGAAGTAAGGGGAATACCAGTGTTGGGTCGGCTGCTCAAAAGAACGGTTAGCAGAAAAACCATTCCTAGCACACCTACGGAGGAAGCGATCACCACATTTAGAAAAACGTGGTCCGCTAAGGGAGGAGCGTCCATCGCGATACTCAAAACGCGGTGGGGGAAAACGCTCAACTACAAAGCCACTGCCACGGGGTCCATAGCCCACAACTGCAGGCTCCCGCCGGTGTAACAGACTCGCCCAATAATGTGGCCCACCTACACCTGTCATTTGTCCAACGACCTCTGACCGCTATGTAAGTGTGCCACAAGACTGGATTAATCTGTTGGATACGATTCTACGCATACGACATTATTTGCTTACTTACATACCTACCAAAATAATTTTTGTAACCTTTTCAAACATAGGGCAATACTTTCCAGCACACCTCCTAGTAAGCAAGAAGTAAGTTGAGGAAAGCAATAGATAAGATTAGAAAGAGTCTTTTTAGATTTTTCTTAGAAAATAAATTTTGAAGGTTTTTCAAAGTACCATAATGATTGCCACGGGGATCCCGCTCCGATACCAAGCCTAGTTTTTGAATTATAGTTTGAATTTAAATTTGCCCCCAACTGAATTCTCAAATTACTTTAAAATTTTCTGAAGAAGTTCAAATTCTGTGAACATGAAAGTTGTCACATTTATGATTTCCTACAACTTTGATTTAAGAACCAAGGTCAGATTCTCAATAGTTTGAAAGCTGTAGTTCAATGGTAGATTCTAGGGTTTAAACAAATTTGTTTCAATTCAAATCCTGTGCAGAATCCACGTTAACTTTATATACCAAAGTTGTTCCATTCATTAGTATCTACAACTTTGTTTTTAGGGCCATGTCCAGATTCCACTTGGATCATAGTCTTTATCATAGGGCCACTATAATGACTTGTGATTTCATGAACCATGTAACCCTATAATCTTATTCTTTCTAGAATTCAGCCACTATGATACCCTAAGCATCACACATCAAATGAGCAGAACAGAATTTAAACACACACATGATGCACTTGAGATCAAGTTCTAAGCAAATTGTAAATGCATCATTAGTGTTGCTAGATGAATGCTTTCCATGCTCATGATGACATGTCAGGTTTTATTTGGCTTAAACACCAGAGGTGTTACAGCCGGGCACGTCCTCTCCTCTGCTGCCTAGGCCTAGGAACTTGAGGTTCTGGACCTCTGGGCCTAGCAGCTCTCCTCGGAGCTCTCCTCTGAACATTCGGCACATGTACATCATGGAAAGGATGGTACATGTCCGGGTTGTTCATCTCCCTAGCACGGCGCGCCTCTCTCTTGCGCCGAAAGCAAAACTCACTCAAGTGACCATCTCGCCCACAGTGCTCACAATGGTACCTCACGGCTCTCAAAGGGGGTTGTTGGTACACACGGTTGTGGGTGTGGATCACTTTGCCCTTCTGTGGCATAAGCTCCTCCTGGATGGGTGGCATGGTGTCCAGCTTGTTCTTTAGGTGGTTGGGTTTGGGATGCCACACTTGGTTCTTGGGTGGAGCTCTCGGAGGTTCCTCAAACACTCCATCCTTGGTGTTAGGCTTGAGAGGCTCTTTGGGTGGAAGCTTGGTATGTTTGGGAGTAGTGGTGGAGTTGGGCTTCTCACTCGGGTTCAAACCACTCGACTCTCCAATCTTCCCAAAAGCAGAAACATCAACGCCTGGAGCAAAGCCTACACCAGGACCTCCAGCAGCTCGCTTGAATTGGGAGATCATCATCCCGAGCTGTGGCTCACCACTAGACACCCATGACAAGATGGTCCGAAGGTATGTGTTTTCTTCCTTGGTTTGCATCTTGTCATGCTTCACGTTCGCAATCTCCATCTCCAAACCCTCACAAAGAATGCACCTAGCCACACAAGTGCTACCTGAGTTGGCCTCTTCATGAGACACAATCTTGGCATTCTTCTCTGCCAACTCAGATTGCAAGATAGGACAAGTCTTGCATGCACCCAACAACGAGGGTCTAGCCTTCAGCTCATCCACCTCTCCTACCAACGCAACATACTTACCTCTCAAAGTGAGAAGGTCAGTCATGTGCGTGGTGCACATCTCGCACTCGGCCTCCTCAGACACGACTACGGTGGACTTGGCAAACTCAAGCTCAATCACCGTGTCCTCCCACTTCTGCCTAAACTCCTTGCGCTCTCTAGCGGCACGCCTAAGCAGCTTATCCTGACTAAGCAAGGCGGCAGTAAGCTTCTTGACCTCAGCAGAAAGCTCGTCGTGGGTGAGAGATACCTGGGAGGTGTCCTCGTCGTCGTCGTTCCGAGGAGAGTCCTCCAGCTTGCCGTCGACCTCATCACCAAGGGCCATGGTGCAGAAGCCGCCGTCGTCGGCGAAGAAGCAGAGACCGTTCAGCTTGTCCTCGATCCTCTTCTTCTTCTCGGACTCGTCATCTTTTGAGCAAGCGGAGTCGTCATCCGAGCCGTCGACGTCGCTGAGCGTGGCGAAGAACGCACGCTGCTCAGCCTGGGCCTTCTCCAAGTACTTCTTCTTGATGTACTCCTTGTCGATGCCGGCTCTCCGCATGTGCCTCGCGGGGACGTACTTCTCCTTGCGCTTGCAGGAGTCATACTTGTGCCCATGATCGCCCTTCCCAGATGTGTTCTTCTTCTTGGGACAGTTGGCGATGAAGTGGTCGGGGTCGCCGCACTCGAAACAGCCCGAGCGTCCTCCTCCGCGGCGACGGTTCATGCGGTTGTTGTGGAACCGCGAGAACCGGTTGGCGAGCATCGCCAACTCGTCATCCCCCAAAGACTCCACCTGGTCCTCTGTGACAGAAAAGAGTGAAGAGAGTGCAAATCCTCCAGAGGGGTTAGCGGAAGAGCCAGAAACCAAAGCCATAGTCGGGCCAGAAGGATTTTCATAAGAAGCCCTGGACATGGCGTCAATCGCACTAGACTTGAGCTTACTAAAGAGCTCGTCGCAAGTGAGGGTCTCATAGTTAGGCGATTCGATGATCGCCTGGACCTTTGAGTCCCACACCGACCGATCAAGAGTGTGCAAAAGCTTCAAAGCCCTCTCATGATCGTCAAAAGGCAACAGCTCCTTGTTCGCTCTCATCTTGTTGACAATGACCTGAAAGCGAGCGAATAAACTCTCTATGCTCTCGCCAGGCATGTGTCGAAAGTTCTCGTACTTCCGCTTGTGCGACTCGTAGAGACGAGATTTGACTTGAGAGGTTCCCTCATGGAAGCGCATGAGGGTCGCCCAAATCTCACGAGCCGTGGGGAGGTGAGAAACGTGATCAAACTCAGACATGCTCAAATAGGAGAACAGAGCGTTACGCGCTCGGCTATTGGCATTGTGCTCATCCATCTGAAGCTGAGTAACACGAGCAGCCAAGACAACGTAATCGTCCCTGTTGCAAATCTCCCAAACAGAAGAGCCCATGCTCTAGAGATAGGCCGACATGCGTATCTTCCAATACGCATAGTTCGTCCCATCAAAGAACGACGGTTTGCCCACGCCGCGATCCATGTCGCCTTCTGTGGATCTGGAACCGGCTAAAGTGGAAGATCCTTAACCTGCTCCGATACCAATTGAAGGACCGAGAATGCTACCAGAAGGCGACCAGAGGGGGGGGGTGAATGGGAGCTTCAAATTTTCCTTTCGAAAACTTGTTGCCGCTGTCCCGAGAATCAACCCCAAAAGCAAACCTAGAGCTTGCAAGTGTCCACGACCCTAGATATAGGGTGGATGCTTCCGAGAAGCACAGCGGGACACTATACAGCCCTAGAAAGCCAACGCAAAAGACGGAAATCAAATCCGACAACGAACGAACAAGCTGCGGACGAAACTGCGAAAACCAGTACTGACCGGACTCTGGCCTGCGTCCGGTCAGGGAGCACCGGACGCGTCCGGTCTCAAAAATTCCGTTCGGGAACCTTACTGTTCGTGACCGGACTCACAGACAAGGAGCATCCGGTCGTGAACAGAGCGTCCGGTCAGCAGCAGAGACGCAAATGAACAGTGACCCGCAAGCGTCCGGTCACTTGGTGAATCTGGCGTCCGGTCAAGTCACGAGATAAACACAGTGAAGGTGTTCATCGACCGGACTCACTGACAGCGTCCGGTCATTGAACAGGCAGCGTCCGGTCACCCCGATTTCCTGTTGTTCGTCCACCGATCGTCTCGATCTCACCCAAAACGAATCCTCTAGGGACCAAACTTGGTGAGAGGAGTTACAAGGAGGATAATGAGCTATCTCTACGAGATCATGGCTAGAATCTAGCTCCAAGTCGATGAATCGAAGAAATTCGGGGGAAGGGAGAAAAACTTGACCCAAAACCAAAATTGATCGATCTCCTAGACCGTGAGGTTAGAGGTGAATTCCTTCGGTGGACAGAAGTGCCTCACAACCTAGGACAACTTGGTTCAAACGGATTTGCGAAAGATGAAACTAGCAAAGAGATCGAGCGACGGGAAAAACGTGGAAGAAAAAGGATTCCGCGAAGAACATGAACAAAACGTGAATCACAACCACGAATTGCAACCGTGTGGCTACCACATGCTACAATAGTGAGGATACGGCCTCACTTCCTCAAAATTTCATGAACACAGAGGTATTGTTCTCCTCTCTGTGGATCTTAGGTTCGCTACAGCAGGGGAGTGGGAGAGAAGGAAACCCTAGCTATGAAAGTGCAAATGACTGAGATCATTGGGGAGGTGGGTGTCTCCCCCTACTTATCCTAATTCTAACTATTCCTAATTCCCACTCTACCCCTAACTACTTACAGAGCGAACCAGCTAAACCCTAAGGTTATTCTGGACCAACTCGATGGTAGGTGGATCCGACGGCCACGCCCGCACAACTCGTAGCGTTGCCTTGACACAACCTCCCAATTGCCGCCACGTGCCGCCACCGCTCCGCGTCCTTTTCCTGGACGTCGCACCCCCGGTTTTGAGGCCCAAACCGGGAAACCAGCCTTCACAGCCAACCCCCGGTTTTGTGGCCCAAACCGGGAAACCAGCCCACGTAACCTGAGTTTTGTGGCCCAAACTCAGCAAACCCGTAGCACCCAGGTTTTGAGGCCCAAACCTGGAAACCGTCCTCAACCTGAGTTTTGTGGCCAAACTCGGAAACCATCAGCGCCCAGGTTTTGAGGCCCAAACCTGGAAACCGTCCACCCGATGGTTTTTCTCTGGCTCTACCACCAAACCGAAGCTGTAGAGGGGATGCACCGCCCGTGCACCCCATCCACCGACACGTGTCCCCAGGTCCTCGACCCAAGCAACACGTGCCCGCAAGTCTCTGCTCGTCTCTGTCCCAGGCTGCCAGCCACCACAGCTGATCCTCGGGCCACCGGTCCCTCAGTCCAAGCCTCATGTCCGCCCTTCGCCACTCTCGGTCCCTCAGCACGGCACGTCTCTACTTGACCTTCACCTTGCCTCTGATCACTGTATCTGTGCTCGACACCTGCACAACATAAGCCAAAGAACATGCGCATTATCCCAGTTGACAATCACTCATCACTCAGAGACTCGGCATACACCCATGTATCCGTAGTCACCCCGACCAGTCCCCTGTTCGTCCACCGAATCGACCCGATCTCCCTCAAATCAAAAGCACTAAGGCTCAAATTTCATGTGAGGGATCACAAGGATGTTAGTGAGCTACTTCTAAGAGATCATGGCTCGAACCTAACTCCAAATCGGTGAATCGAAGAAAACAATGAAGAACGGGCAAGAACTCGATCCCAAAACTAAATCCGCCCGATCTGTGAGTTCGTGAGATATTAGAGAAATTCCTTCGGTAGAAAGAAGACTCTCACGAAGCTACACAAGATGGTTCAAACGGATTTGCGAATCTTCCCTCAAAATAAGAAATCTCGTGAAGATCGAAAGAGGGGAAAACGTGCAACGCGAAGAACAAAATCGCAAGACAAATTAAAGCACGAATTTGATCCTTGGATTCAGAGGAATCGATGATTCATTAATCACTCGGTGTCGGGCTACAAGCCATTCCTAGCAACACAAAGCTTGGATGGCGAAAAGCTCAAGAACAAGAGCCAGTCTCTCCCTAACCCTAGCCTTCTCTCACAGGAACAAAATGAGAGAGACACCTCCCAGAATTCCCCAAGGATACGGCTGCCCTAGCAGCCCCCCTCATATATATAGGCGCACGTCTGAAGACCAAAACGCCCTTACGTTAAGCACTCAACCCAAATACCCCCCAGGGGTAAAACCATCCAGTCCTAGCGATTTCCATCCGACGGCCACGCCCGCACATCCGGTAGCTTCGCCTCGACGCGACCTCACCCGATGCCGCCACGTGCCGTCACCGTCGACCGCCGCGCCTTCTCATTGATAGCTTCGCCGCAACGCAAGCCTCTCAGTGCCGCCACGCGTCGACCGTCCTTTTGGACCTTCCCCCGGTTTTGAGGCCCAAACCGGTAAACCCGCCAGCCCAGGTTTTGAGGCCCAAACCTGGCAAACCATCCAACCCGAGTTTTGAGGCCCAAACTCAGAAACCGTCCTCACCGAGTTTTGAGGCCCAAACTCGGAAACTGGCCACCCCAGGTTTTGAGGCCCAAACCTGGAAACCGTCGATGGTAGCTTTTTGAGGCTCAGCTACCCAACCCGCACCATAGACGGGATGTGGTTCGCACACCCCAACCGCACCGATGCCGATGCATGTCCAGCCTCCACGCCGGGCACAACGCCTTCGCCATCTTCCTTGACTCGGCCGACGGCACTTGCGCCGCACGCAAGCCCGTGTCCGACCTCCCGCCAAGTGTCACGATGCCACGTCTTCCTCCCGACTCGGCCGATGCATCGCACATCACCATGTGCTCTCACTCGCAGATGCCACGTGCCAGCTACCACAGCTAGTCCTCTGGCCCTCCGGTCCGTCGGTCCAAGCCTCACGTCCGCCCTTCACCGCTCTGGGTACATCGGCATGGCACGTCCGCCGCACGGCACGCCCATCCTTCACCGCTCCCGGTCCGTCGGCACGACACGTCTCTACTTGACCTTCACCTCGCCATAGACCACTGTATCCGAGCTCAACAACTGCACATCAACACAGCCAAGAGACACATGTTGCACACGCACACCAACACAGAAACACCACAACTCAACGCCACCAGTTAGTCATAAACATTAAGCGCATAGCGAGATAATGACTCAACCGGGTAAAAGCCTCAAACCTTCCTCATCAAAGTCAATCATTCATCATATATGTTCTCAGTTTCCAAGTCGGATAAGTTATTTGAATTGTTATTGAAAGAAGGACGCATCAAGCTGCCGGAAGGCCATCCCATGCTGCACCCTGAAGGAGTTAAAGACAAGAAGTATTGTGGTTTCCATAATACCAAATCTCACTCTATAAAAGATTGTCGAGTATTCAGAGTGCGGATCTAGAAGGCTATCCAGGAAGGGCATTTGAAGTTCGATGGAAAAATGAAAATTGATGGTAGCCCTTTTGGACAAAATACCGTATCTTTCTCCATTAACATGGTTAATGTAGATGACCTAGGGGCAAAAGCAAGGTGAAGGTATTAACCTCCGATAGTGCAAGAAAGACTGGCCCCGATCGGCAGATCACAAATGAAGAATTCCGGCAACAAGTTCGTTTCCAGAATAGCCGAACTGAAAGGGGAGAAGCTTCCAGGCCCAGGGTCACGACACATATTTTGTTGAACAAATGGCGTCGGGAGCAGGAACGGTACCAGAAGCAAAAGTTTTATGAGGAACAAGAGTTCATAGAGGAGCAACGGAGGTATGAAGAGAAGATGTACCGAGAGGAACAAGAATATATGAGAGAGCAAGAGCAATCTCATTGGGGTGCTCATTCTTCAAATATTGTTGAAATGAAGACTTGAAGCTGTCTGCTAAGAACAATTGCCCTTAATGCAGTTGTCAATATTCTGAATACAGGCAGTCTCGAGTCAACCGCCGTTTAGTCCATGAAAGGCTTGGGGTGCAATCCCTCGAGGACGATCGGCGCTTAAAAATGGGTAATTCTGAAAATCGGCAAGGGAAAAGATTTGCCGATCAAGATTGGGCTCGCACTGAGGAGGAGTACCGTGAATATGTTTGGCAGAGAGGACAATGGTGTCCACCAGGATTGAGAAAGAGCCAGAAAAGAAGGGTGCAACGCCTAAGAAACAAAGAATTGGCACAAGCAGGCACCAAAACAAGGCAAATTTGGCGTCCTAAAGAAAAGCCTGATGAGGGTGATCGTTCGGCTAATGCATGCATGGCATTTTTTCTCCCATCAGAATTCATAGCTCCCAGAGATCAAAATGTCCAAGAAGAGGTGTATTCAGATTTTGACGAAGAGGAATACCAAGATCTGATGGCTCAGCTCGTTCTGACCCAGCGGGCAGTTTTCGATAAACCAGCCAAGCATCGGCACTTGAAGCCGCTTTATGTGAAGGGGTACATTAATGGCAAGTCGTTAACCAAAATGTTTATTGACGGGGGAGCTACCATAAATATCATGCCATATACTACCTTCAGGAAACTTGGGATGGCGAGTGAGGAGTTATTGAAAACTGACATGGTGTTGAGGGACTTTGCTGGCAATCCTTCTGATACTCGAGGAGCGGTTCATGTTGAATTGACGATCGGGTCAAAAACTTTGATTACTACCTTCTTCGTCATCGATGGCAAGGAGGCATATAGTTTGGTCTTAGGAAGGGACTGGATACATGCAAACTGCTGCATTCCGTCAACTATGCATCAAATCCTCATCCAGTGGATTGGAGATGACGTCGAAGTTGTCCGTGCTGATGATTCGGTGAGTGTTGCTACTGCAGAACCTGTTTACTGGGAATATGATGGTGTCGAGTGCTTCTCTAGAAGAATCTGGAAAGAAGGTCCTGTAAATGTTTTCGACAAGGACCAACAGCCGATCCATGTAGTCGGCTCTCAGAGTAATTTTTAAATGGATAATCCAATTGATGGTAACGAAGGAAAGTTGGGGCGAGGTTTCATGCCGGCTGATAAATTAGAAGAAATAAATGTTGGTGATGAAGCTGAAACAAGACCGATATATGTCAGTACAAGTCTGGATCCAGAGTATAGATTGAAATTGATAAATCTTCGGAAAGAATTCTGCCTTTTTCTCCGTTACTGAAGCTTAAGATGGATCAAAAATTCGTGTGGAGTGACGTACAACGGAGAGCTTTTGATGAAATTAAAAATACATGAAGGCACAACCAGTGTTGTACCTCCACGGTTTGGTAAATCTTTCAAGTTGTACGTGGCGGCCGATAGCCTAACAATAGGTTCGGCCCTTATACAAGAATTTCAAGGAAAAGAAAGAGTGAGAGCTTACCTTAGCTGAAAGTTGTTAGACCCAGAGACGAGGTATTCGGCTACGGAGAGACTTTGTTTATGTGTGTATTGCTCGTGTATCAAGCTTCGGCACTACTTATTAAATGCCGAATGCATAATAGTTTCTGAATTTTACGTGATAAAGCATATGTTGTCAATGCCTGTTCTAACTGAAAGGATCGACAAGTGGATTTTAGCACTGTCGGATTTTTAATTTAAGGTACGAATCGGCAAAGGAAGTAAAAGGTTAAAAACAACACTTTGTGGAAGGAGATTTAGTTTGGAAGGTTGTATTGCCGATCGGAATGAAGGAGAAAGCGTTCGGTAAATGGTCTCCAAATTGGGAAGGTCCTTTTCGGATAGTAAGACATGTGCGTGGCAATGCGTATATTTTGAAGACTTTGTTGGGAGAAGAATTTTCTAGAGCTAATAATGGGAGATTTCTTAAGAAGTTTCATCCCAGTGTGGAAGTCGGTATATGAGCAGATTCAAGAATATTTATGCGCAAAAATAGCCGATGTAAAACATCGCCTTTAGCAGAAAAATGCTCCAAGAGTTTGGAGAATAGCCGACATGACATGTGTTGCCTTTAGTACAAAAAATGTTCATAACCCTGGTGGCCTTAGCATTTTTCAAGTTAGCAGGTTTATCGGGGGGGGAGAAAGGTGAAGCGCAGTAAATAAGATGCCGAGTGACATGACATGTCAAAATGAGATCTAATCGGCTGAGATGACGTGATGCGTTTGGGAAGCATTTTTCTGAAGAGATCGGGAAAATTACTGAGGTAATCAGGAGATGCAAATAGACATCATTCAGAAAAAACAACTTCGTTTATTCATTCACAGATCCGTCCTAGTACAAACTACTCCTGGAATAATCTGTTCAGAACGGACCGCGGATTGATGACTCCGGCAAGAGCAGCGACATGATCATCATAGACTTCAAGAAGATCTTCAATACCTTTGATTTCATCTGGACGTCCGCCTGCGAAGCCGACCGGTTGGACGAAGTAGTCCTCGTTGGTCCGAGAGCTCATCGCCGCTAGCCCAAGGGAGACGCCAAGGTGTACACCTTGGATGACGGCCTAATCTATGCAGCCATCCGTAGCGTCAAGGCGCACCTCAGCTGAGTCCCCGTGGGCATTCACCTTGTCGGCAACTCTGTTCGCCGCCGCCTTCAGACGGTCATTCTCCACAGAAAGAGCTGGGAGAGAGAAGAATGAGTTCGTGATACAGGGAAAGGACGAAAGAAGATGGAATGAACGATAGATGTCAAACCGGTAATGGCGTTGCAGAGCTGTTTCCGCTGGTCCTCCCATTCGGCTTCCTCAATGCCGTACTACTTGGATACGTCCTCCAACTTCTTCTGGGCCTTGTCCCTCTCTTTGCAGTACCGAAGAGCGTCCAAACGGGTGTACCGAGGTGAATCATCAGACTCAGAGGAATTTGATGACCCAGAAGAAGGAGTAAGAGTGCCCGATGGAGCTGCCGTTTCTGGAAAAGGAATCCGGGTTTGACTAGAGATAGCCCTCACCCTGGAAGGAAGATGAACAGTGAATCAGGAACGGATAAACAAGAAAAACTACCGCAAGGGGGCAAGAAACCAATTTTTACCCATAACACCGACGAGTCGGTGCTCGGCTTCGTTCCGCTTCAGTAGGGCGTTTGCCGTGGTCACCGTTGCCTGCCATTGAAAATACAGGCGAGGGTTTTCTCTCTGGTTTGAGTTAGGAGCCAGGGAATGGTGGGATTGCAAGTCAAACAGTTCGGTTGAAGTTGAAGATGATGGCCTGCATAGAGTCTTATTTATGGAACTGTGGCTTGCACCCCGGAAAGCCAGGCGTCGGAGTAGGGTTTTCACGATTTATGGGCCGTTGTTGGGCCAGGCCAGATTTTTGCCAACCTGAGGAGATCGTGGCTCCAGAATCAGGAAGCCGATAGGATTCGGCTGATAATTGTTGTCGCATGAAGAGTTCAGTTTCGGTCGATTGTCTGGGGACTCATATTATCGATTAGTACCGAAGACAGTAAGTTTGGCAAATGGTCTTCGAATTGGGAAGGACTATATTTTATTCTAGGCAATGGGGTTTTAATGGAAAATTCCTCAAGAAGAACTATCCTAACATCGTCATGGATTGGAAAATTGAGAGGGATCCGGAACATTAGATCTGAAAATAGCCTATTACGACGATCGCTTACAGAACAGAAGTGACTGACATGATTGTCAGCAATAACTGATGAGATTTACATCGCCTTTAGAGAAAAAATAAAGGTTAATGATTAATGCACGAAGCAAAACATGCATTGATCTCGAAGGATAAGTCACAGATTGATTTCGAGAATCAAACAAAAGGACTTTTGTAAGTACAATCATGCCCTAATTGTGGGTTTTGGTGATAATGACCACATGATTGAAGAACTAATGAGATTTACCAAGATGACAAGCAGGTTGATAATAAGAAAGGATGGTGCATATGAGTTGGTGGACCCCTCATGCGTTATTTCATCGGTTCCGGACTCAGAGTGCTACGACGAGCTTTTTATTATGAATTTGAGTTATAGGTTTGTCGTACTATCAAGGGGGAATGCAAATGCATCGCTATGGTTGAATGATATGTGCTCAAACCAACCCAAGCCATCCTTATTTCTAACCAAAGACAGCTGCACAGAATTCAGATCCTTCTCTGTCTGCCTGTTAGGCGCGGCAGTGCCGGGCCGCGACACTGCCGGGCTAAGGCCGGCACTGCCGCGACTTGTTTCAGCCGTTGGAAGGCAGGGGGTATTTACACTACCCTCCTGCCACCCCAACGGTCACCCACGACCATTTACTCTTCTCCTACCTCCAGACAAGGCTTCCTCTCCCCATTGAAGGCTCCCAAGCTCTCTCTCACCCAATCTTCGATTCCCATTGATTCCAAGTGAGTTAGAGCCTCAAACCTTCATCAAAGTGAAGCCCTAGCTGAGATCTACTCCCTAGAGCACTTGATTTGAGCCATAGCCGGTGGATTTGATTCTATTACTCTTGGGTTCTTGGAACCCTAGCCGGCTAGGCGTCGCCCTTGAGCTAGCGAACTTGTGTGGCGGCCTTGGGAGGTTTGTAATCACTCGTGCAGCTAGTATTATTACCCCTCACTTCAAGGATTTGGTTCCTTGACTTGAGAACGAGGAAGAGTTGCAAAGCTCATGACCTAAGTGGTCAACCTCAACAACGTGGAGGTAGGCAAGCCTTGGTGGCGAGCTGAACCACGGGATAAATCACTTGTCTCTTGTGCTTACTTGCTTTCATATTTCTTGTGAGCTTGTGATAGATTCTAGGGTTTGGACCGATCTACTTCATATTACATATTTGGCTTCGTAGAGTTGGTTCTGCTGGTTCAGGAAACTTAGTGTAGCATTTCCATTCATATAGTTTTGGTTTGTTGTGGCTGGATTTCGAATTGCAGGCTCAGGTTATACTCTACGCGGCAGTAGCGGGCTGAGGCCGGCAGTGCCAGGGAGCGGCAGTGCCGGGCACAGAGCGGTAGTGTCGGGCCAATCTAATTAAATTTTGAGCTGTGATTTTTGACAGGCCTATTCACCCCCCCCCCCTCTAGGCCACACAGGTCCTTACAAGTGGTATCAAAGCTTGGTCTCTCACGCAGCACTTCATCGTGCAAGAGAATGGCCACCGACGGAGGAACGGGTAACACTAGTGTTGTGCAACCCACACTCGAAGTGGAAGTGCACACCACTAGCAGCAGCGAAAGCGTCTCCACAGCAAGTGAAATAACAGTTCCTCAATTGGATGTGTCGGCCGGAGAGCTCGCAAGAAGAAAGGAAGAAAGAAGGTTGAGAAGAGAAGCAAGAGCCAAAGCAAGAGAAGATGCAGCGGCTCGCAAAGCTAGAGAAGAGAAGGCTCAAAGAAAAGAAGAGAGAAAGATTAGAAGAGAAGAAAGAGCCAAGAGAAGAGAAGAAAAGAAGAAGAAGGAAGAGCTCCAAGCAAAGAAGAGTGTCAACTTGAGTGATGACTCAAATAGCACCGAAGATGGAGAAGATGACATCTCCTATCTCCCTAAGGACAACAAGAAGAAGGAGGAGACCAAGAAGTCATATGGAGCCGTATCCTTTAACTATTCTGCCATGACTAACCATGATTCTAGGCCTCTCATCAATGTGCCCGCGAGCAAGTTACCTCGTTTCGACGGGACTAACTTTGCCAAGTGGAAGCACATTATGAAGACCTATCTTATTGGTCTCCATCCAGGTATTTGGGAGATAGTGCACAATGGACTTGAAGCACCGGTTGATCCGAAGAACCCCACTCAAGATGAATTCCGCAACATTCATCTCAATGCCCAAGCCACTAGTGTGTTACTTAGTGCTTTGGATGGTGATGAGTACAACAAGGTCATGGGAGTTGAGGTTTCAAAAGAGATTTGGGACACTTTGCACATTGCTCATGAGGGAGTGGACAAAGTGAGGCAATCCAAGATTGACTTGTTGATGGCTAAGCTCAACCGATTTGTGATTTGTGATGGTGAAGGTCCACAAGAGATGTTTGATAGGTTGATGGTCATTGTTGGCCAGATTAGAGGGCTAGGTGGTAGTGAAATTAATGATCACAAGGTTGTGAAGATCATGTTGGAAGCATACTCACCAAGGAATGAGACCGTTGTGACATTAATTAGAGACAAGAAGAAGTTTGAGCAATTCACAACTAGTGATGTGCTTGGGAGGATCATCACCTTTGACATGCAAAGAGAAGAGGCAAATGAAAGAAGGAAGCTTGGAGAGTTGCAAGCTAGGCTAGATGGGATGAAAATCAAGGATGTGGCACTTCAGGCTAGCAAGCCAACAAGGCAAGCAACATCAAGCAAGGCAAAATCAAGCAAGCAAGCCTCTACAAGCAAGCCCAAGCAACAAAAGAAGAAAATAGAAGTTGAGGACAACTCATCATCCTCAAGTGAAAGTGGAAGTGAAGGTGAAGAATTTGAAGCTGAAGGACCGAGAATGCAACCAGAAAGCGACCAGAGGGGGGTGAATGGGAGCTTTAAAATTTCCTTTCGAAAACTTTAAGCCACTGTCCTAATAACCAACCTCAAGAGCAAAACCAAGAGCTCGTAAGTGTCCACGACCCTAGATGTAGGGTGGATGCTTCCAAGTAGCATAGCGGGACACTTTACGACTCTAGAAACCCAACGCAAAAGTCGGAATGCAAAACCGACAACGGACGAGCGAACTGCGGACGAATCAGCGCAGGACAGAACTGACCGGACTCTGCCTGCGTCCGGTCAAGGTGCACCGGACGCGTCCGGTCCCAAGAAATCCTCTCTAGAACCTTACTGTTTCTGACCGGACTCACAGGCGAGGAGCGTCCGGTCGAGAGCAGTGCGTCCGATCAGCAGAAAACAAACATGATGAACAGTAGAACCTGTGCGTCCGAACGGCGATCAAAGAGAGCGTCCGGTCGACTACCGAGATTTCATACACGTGGCGTTCAACCACCGGACGCGTCCGGTCAACCCGAGCAAGCGTCCGGTCACCCCGAGTTTCCACTGTTCGTTCACCAATTTCGCTCGATCTCACCCAAAACAAATCCTCTAGGGATCAAACTTGGTGAGAGGAGTCACAAGGAGGATAGTGAGCTATCTCTAAGAGATCATGGCTCGAACCTATCTCCAAATTGATGAATCAAAGAAAATTGGGGGAAAGGAGAAAAGCTTGACCCGAAACGAAAATCGATCGATCTACTAGGTCGTGAGGTTAGAGGTAAATTCCTTCGGTGGAAAGAAGTGCCTCACGATCTAGAACAACTCTGTCCAAACAAAATCGCAAATGATGCAACGAACAAAGAGATCGAACGACGGGAGAATCGTGTAGAAAAGCAATCCACGAAGAACATGAACAAAATGCGAATCACACTCACGAATTTGCAACCGTGTGGCTACCACACACTACAACAGTGAGGATACGGCCTCACTTCCTCAAAATCTTCAATACACAGAGGTATGGTTCTCTGCGGATCTCAGCTAGCTACAGCAGGGGATTGGGAGAGCAGGAAACCCTAGAAGCAAAGAGCAAATGACTGAGATGAGATGAGGAGGTGGGTGTCTCCCCCTACTTATCCTAATTCTAACTATTCCTAATTCCCACTCTACCCCTAACTACTTAGAGAGCGAACCAGCTAAACCCTAAGGTTATTCTGGACCAACTCGAAGGTAGGTGGATCCGACGGTCACGCCCGCACAACTCGTAGCGTTGCCTCGACGCAACCTCCCGATTGCCGCCACGTGTCGCCACCGCTCTGCGTCCTTTTCCTGGACGTTGACCCCCGGTTTTGAGGCCCAAATCGGGAAACCAGCCCACGTAGCCTGAGTTTTGTGGCCCAAACTCAGCAAACCCGCAGCACCCAGGTTTTGAGGCCCAAACCTGGAAACCGTCCTCAGTCCGAGTTTTGTGGCCAAACTCGGAAACCATCAGCGCCCAGGTTTTGATGCCCAAACCTGGAAACCGTCCACCCGATGGTTTTTCTCTGGCTCTACCACCAAACCGAAGCTGTAGAGGGGATGCACCGCCCGTGCACCCCGTCCACCGACACGTGTCCCCAGGTCCACGACCTAAGCAACACCATGCCCGCAAGTCTTCGCTCGTCGCTGTCCTAGGCTGTCAGCCACCACAGCTGATCCTCGGGCCACCGGTCCCTGTAACACCCTGATTTAATTTTTCCCCAATTTAATAAAAGGAATTAGAAATTAAATAGGTTGGCTCGTTTATTAGAGGAGGAAAATAAAATTTAGTTATCGTCTTCATGTTGCATTCATGTCATTGCATATTTTTATTGTGTGGTAAATAAATTTATTAAAACCCGTATAGGGCGAATCGAATTTATTCCATTTAGAAAATAAATAAAAGGTTTATGAAAATTTTAGAAAATCAAACTCAAATTTTATTTTCAAAACCTAGGTAAAATATTTCCAAATTTTTTTTAAACTCATTTTGATTTTAAACTGATTTGAAACCTGTTTTCAAATGATTTGCAAAGATTTGAAAAGAAAAGGCAAAAGAGAAGGAAATTGGCAAAAGGGCCTTAACCCTTCTTCTCCTGTAGCCCAGCCTCCCTTTCTCCATTTTTCGCGTCGGCCCAGCTGATTCCGCGGCCCGGTTTCTCCCCTCCCTCTCTTTTCTCCTTCGCGCGGCCCGCTCGCTGGTCGCAGCCCAGAACCGGCCGCTGGCCCAGGCTCCCGACCCAGCTCTCCCCCGTCTCCCTCGCTCGGCTCCATCCCAAGCAAGCCACTAACTCCCTAACTCTGCACATCGCCGACTCCGCAAGGCCACGACACGTCCGGGGACCCGATCTTGGTGAGATTCAGCGACGGGAAAGCTGATTCCTCAACCACGCTGGCGCATCAGTTCACCTCCGCAGCACCCTCTCGGTCGTCGGCCATCTAAGAGCTCCAGCAGACGCCTCCGACCCCTCCATCGGACTCGTGGTGAGCTCCTCTCCCTCCCGGACCCCTTGGTTTATCCTCTACTGCACTCTAGGGCACCCGCCGAGCGAGCCCCGGCGAGTTTCCATGGCGCCGCCGTTCTGGCCACGGCACCGCCGCGTGCTGAGCCGCCGGCGCTCCCCACGCCGCCTTTCCCTTCCCTCCTGGCCATCGGATCACGAGCCGACGGCCACGATTAGATCGGCGCGAAGAGGTATGCGCCGATCGGTGGACTTGGTCCACGGCGCCGCCCTCCCTCGGTCCATCGCCCACGCGGCAAACCCGGCCAACCAGCGAGCGCCACGCGGCATGACGCGACACCCACATCAGCGCCACACACGCATCTGCACAGCGGCCGTCACTTTTGCTAAAAGAGCCCCTCCCTTCTTTTGAAATAAACCCGCGCTCCGTCTGTACTATTCATTGAGTCTGTCACATCTTACCTCTTAGCCCCTGTGCTTTTTGATAAATGAGGCGCAGTCCACGAAAGCGCTGCACACGTCCCCGCCTAGCTGGCGCCCCGAACCAATCACGCACGGCCACGTGGCGCCACATCGGCCGAAGCGCTGTCCACACTGGCCGGCTCTGGCCGTTTTGCAAAAGACGCCCCCATGATTCTTTGAATTAACCCGCAGTGCGCAACCACTGTGTGTTGAGCCTGCGGTTTCTTCCGAACTAGCCCTGCAGTTTTGTATAAACGAGGCCCGGTCCAGCCGCATTTCCTTTTCTGTTTTATTTGTTTAAAATACGAAAATGAGTTCCAACTATTTACAGAATTGCCATCCAACTTCAAATGCTCATAACTTTTGCGTTTTAACTCCGATTCGACCCATTCAACTTGCGTTAGTTTCATAATTCCGTTCTCTACGCAGTGGATCTATTAGTTTACTGTTTTGATACTATTTGGTGTACTGTTATTTATTTTGTTGTATTGTGCCATGTATGTTGATTGGGCTAGAGAGTGCGGAGTACGAGGACGCTCCAGATTTTCCTTGTGATCCAGTTGATTCGACCCAGCCCGCAGGCAAGTGTCCTTGAACATCTTGCACCTACTTTATTTTACTTTTGGTATTAGAGTAGTTTAGATCTAGTAGATGTATGCAGTGTCAAATTTGAATCCTATATTATGGTTTACTAGATCTTGCTCTATTATCCTTGTCGCCTGTTTTGGGATGTTCGGGTAGGTGTCTTGCTTATCCCTGCAGTCATGATTGGGATGGGAGTTAAAATGTTTATAATCTTGATTAATGAACTATGAAATGAATGTGGACATGGTAATTTTGTAGTAACATGGTTATTAGGTAAATCCGGCAGGATGGAACCGTATTGGTGGTTTTGTGCCATGGACTTGGCAGCTCTTATTTGGTTTTTGGTTCGGGGCTCGTGCTAGATTTATCCTGCCTGGATCCCTAGGACCCGGTTCTCAGAGCATGTAACCCGGCTTGACAGCGCAACCATGAGATCTGGATGGGCTAGACCTGGCCAAGTAATTAATTGCCTCCAAGTTGAGGGTTTACACGGGGTCGGATTTGTGGCACAAGAGGGGGCTTCTGCAGTGGTGCGTATATCCACTGTTAGCGGTGAAACCTTAGTGAACGTGTAAAACGGACTTGGAGGGAGTTTTGTAAAGGCCTTGCAGTGCAACCTGCTATACACCTCGTCAGTGTTTAGCGTGACGGGATCTGCACGACTCATGGGTAACGATGTGCAACCTCTGCAAAGTGTAAAACTGATATATCAGCCGTGCTCACGGTCACGAGCGGCTTGGACTTCTTTGAGATTAGTTGGTTACTGGTTGGTTTTGGGTTCGGGTCATCCGATGGACTTCAGGTGCGGTTGCCTGATGGACTTCAGGTGTTGGTTGCTCGGTGTGACTCCGAGTGTGGTTTGCTCGGTGCGACTCCGAGTGTTGATACTTTTCTACAGAGTCTGTCTATAACCTAGTAAATAGGTGCATAGGATTAATAGGATTAATAGGGTGTGTCGCTTTAGGCGCTTGAGTCAAACAAAGCCAGCCTACCTTTGTTATAAGCCTCATAAGCATATATTTCCTACACTTGCGGAGTACATTTTGATGTACTCACTCTTCCTCTTTGTCCCCCTGCTACCCCACCCAGACGCTGGAGACTATGCGTACGAGGAGCAGGAGTATCCAGAAGACGGAGGCTACGACCCTGACGACCTGTACTAGGATGGCGCTACCCCCGGTCGACCTTCCTGTGGAGTAGAGTCCAGATCTTCCGCATCTTCATCAGAGTTTCTTTTAGAGTCAGTTTTATGAGAGTCTGTACTTTTCTTTCAGACCCGAGGGTCATTTTTGTAATAAAGTTCGATATTATTAATAAAGCATTGTTTTGATATTTACTATGATGTGGATATATGTATGAAAATTGATCCTGGCATACATATATTGTGCTCCAATTTTGTTCTTAAAATTGGGGTGTCACAGTCCCTCAGTCCAAGCCTCACGTCCGCCCTTCGCCACTCTCGGCCCATCGACACGGCACGTCTCTACTTGACCTTCACCTTGCCTCTGATCACTGTATCCGTGCTCGACACCTGCACAACACAAGCCAAAGAACATGCGCATTATCCCAGTTGACAATCACTCATCACTCAGAGACTCGGCATACACCCATGTATCCGCAATCTCCCCCTTGATGAGTGCATTGTCAACTACCAACACAAATTATGATAGAAATAGAAGGAGGAAGAAGGAGAAGAGAGAACTCGACCAAATGACCCAAAAGCATAGCAAAGCCGAAGAAGGTCAAGTGGAAAGAGCAAGACAACTTGGTCCCCAAAGACATGGGCAACGGCTCGACGCAACCAAGCAAATCAAAGCTAGCCCTCAAGAAGAGGTAGAACAGGCTCAACACCGCTAGCAAATACCAATTGAAAAATCAAAGCAAAATGCTAGTCCCTCAAGACAGAGGCACAGAGGCTCAACACAACTAGCAAAGCGCTTCGATCCAATTGGAAATTTCAAAAATTCAGCACGAGCAAACTCCCCCTTGCATGGTGCACACAACCGCCAACATAGGAGGCATGATTTGTCCAAATTTTTTCTCCCCCTTAGTTGAAAATGCACCATCAAGCAAAAGGAGCCGAAAGCAATTTTCTCACCCTCAGAAAATGCACCATCAAAAGTGCCAACAAGAGAAGTTCTCCCCCTTCCAAAATGCATATGGATGCAAGTTAGCAGCTTCAGGAATATAGTCAAGAAAATGCAAAGATGCTCAAAATAGTATAGCTCCAACGACACAACTGAAGCGCACATGCTAGCAAAGGCTCAAACTGATCACCAATTACGAAATATGAACATGTGAGCAAAGTGAGCAAATTTTAGCCAAAAAGGAATTCACCATCAAAATAGCACTAGACAAGTATAGACAGGAAGTCAAACAAGTGCTAAACATGTATACAAGGTGAACTACCCCTAGCAAAGTTCAATCATCATGTTATAGAAAGAAACATAGACTTGTGTATCTAGATTTTATCGGAGTTGCAGCGGTTAAATTACACAAGTTTAAATTTCAGCATGTGAGTGCGAGAGGTTGAAAGCTTGTCGTGCCTAACTTTTCAACTGTACGAAGCCTATGCAGAAGCAATCAGAAGCTTAAAGCAACAGTTTCGGTCATACACTACTCAGCTCAAGTTTAACTCAAAGTGCAATGAGAAACAGTCTCGAAACTGTGATGTGATGACAAGCAATCCCATCTTGATCTTTCTGATTCACTTAACTTGGTTCAAATTAAAGACAGTATATGAACCGACCAAGCAAGTGATAGACTCAGAACTAGAGACATAGCAACCTAGCATATATGAAAAGCACGAGTGTGATTTCAACATATTCTACACAGGCTAGTTGCACATCTCGATGGTGAACATTTTCAAGTTTTATGTTTGTTAAGCAGGTTCACCATTCAAAATTAGCTCAGCTCATAACATGTATTAGTGATCAGAAAGAGCATAAGATACAAGTACCAACATAAAGCATCAGAGCATACACTACATAGAGCATAATTACATTCTAACAAATATATCGATGAAGCTCAGAATGTAAAAGCGTATGCAAAATGAAATGCAGAAAAGATGCAAAAAGATACCAAAAGAAGAAACAAAGAGAAACGAAAAGTCAGTTTACAAACCAAAATGTTTCCCCCATCTAAAAGGGGAAACACACACCAAGCTCACCTCTCAACCTAGCAAAAGTTGATGGGTCCAAAGGCTTGGTGAAAATATCAGCTAACTGATGATGAGTATTGGCATGGCGAAGGTCGATATCACCCTTCTCATAGTGGTCTCGCAGAAAATGAAAGCGCACATCAATGTGTTTGGTCTTCGAGTGCAGCACGGGGTTCTTAGCAACACTAATGGCACTCGTGTTGTCACAAAGCAAAGGGACGCGAGAAAAGCTCAGACCAAAATCACGCAAAGTGGCCATCATCCAATGTAACTGGGAACAGCAGCTAGACGCAGCAACATACTCAGCCTCCGTGGTAGACTGGGCGACACTAGACTGCTTGCGAGAAGACCACGATACAAGAGAAGAACCAATAAACTGGCAAGTCCCAGAAGTGGACTTGCGATCAATACGGCAACCAGCAAAATCGGCATCGGAATAACCGCAAAGCGAGAGGGTGGAGGAAGCAGAATACCAAATCCCAAATTCTGGAGGGAAGGATAAGTACCTCATTTTGCGCTTGACCGCCTGACGGTGAGAAGTGTGCGGCGACGACTGAAATCGCGCGCACAGACACACCGCGAACTGGATGTCCAGGCGTGTCGCCATCAGGTACAGCAGCGACCCAATCCTACTCTGGTACTCCTTCTGGTCCACAGCTTCTCCATCCTCATCCGCATCCAGAGCTGCCGTGGTCGGCATGGGTGTTGGAAGAGGCTTGGCCTCACCCACGTCGAACTTCTTCAGGATGTCCTTGGTGTACTTGCCCTGGTGCACGAACGTCCCTTCTCGGGATTGCTTGATTTGCAACCCGAGGAAAAACGTCAACTCGCCCATCATGCTCATCTCAAACTCTCTGCTCATAGTGTCTGCAAACTTGGCAACCAAAGTGTGAGAAGAACCACTGAAAATGATATCATCCACATAAATCTGAACCAAGAGTGAATCAGTGCCTTGCTTGAGGAGAAAAAGCGTTTTATCCACACATCCCATTTTAAAACCCTTAGCAAGCAAAAAGGTTTTCAACCTATCATACCAGGCTCTAGGGGCTTGTTTCAAACCATACAAAGCTTTGTGAAGTTTAAAGACATGGTTTGGAAACTTGGGATTTTCGAAACCAGGGGGTTGTCTCACATATACCTCCTCTTCTATGTAGCCGTTTAAGAAGGCACTCTTGACATCCATTTGAAAGAGTTTGAAACCTTTGGATGCAGCAAAAGCCAAGAGAATCCTAATTGCCTCCAAACGAGCTACAGGAGCAAAAGTCTCCTCATAGTCTATCTCCTCCTTCTGACTATACCCCTGGGCAACTAGTCTGGCCTTGTTTCTCACAACATGGCCATCCTCTCCTTGTTTGTTTTTGAAAACCCATTTTGTCCCAATAGGATGACAATCAGGAGGAAGAGGAACCAAAACCCAAACCCGATTTCTTTCAAAATTTTCTAACTCCTCATGCATGGCATTCACCCAATCCGGATCAGATAAAGCGTGTCCAACATCTCAGGGTTCAAAATCAGCAACAAATGCAGAATGAGCAAAGTGAGAGATTTGCTGTGACCTTGACCGAGTGACACGTTCACCGATGCTGCCGATCATCTGCTGAGGGGGGTGTTGGCGCTGGATGTGTCGTGGCACCTCCCGTGCAGAAGTGATCTCCCCCTCAACAGCAGCCGGTGCCTCCTCGGGTACAAAAGGTACCGCTCGAGGTGGCGGATCCCATGGCCCCCAGGAAGAAGAGGTGTCGGGGTCGTGAGTCGTAGTAGAAGCCGCTCTTGGCGGCACAGCAGGTGGAGGGGGTGTTGGATCATCTATACCTTCAGCACCCTCATCCTCATCATCGAAAAGAGGCTCACCAACCTCATGATCACCTGCACGCTCAAAACAAGAAGAAGGACAAACCATTGTCTCGTCGAAGGTGACATCTGATGTCTCCATGACTCGGTTAGTGTCAAGGTTAAGTACACGATAAGCTCGAGTATGAGTGCCATAACCCAAAAACACACCGTCAGAAGAACGAGACTCAAACTTGTCCAAGTTGCCCTTTTTGAGTATAAAACAATGGCAACCAAAAACTCGAAAATAACTCACCTTGGGCAGTTTTCCAAAATGCAACTCATAAGAAGTCTTTTTCAAGAAAGCTCGGAGAAAAATGCGATTGGAAATGTAGCATGCAGTGCTGATAGCTTCGGCCCAATATCGCCTAGGAGTCCTATGCTCATCGAGCATCGTCCTGGCCATCTCTACAAGGGTCCGATTTTTCCTCTCTATAACACCATTCTGTGGCGGTGTGTAGGGGGAAGAAAACTGATGCTCTAAACCCAAAGAGTTACAAAACTTCTCAAAATCCGAATTCTTGAATTCGGAACCATTATCACTCCTAATAGCTCGCATCGAGTTCAAAGGGAACTCATTCTGAAGACGCAAAATCAGATTGCGGGCAAAGGAGAATGTCTCGGTCTTCTCAGCTAAAAAGAAGACCCACGAATATCTCGAAAAGTCATGAACAACAACAAGCACATACCACTTCCCCCCAACCGAGCTCACCCGAGCCGGACCAACAAGGTCCATGTGCAGAAGCTCACCAGGGCGCTTGGTCATGACCTGAGTCACTGGATGGTGAGGAGCGGCAACCATCTTCCCATTTCTACAAGAATGGCAAACAAGATCCTTCTCCAGGGATAACTTGGGCAATCCTCGGATTAGGCCAAGTGAACTAAGCCTTGCAAGCAAGTCGAAGCTCAAATGTCCAAGTCTCCTATGCCACTTCCAAAGATCAGAGGAGGAAGGTCCAGCCACAAGACAACGGGAAATGCCAAAAGACTCCGAGAAATTCGCACGAAAGACTTTTCCAAAAGGCAAAATCAAACACACAAGATTGCCCTGAGGATCCAAAATATGACTGAGATTTGGTTTAAAACGAATCTCATAGTCATCATCGAAAAGTTGCGAAACAGAAAGAAGGTTAAAATGCAAGTTAGAAACAAGAGCAACATCGCGCAACGCAAAGTGCTCATTAACTCGCACCGACCCATGAGACAAGACCTTACCTTTGCTATTGTCGCCGAAGGTGATATACTCCTTTCCGGCAACTGGACTAAGACTGGAGAACCACTTGGCGTTTCCGGTCATGTGCCTTGAGCAACCAGAATCCACCAACCAAACGTTCTCCAATCGTTTTACCTACATCAATAAAGAGACATAGGGTGAGCATACGGTCCAACACTGGGGTTAGTGAAGTAAGGGGAAAACCAGTGTTGGGCCGACTGCTCAAAAGAATAGTTAGAAAAACCATTCCTAGCACGTCTACGAGAAGAGCGATCACCACGTTGAGGAAAATGCGGTCCGCTGGGGAAAGAGCGTTCACCACGATACTCAAAACGCGGTGGGGGAAAACGCTCAACTACAACGCCGCCGCCACGGGGTCCATAGCCTACAACTGCAGGCTCCCGCCGGACTCGACCTCCCTGACGCCTAGGACCTTGAGGCACTGCGCCTCTAGCCCTAGCAGCTCTCCTCGGAGCTCTCCTCTGAACATTTGGCACATGTACATCATGGAAAGGATGGTACGTGTCCGCATTGTTCATCTCCCTGGCACGGCGCTCCACTCTCTTGCGCCGAAAGCAGAACTCACCCAAGTGTCCATCTCTCCCACAGTACTCACAGTGGTACCTCACCGCTCTCATAGGGGGTTGTTGGTACACACGGTTGTAGGTATGGATCACTTTGCCCTTCTGTGGCATAAGCTCCTCCTGGATGGGTGGCATGGTGTCCAACTTGTTTTTCAGGTGGTTGGGCTTGGGATGCCACACTTGGTTCTTGGGTGGAGCTCTTGGAGGTTCTTCAAACACCCCATCCTTGGTGTTAGGCTTGAGAGGCTCTTTGGGTGGAAGCTTGTTAAGTTTGGGAGTAGTGGTGGAGTTGGGCTTCTCACATGGGTTTAGACCACTCGACTCTCCAATCTTCCCAAAAGCAGAAAGATCAACACCCGGAGCAAAACCTACACCAGGACCTCCAGCAGCTCGCTTGAATTGGGAGATCATCATCCCGAGCTGCGGCTCACCACAAGACACCCATGACAAGATGGTCCGAAGGTATGTGTTTTCCTCCTCGGTTTGCATCTTGTCATGCTGCGGATACATGGGTGTATGCCGAGTCTCTGAGTGATGAGTGATTGTCAACGGGTTTGATCGCATGTTCTTTGGCTTGTGTTGTGCAAGTGTCGAGCACGGAGACAGTGATCGAGGGCAAGGTGAAGGTCAAGTTGAGACGTGTCGTGCTGACGGACTGGGTGCGATGAAGGATGGGCGTGCCGTGCGGCGGACGTGCCATGCCGATGTATCGAGCAGTGAAGGGCGGACGTGAGGCTTGGACTGAGGGACCGGAGTGCCTGAGGATCAGCTATGGTGGCTGGCAGCCTGGGACAGCGACGAGCGGAGACTTGCGGGGCACGGTGTTGCTCGGGTTGAGGACCTGGGGACACGTGTCGGTGGACGGGGTGCACGGGCGGTGCATCCCCTCTACAGCTCCGGTTTGGTGGTTGAGCCAGGGAAAAACCACCGGGTGGACGGTTTCCGAGTTTGGGCCTCAAAACTCGGGTGCTCGGTTTCCAGGTTGAGCCACAAAACCTGGGCACGGACGGTTTCCGAGTTTGGCCACAAAACTCGGGCGATGGGCCGGTTTCCGAGTTTGGGCCTCAAAACTCGGGCGCTGCGGGTTTCTGAGTTTCGGCCACAAAACTCAGGCTGATGGGCTGGTTTCCCGGTTTGGGCCTCAAAACCGGGGGTTGCTGGAAAAGGCTGGTTTCCCGGTTTGGGCCACAAAACGGGGGGTGCAGAGCGAGGGCGGCACGTGGCGGCGATCCAGAGGTTGCGTCCAGGCAACGCTTCGGTTCGAGCGGGCGTGGCCGTCGGATCTACCTACCACCGCGGGTTGGACCAGAATAGCCTTAGGGTTTAGCTGGTTCGCTCTGTAATTAGTTTAGAGAGGGGTAGAGTAGGAAATAGACTTAGTCTAGGTTAGTATAAGTAGTCCAGGGGAGACACCCTCCTCCCTATCTCAATTATCTCAGTTTTAGCCATCTCATTTGCTTCCTGCACTTAGGGTTTCCTGCTCTCCCAACCCCTGCTGTAGCTGAGATCCACAGAGAGACTTGCAACTCTGTGTACTGTTGATTTTGAGGAAAGGAGGCCGTAACCTCCTTGTCGTAGCGTGTGTTTGCGCTTCGGCTCGCAATTCGTGGGTGTGATTCACGTTTTGTTCGTGTTCTTCGCGGAATCCTTTTTCCCCACGATTTTCCCGTCGCTTGATCTCTTTGGTCGGTTCATCTTTTGCAAATCCGTTTGAACCAAGTTGTTCTAGATCGTGAGGCACTTCTTTCCACCAAAGGAATCATCCTCAAACCTCACGGTCTAGGAGATCGATCGATTTTTAGTTTCGGGTCAAGTTTTCTTCTTTCCCCCAAAATTCTTCGATTCACCGATTTGGAGATAGGTTCGAGCCATGATCTCTTAGAGATAGCTCACTATACTCCTTGTGACTCATCTCACCAAGTTTGATCCCTAGAGGAATTGTTTTGGGTGAGATAGAGGCAAATCGGTGGACGAACAGGGCTGCTGCGAGTCGACCGGACGCTCAGTCGGGGTGTCCGGACGCTCGGTCTGTGAGTCCGGTCGATGAACAGCACGTAGCCGGGTTCTTCACTTTGACCGGACGCTCCGTTCACGTTTTGACCGGACTCATCGCTTCCACTGTTCATCGTGCTTGTTCATTTCTGACCGGACGCACTGCTCTCGACCGGACGCTCCGTACTCGTGAGTCCGGTCGCGAACAGTAAGGTTCCAGAGCCAATTTTTGTTGACCGGACGCGTCCGGTCCCTACTGACCGGACGCTGGCCAGAGTCCGGTCGGTCCAGTTTCGCACATTTTCATTCGCGGTTCGTTCGTTCTTGATCGGATTCGAGTTCCGTCTTTTGCGTGGGCTTTCTAGGGTTGTCTAGTGTCCCGCTGTGCTTCTAGGAAGCATCCACCCTACATCTAGGGTCGTGGACATTAGCAAGCTCTAGGGTTCGCTCTTGGGGTTGATTTTGGGACAGTGGCATCTAGTTTCCGTAAGGAAATTTTGAAGCTCCCATTCACCCCCCCCCCTCTGGTCGCTTTCGGTTAGCTTCTCGGTCCTTCAATTGGTATCGGAGCGGGTTAAGGATCTTCCACCTTAGCCGGTTCCAGATCCACAGAAGGCGACATGGATAGCGGCGTGGGCAAACCGCCGTTCTTTGATGGGACGAACTATGCGTATTGGAAGATACGCATGTCGGCCTATTTGCAGAGTTTGGGTGCTTCTATTTGGGATATTTGCAACTCTGCTGATTACGTGGTCTTGGCTGCTCGTGTTTCTCAGCAACAGATCGATGAGCACGATGCCAATAGCCGAGCCCGTAATGCTCTCTTTTCTTGTTTGAGCATGGGTGAGTTTGATCGTGTTTCTCACCTCGCTACGGCTCGGGAGATCTGGGACACCCTCATGCGTTTCCATGAGGGCACCTCTCAAGTCAAAACCCGACTCTACGAGTCGTTCAAGCGTGAGTATGAGAACTTTCGACATCAGCCTCGCGAGAGCATAGAAAGTTTATTCGCTCGCTTTCAGGTGATTGTCAACAGGATGAGGGCTAACAAGGAGCAGTTGCCTTTTGACGATCATGAGCGTGCTTTGAAGCTCTTGCATACTCTTGATCGGTCGGTGTGGGACTCTAAGGTTCAGGCGATCATCGAATCCCCGAACTATGAGACCCTCACTTGCGACGAGCTCTTCAGTAAGCTCAAGTCCAGTGAGATTGATGCTATGGCGAGGGCTTCTTTTGAAAATCCTTCTCGCCCGTCCATGGCTTTGGTTTCCGGCTCTTCCTCTAACCCTTCAGCTGGCTTTGCACTTTCCTGTCTCTTTTCTGTTACAGAGGACCAGCTGGAGTCGTTGGGAGACGACGAGTTGGCTTTGCTTGCCAACCGGTTCTCGCGGTTCCACAACAACCGCATGAACCACCGTCGTGGAGGAGGACGCACGGGATGCTACGAGTGCGGAGACCCCGACCACTTCATCGCCAACTGCCCCAAGAAGAACAAGCATTCGGGGAAGGGCGATCAAGGGCGCAAGCGCGACTCCAAGTACAAGGAGAAGCACGTTCCCCCAAGACACAAGAAGCGGGCGGCTTCGACAAGGAGTACATCAAGAAGAAGTACTTGGAGAAGCAGCAAGCTGAGCAGCGTGCCTTCTTCGCCACGCTCAGCGACGTCGACGGCTCGGATGACGACTCCGCTGGCTCCAGCGATGACGAGTCCGTGAAGAAGAAGCTAGAGGACAAGTTTAACGGCTTGTGCTTCTTCGCCGGCGACGGAGGCTTGTGCACCATGGCGCTCGGAGATGAGGTCGGAGGCGAGCTGGAACATACGCCTCGGAACGACGACGACGACGACACCTCCCAGGTATCTCTCACCTACGACGAGCTTTCCTCCGAGGTAGAGAAGTTGACCGCTGCCCTCCTTAGCCAAGATAAACTGCTTAGGCGTGCCGCTAGAGAGCGCAAGGAGTTCAGGCAGAAGTGGGAGGACACGGTGAAGGAGCTTGAGTTCGCTCGGTCCACCGTGGTTGTGTCGGAGGAGACGGAGTGTGAGTCGTGCACCGCGCACATGACTGACCTTCTCACTTTGAGAGGTAAGTATGTTACGTTGGTAGGAGAGCTAGATGAGCTGAAGGCTAGACCTTCTCTGTTGGGTGCATGCAAGACCTGTCCCGTCTTGCAATCTGAGTTGGCAGAGAAGAATGCTAAGATTGTGTCTCTTGAGGAGGCCAACTCAGGTAGCACTAGTGTGGCGAGGTGCGTTTGTGCGAGGGCTTGGAGCTGGAGATTGCCAATGTAAAGCATGGCAAGATGCAAACCGAGGAAGAAAACACATACCTTCGGACCATCTTGTCATGGGTCTCCTATAGTGAGCCGCAGCTCGGGATGATGATCTCCCAATTCAAGCGAGCTGCTGGGGCTCCTGGTGTAGGTTTTGCTCAGGGTGTTGATCTTTCTGCTTTTGGGAAGATTGGAGAGTCGAGTGGTTTGAATCCATCTGAGAAGCCTAACTCCACCACTACTCCCAAGCTTGCCAAACTTCCACCCAAAGAGCCTGCCAAGCCTACCACCAAAGATGGTGTGGTTGAGGAACCCCCGAGAGCTCCTCCCAAGAACCAAATTTGGGCACCCAAGCCAAATCACCTCAAGAACAAGCTTGATGCTATGCCACCCATTAGAGAGGAGTGTTTGCCTCAGAAGGGCAAAGTGAACCACACTCACAGTCCTGGTCACCAACAACCCCCTTTGCGTGCGGTGAGGTACCAGTGTGATTTCTGTGGGAGGGATGGTCACTTGATCGAGTTCTGTTTCCGGCGCAAGCGAGAGGCGCGCCGTGCTTGGGAGATGGAGAATCCGGACATGTACCATCCAGCTCATGGTGGACATGTGCCGAAGGCTCAGGAGAGGGCTGCTAGGTCCGGACGTCAAGGTCCCCGGCCTAGGCAGGAGATGAGAGCCCCTAGGAGGGAGACTAGGCCTAGAGGTCCAGCGCCTCAGTTTGTTAGGCCTAGGCAGGAGAGAGCTCCGAGGAGAGAGGCCAGGCCTAGAGGTCCAGAGCCTCAAGTGCCTAGACGTAGGCCTCGTAGAGAGCGTGCCCGACGGGGTCCTGCTTTTGCAGGTAACGGACCCCGTGGCGGAGGCTTAGTTGAGCGCTTTCCCCCACCGCAGTTTGAGTACCGCGGTGAGCGCTTCTTCCCCAGCGGACCACGCTTTCCTCAGCGTGGTGATCGCTTCCCTCGTAGACGTGCTAGGAATGGTTTTTACACTAACCCTTCTTTTGAGCAGCCGGCCCAACACTGGTTTTCCCCTTATTTCACTAACCCCAGTGTTGGACCGTATGCTCACCCAATGTCTTTTTATTGATGTAGGTAAGACGGTTGGAGGACATTTGGCTGGTGGATTCCGGTTGCTCGATGCACATGACCGGAAACCCCAAGTGGTTCTCCAGCCTTAGTCCAGTCGCCAGAAAGGAGTACATAACCTTCGGCGACAAGAGCAAAGGTAAAGTTTTATCCCGAGGCTCCGTGCGGGTTAATGAGCACTTTGTGTTGTGCGATGTTGCTCTGGTTTCTAACCTGCATTTTAACTTGCTTTCTGTTTCACAACTTTTTGATGAGGACTACGAGATTCGTTTTAAACCAAACCTTAGTCGCATCTTAGATCCTCAGGGCGATCTTGTATGTCTGATTTCGCCCTTTGGGAAAGTCTTTCGCGCGAATTTCTCGGAGTCGTTTGGTTCTTCTCGCTGTCTTTTGGCTAGTCCTTCTTCCTCCGATCTTTGGAAGTGGCATAGGAGGCTCGGTCATTTAAGCTTCGACTTGCTTGCAAGACTTAGCTCACTTGGCCTAATCCGAGGATTGCCCAAGCTTTCGATGGAGAAGGATCTAGTTTGCCATTCTTGCAGACATGGGAAGATGGTTGCCGCTCCCCACCATCCAGTGACTAAGGTCATGACCTCGCACCCCGGAGAGCTCTTACACATGGACCTTGTTGGTCCGGCTCGGGTGAGCTCGGTTGGTGGCAAGTGGTATGTTTTGGTTGTTGTTGCCGACTTTTCGAGATATTCGTGGGTCTTCTTTTTGACTGAGAAGACTGAGACTTTCTCCTTCGCTTGCAATCTGATTTTGCGTCTTCAGAGCGAGTTCCCTTTGAACTCGATGCGAGCTATTAGAAGTGATAATGGTTCCGGATTCAAAAATTCGGATTTTGAGAAGTTTTGTGACCGCCTTGGTTTGGAGCATCAGTTTTCTTCCCCCTACACACCGCCCCAAAATGGTGTTGTGGAGAGGAAGAATCGGACCCTTGTTGAGATGGCCAGGACAATGCTCGATGAGCATAGGACTCCTAGGCGCTATTGGGCCGAAGCTATGAACACTGCATGCTACATTTCAAATCGCATTTTTCTGAGAGCCTTTTTGCAGAAGACCTCTTATGAGTTTCGTTTTGGTCGCCAACCCAAGGTGAGTTATTTTAGAGTCTTTGGTTGCCACTGTTTTATATTGAAGAAGGGCAACCTGGACAAGTTTGAGTCTCGTTCTTCTGACGGGGTATTTTTGGGTTATGGCACTCACACTAGAGCATATCGTGTACTTAACCTTGATACTAACCGAGTCATGGAGACATCAGATGTCACCTTCGACGAGACTCTTGTTTCTCCTTCTTCTCGTTTGAGCGTGCAGGTGATCATGAGGTTGAAGAGCCTCTTTTTGATGACGAGGACGAGGGTGCTGAAGGTATGGATGATCCAGCACCCCCTCCACCTGCCATGCCGCAAAGAGCGGCTTCTACGACGACTCACGGCCCCGACACCTCTTCTTCCTGGGGGCCGTGGGATCCGCCACCCCGAGCGGTACCTTTTGTACCCGGGGTGGAACCAGCTGCTGTGGAGGGGGAGGTCACTTCTTCCCGGGAGGCGCCACGACATATCCAGCGCCAGCACCCCCCTGAACAGATGATCGGCGACATCGGCGAGCGAGTCACTCGCTCCAGGTCACAGCACATCTCTCATTTCGCTCACTCTGCTTTTGTTGCTAATTTTGAGCCCCGAGATGTTGGACACGCATTGACGGATCCGGATTGGGTTAATGCCATGCATGAGGAGTTAGAAAACTTTGAGCGAAATCGGGTTTGGGTTCTAGTTCCACCTCCACCTGACTGTAAGCCTATTGGGACAAAATGGGTTTTCAAAAACAAGCAAGGAGAGGATGGCCATGTTGTGAGAAACAAGGGCCCGGCTTGTAGCGAAAGGCTATAGTCAGAAGGAAGGGATAGATTATGAGGAAACCTTCGCTCTGTATGCACGTTGGAGCTATTAGGATACTCCTTGGCTTATGCTGCATCCAGGGGCTTCAACACTTTTTCAAATGGATGTCAAGAGTGCCTTTTTAAACGGCTACATAGAGGAGGAGGTTTATGTTGAGCAACCCCCCGGTGTTTTTGAAAATCCCAAGTTTCCAAACCCACGTTTTTAAACTTCACCAAGCTTTGTATGGTTTGAAACAAGCCCCTAGAGCCTGGTATGATAGGTTGAAAACCTTTTTGCTTGCTAAGGGTTTTAAAATGGATGTGTAGATAAGACGCTCTTTCTCCTCCGGCAAGGCAAAGACACACTCTTGGTCCAAATTTACGTGGATGATATCATTTTCGGTGGTTCTTCTCACGCTTTGGTTGCCAAGTTTGCAGATACTATGAGCAGGGAGTTCGAGATGAGCATGATGGGCGAGCTAACATTCTTTCTCGGGTTGCAAATTAAGCAATCTCGAGAGGGGACGTTTGTGCACCAGGGCAAGTACATGAAGGACTTGCTGAAGCGGTTCGATATGGGTGAGGCCAAGCCTCTTCCAACACCCATGTCGACGATGACTGCCCTGGATGCGGATGTGGACGGAGAAGCAGTGGACCAGAAGGAGTACCGCAGCATGATCGGGTCGCTGCTCTACCTGACGGCGACACGCCCGGACATCCAGTTCGCGGTGTGTCTGTGCGCGCGCTTTCAGGCGTCGCCGCGCACTTCTCACCGTCAGGCAGTGAAGCGCATCTTCAGGTACCTTCGTTTCACGCCTGAGCTCGGGATTTGGTATTCTGTTTCCTCCACTCTCTCGCTTTGTGGTTATTCCGATGCCGATTTTGCTGGTTGTCGCATTGAGCGCAAGTCCACTTCTGGGGACTTGCCAATTATTGGTTCTTCTCTTGTTTCGTGGTCTTCTCGCAAGCAGTCTAGTGTCGCTCAGTCCACTACAGAGGCTGAATATGTTGCTGCGGCTAGCTGCTGTTCCCAGTTACTCTGGATGATGGCCACTCTGCGTGATTTTGGTTTGAGCTTTTCTCGCGTGCCTTTGCTTTGTGACAGCACGAGTGCTATTAGCGTTGCTAAGAACCCCGTGCTTCACTCGAAAACCAAACACATTGATGTGCGCTTTCATTTCTTGCGAGACCACCAGGAGAAGGGTGATATCGACCTTCGCCATGTCGATACTCATCACCAGCTGGCTGATATTTTCACCAAGCCTTTAGACGAATCAACCTTTAATCGGTTGAGGGGTGAGCTTGGTGTGTGTTTCCCCTTTTAGATGGGGGAAACCTTTTGGATCTTGTATAGACTGACTCTTTTATTTTGAGTTTCTTTTCTTTGCATTTTAGCATACGCATTTACATTCTGAGCTTCATGTTTATAATCACTAGAATGTAACTATGCACTATCTAGTATGCTCCGATGCTTATATGGATGCTTGTAGCTTATGCTCTTCCTGATCACTAGTACATGTTATGAGCTGA